>JAGQDJ010000167.1:0-117525 GCA_022885665.1 Triops longicaudatus
GAGCTACGTAAAGTTAAAAAAACAAACAATCAAAGCACCTTTTTTACGTGGTTCTTGGCCGCTGACGAAATGTTTTATAACGACTTTCGTTATTCGCTGAAAAATTGTTCATAATCGCATGTTTCACAGGTTTAACTCGCTTAGAAACATGATTTGTTAGATGAAAATGATTTCCGTGATACCTTTATTTGACGCCGTAAAAAATACTTGCCAATGTTTTTTTTTTATATAAAACAAGCCTGAAGCGAGCCAAAACACACGTGGACTTTAAATAAAGAGATGAATAGTCGCTCATTAACATGTAGCTAAGACGCAGTTTTGTCAAGATGTAATACAAAATGTGCATGTAGGGTACACATAGTATATTAAGATCGTTTCGAAGACTTAAAATTGCTACACTAAGATAACATATAGGATTTGCTTACAACTTAATTATTTAGTGAAACTTAGTTCGTGTATGAAGTGAATTTTTATATTTCAGAACGAAATTGTCAAAATGTCAGTTTACCCCTCATAGGGAAACCTAGTGTTTTCATTGAGCTCCATGAATAAGTATGCAACTGAAAGTAGTATATTGTTTAGGTCACTGCGGACACCAATGTGTCCCTTTCGTTTGTTTGTTTGGGTTGTTTTTGGGAATAGCGGGGGAAGTTTCCGTTATAGTTTCTTGAAGTAATTTTCGGTCATTGTCGACCGTAAGCTCAAATTAGCTAATTTTAGTGGGTAAACTCACCAAAATCGGGTAAAAGTTGTTCGGATTTGGATAACGGAGCCTGTGCCAATAAAATGGAAATAAAAATTCCTTAGAGTTTACTTCTAAATAGATTTTGTGTCCAGAAGCATCGAAATGTTGAAAAATGTTTATTTTACCCTCACTGTTTAGTAGAACTTGCTCTTTTTTCCCCTAATAAAGTAGCGCTTTTCAATAGTTTTCATGCGTTACGCAAAATGGTCGGTCAAAAGGGGGTCGAAGTCCGCGTTACCCAACGTGATTATATTTTTGACTTAAGTTGGAGAGAATTTCTTCACTGCAACAATTTTCAATAGCTGCTTGATTCCATCTTTCTTTATAACCGGCTTCACTCTCCAAATCTGAAAGAGTTTCACCCAATTCTGGGTTACATACCGAAAACCGGAAAGCAATATTCTAGTTTTAAGTTAGGTTAGGAAAATGCTTCTCAGTAGTTGTTGCCCGTTATCCGATATCACCAGTCAGAAACCTATTGTTACCCAATGTAACCACGACTTACACCAAAACAGAAAACTAAAGTTTAATGTTACGGTATACTCTACGGAAGGATAGGAATTATTTATGTAATGCCACAGACGATTTCACGTAGAATGTTCTAACATTGGCCACAAGTTGGCGACAGTGTGGTTTCTAGTCATAATACCTGATGCAGTCGACAAGAATCTTTGAGAAAAGGTACTTAATAAATTTTATAACAATGCCATAATTTTCAGCTTTTATGAGAAACAATGTAAAATTGGACCCAAGGCCCATTAGGGCCACTTTAAAGCACTCTATTTTTCTTCTACAGCAAGAAAAATGCACCTAAAAATAATTTACCGATTTATTTCTTCTTTTTTTTGACATGGCTCGTCGATAGTATCATGCGAAATTTAACTGCCAAGATATTTTTGAAAACTATAGCGGTTTTCGTGAAATTGCTGCTAAGAAATTCCCATGTAGAACGCCAAGGAGGGAGAAGCGATACAGTGGCATTGGCATTTACATAAATACATGCAGACATTTCGAAACCGCAATTCCCATTACTGGGATCGTGGTTCGAGCAAGCTTACGAGTGTCCTCCAATGAGCCCTCTCTAAGGTCACGGACATTAGCTCGGAGGGTGAAATGCCGAGCCTCTCGTAACAAAGGTTGGCAGAATAGTCATACCACCTTGTACGAGTCTTTTGTAGGTCTTTTGCCTACGGGTCTTTTGTAGGTCAACTTGGTTTGGAATATCTCCCTCTGCAGTCTTTCAGCAGACATGCGCTCTATATGAACTAGCCAGCGTAATTGATACCTCTCGATTTTCAGGAAGAGTAGTTCTATACGAAGAGATTCAATAGTGTAGCCGTTCTTCATTCTATCCTTGCGGGTAACATCTGCAACTCTTCGCATGAATTCAGCCGCCTGTATTGGGGACCTGATTCTTTCGCTCATAACACAAATTATGCACTATAAACATTATTAAACGAGCCTTTTTTTTAAAAAAAAAAAGTTAGAAAATGCCAAAATGCTAATTGATAAGGAAAAGATCCGAGTATTGTGAAATCGGATCGTGGATCACGGATCGTGATTTGATTTGATTTGATTCGTGTTTATGGATCACATCGAGGATCGCGATCCGTACAGTTGTTCATGGATCACGGATCGTGACCCGGATCACGCGTGCTTCGGTCCAATGTTGGCGTCCTAGAAGAACGTTTCAGAAGCGTCCGCTAGATAGCGCAAGATACTTCTTAGCTCTTACGTAAATCAAGAGCCACCGCTAAGTTCAACCTAACAATTTCATTTGTTCTTTACATAAGAAGTGCCGTGTCTTACCTTCTCACGCCCAATAACTTGCTGAATTTTAAAGAACTCAAGACAGGGCAGATTTTGTATTTTAACTGTTGTATTAGCATTATCGAAAGATTTTTCTCTGAAAGTCACGATTGGCTCAACCTAACTTAATTGTCTAACTAACACCACTTGACATGGCGAAGAACCTACTTAACAACTTTTCGTAATTTAGTCTATCGATTTATGAATTAACCCTACCTTGCTTATAAGTTTAAGTAACTTGACCTAACTTAACCTAACTTGGCTTACTTAACAGAAAGCAACCAAGATTCAAGTAATTTGTCTTAATAATCTTAACAATCAATTCAAATAATCTTAACATACCTAAGTTTATAAGCCCATAGCTCAAACTAATGTTACAGTACTTGATTTAACCTAACTTCCGTTGCTTCAGTTGAGTTAAAGTTTTTTTTAAAAGAAAAAGTTAGCCTAAAATAACTTTTCCTGACCTAACTTAACATTGCCTAGTTTGTAAGTATTCTTATTTCTAACATCTTGTGCAACCTGTTAGCCTGATATAATTTAAGCTAGCCTTACCTAACCTAACCCTAACCAAACCTTTCTCTATTCTTACATTGTCTAAGTTAGCCTAGCTTAATTGAACCTAACTTACTTTAACTTTACCAAACCCTGAAATTTTCCCAACATACCTTGCCTCGTCAAACTTACCTAATACAGTTGCACTATACTGTATTTAGTTGTTAAAATTAGTTTAAGCTTTGCTCAGTCTAACAGTTTGCACAAATTAATATTAACGTGACAAAGCTTAAACGAATTATTGTTAGGCAGCACAAACATAGTAGACAATATGAGCACAAAAGAATCTCGATTTTAGTGTCCAATATTTTATAAAAATAACTGCGTTTTTGCCAGAGTTCTATATTTTGATTTTATATGTTGTCTGCGTTCATAATTTAAACAAGCTAAATAGTCTTGTTAAAAGTATGCGAGAAAAGTTTTTAAGACCCTTTTAATAAACACCGTAAGCAGGATGCAAAAGGGCCAAGGAATTATAAAAAATAGAAAAAGAGCAAACAATTTGCTTCAATAAACCACCAAACATTCTGAAAATAATAAAACCCCGAAATCAAGTGTTTATCACCATCCTTGTATTTTCTCGCTGTCAGCATCTTGCAATTACAATATCAGCACACAATTCTGTCTTCGCGTGTAAACAACAATGCTTGGTCTGGAAGCCGTCCCTTGTGTTCAGCAGAATGCCTCGAAACAGGACATTGCATTGTCGGCGCGAAAGCTTAATGGGGCACCGGAAAGCAAGTTTATTATGCTAAGAAAGCTGGGTTTGTAATAGAAACTCACAAGTGTCAATAACCTTGCTTAAGACCCCAAAACACTGAAAACTCACCCCCCAAAAAAGAACAAAAAACGATTTCAAACGCTTTCCAACTTAGGAACCTTTATTAGGCACAGTACAGTGTATGCCAAAGGACAGAGCGTCTCTTTCTTTTCTGGGACGAGCGAAAAAGCTCGGAAGGTGGACCGACGCCGAAAGCGCCGCTAAAAGGACGCTCGTCCCTGCTGAAAGAGGGTGGCACCACCCCCCAGTGGCGTGTCTGCCTATTAAGGCCATCCAGTGTTTAAGTTGTAAGCAATTATGGCTTGCTGAGCGTCAGCATCGCAGCTCGAGCGGCATTTGAGCCAGCTTTTCGTCGAAGGTGGTCATGGCAACCAGAGACCAACTCCATCTTCACAGTCAATAAACAGGAGACGAGGAGTTGCCCATCAACGACTTAATGGACAACCCTCCTCCCGTTTCCACCACCCTCTTTGCCCGTCTCAGCTTGCCACCTCTTAAAACAAAGTCAAATTCTGGGGCATTTCCAAAGTTATGGAACTCGGAGACTGCAAACAACATCGGAGAGCACTTGGGCATAACTAGCAACAACCTTTTTACGGAAAAATGTGTCTTTCGAGTGCCCAGGCCATTAAACTTTCCGCTAAAGGCCCCATTAAAAGCGTATATGGAGCGGTTTCCATACAATTCGAGTAAATGGGTTGCCTTTTTTGAAGTTTGGGACGACTAATAAAAACACAAGTGGCTCAACGTGGCACGAGAATGCGGCCGTTTTCGAGCGTCGAAAGAGAGTAGTTCCTATACACTCAGTGAGAACTATTTGCGACAATTTTGGGTGAAATCGGAGACTTGAGCAAAGTGCGTGAGACTGCGAAAAGGAACGTGAAGCGAAAGACTATCGCGATTGCCTTTTTCGATGATGAGCTATAGCTAATAATAGTTTTCGTCCTTTATTCCAAACCGTCGTTCTGAAAGTCTCTGTTACCCAATATAGTTAGTTTCGTTAAGTAGATTAAGATTCGTTACGCTAGTTTAAAGACAAGTTAGTTAAAATTGAGCTAAGTTCGTCTAATTTAAAACTAGGTTAGGTAAAACCAAGTTAGTTTAGTATAGTTTAAGGCAGGGCTTGTCAAGAGTGGGTCAATTTCCCAAAATTGGGTAAAAACCGCTTGGATTTGGCTAACGGAGCCTATCTGAAGAAAAATTGACCTGAAAATTTGTTTATTAGAAGATTTCTGTCTGAAAGCATTGTAATGTTACAGTAACGTTTCTATTGCCTACCATTTTAGTTATGCTCGTGTTTTCGTTGTTTTCGTTCGAAGGCTTACATGTTATCTAACCAAAAATTAGGGAAATTACGTATAACCGGTTCAGGCTCTTTCACCAAAACTATGCGTAACCTGCGATTTTTGTTTTCTGGGCAGCCTTTCGAAAACTAATATTAAGTGTGTGAAAACAGCTTTTAATTAAGGCGTCGACCAGAAAAGTAAATCATATTTACCATTTTCACCTGAGAAGTGTAGGTAATTTTATGAACTGTATAAGTTCATCACTGATTCGAACTCTGCACGACCTTTGTTTTCCTTAAAAATAAATATCTTCAGACGGTTCGACTGAATCTTCATTTCAAATTACTGTCGATTTTTCCAAAAAAACAAACTCATGTGATATATAACAAATGTATTCAACAACTTTTTTTCATAACTCTCGACGTTCTGGATTGGATGGTACGATCCAGAACTTGACTGTCAAAAACTTGCGAGCAAATACCTTTATAAAGCAAATACAAATATTTTTATTCTACGTTGAACTGAACCACTAAGTATGTGATTCCCATATCGTTCAGTTAGGTCGCGATAGTCTTAAACTTGATTTCTATCTTTTATTTCGAAAATATTTGTATTGGACAAGGAAGGCAATTTTGGGTATTGAGAAGCACTGGTTTAAGATTAGGTAAGGTAGAACTAAACTAGTTGGGTGTAAATCAAGGTTAGGTTAAGCAAGTTTAAGTTAGGTTAGTCTATTTTAAGTTTAGGCTTGACTAAGGTATAAGTTAGGTTGGTATAAGTTCATGTTAGGTTATGCAAAAGTAAGCTAGACTTGTCCAATTTAACATTAGCTTGCATAACATTGAGTTAATTTAGTGCAATTTAAGGTTAGGCTGAGTAGAACTAAGTCAATTTTGTCTTATTCAGTGTTACTTTTGATAAAATTATGTTAGGTTAGTTGACTGCGTCTCAAGTAGTTTTCATTACCAAAGGAGACTAAATGGTACTTAATAGTACTAAATTTCGACTCAAGCTGCAGCGAAATTCTTCGCAGAAACTTGTCTAAATTAGTTCTTTATCCAACTTTGATTATGCACGGCCTCTTGACTAAAGCTTTCAAAAGTTTTACAGCATTTTAAGCGGTTGACCTCTTACTGAGTTGCAATTGATTTATATTATTGTTTTTCTTTTCTAATTTAATAAAAAAAAACTGAAACTGTAAATTGTAAAGGAAAATTTTACAGAAAATCTTGAAACCAGTGAAACTAAAGTTAACTTACCGTAATTTACCCTATTTTTAAAAGTATTGGATTAGGTTTTATTATTAAAGTAGATGTCCCTTATGGTAATCCAACATTTCTGACGTCCTTAGTGTATTTCACCAGTTTTTTTTTCTAACAAATTTGAAGCAAGCAACTTAATAAGCTAACATAAGTTAGCCTACCATAATTAATCCGCTTAACCAAAACTAACCTAAGTTAAATTAAGGTAACGTAGTGTAACTTACCGTGAATTATAATTGCCAAACCAAACCTAACCTAAACGAAATTCACCCTTATTATGGAAGTACTAATTGAATTGAATCAAACCTAAAATACAATAAAAACTGAAGTACAATAAAAACTAACCAATCCGAAGTTGTCTTAGCATGCATAAGAAAGCTTAACTGTTTTCGCTATTTTTTCAGCCTATTTTTTTTAAATTGGTTTTACTACGTAGTTTGGGGTAAGCGACTTTAATATGTTCTTTGCATAACCTAACCTATCGTGATCTTACACGGATATTCGTATGACCATTTGTCTGACATGGATATTTACATATTTTGCAGTTGCGATGTTCACGACGGCGTATGCAGAAAAGGTATTTTTTATTGAAATCCACAAAAAGGGGCTACAATGGAACTGAAACGCTCGTGACCATTTATGTAGTGAGCTCAGCGATTTCACCAACGCTGCCAAATATATTGAGTAACTTTTTATAGCAGTAATAATTGGCTTCAAATTAAACATGTCTTACTTCCAAGTTTTCTATCAATTTTCACATTTTCTTACGAAATGTAGACTTTTCACCGAAAAGGTCAAATGTATCATAATAAGCTTCTTTAAAAAAAAGAATTTAATGAAAATCTTGAACATCGTATTCCTAGCATTTAAAGATTTGCGACACTTCAGATCCTTAAAATAATAGACAATACCGAAGGCATTTTTGGAATGACGTGGAAACTTTCTTAAAAGTAAAACTCCCCCCCCCCCCCGAAAAAAAAAAAAAAAAAAAAAAAAAAGAAAATAATCCCCAAGAAATGGATGGGACGGTACAAGGGATATCTTACACATGAAATGTTAGGCTTTGAAAGCTCTTGAGAACGTTAGAGGCAATCAAGTTGATTGAAGTGGGGCATCAGGTCACCGAGGTCAAGTTGTCCTACACTGTGTAAAACACGGAGCCCAAACCGTCTTCCATATCCGTTTTCAGAAATTACGATTTCAGTCAATCTTCCCTTTCAAATTCCCACCCAAAAAGCCACTTTAGACCTTTTCGCTTCTTTTTGCTCTCGTGCAGACTTTATTTCTAATTCCCATTTTTTATGTGCTGCTCTGCTGCTCAGAGGGGACCTGTTATAAAAGACCAGTAAACGCACACCACTATTACACTCCTCTGCTGTTCTAAAACACTAAGGATGCAAAGTATCTTGGGTGGTCCTTCTCCCACTCGCGTAAAGATCATCTTTTTCTGCTTGTCTTGCCTGCTCCGCGCGGACGAAAAAGAGCTGACCCTGGCACTGGAACCGTTCTAATGTATGTGTGTATGTGTATATGTAATGGGTCCTCTGCTCACAGCGTTTATAGCCTCTGTTGCACGCCACTTGCTTGGTCCAGAAAGAGAAAAGACTTGGATGCCTGGGCTATACGGCCTATAACCCACGTTTTCACATGCGCTTTGCACGACATCCGGAAATTTCATAACCTTACCCCCAAACCCAATGTAAACAGTCCCTTCCTGTCCAAATCCATGCCCCTTTTTTTAGACAAGGTGTTAAGATTTTTTTCCTTTTTTTTTCAAGTCTGCCTAAGCTTTTCGGGGATTGCTGCCCTATTTCGGTAGTGCTCTATTAAAGGGTCCTTTTGCCGTTGTTCGCGTTAAGGGAATAAAATTCTGCATGGTTTGGAGCAGGTTTGTTTAACGCCTTTTCTTTATATTACATGTTTAGTACTGCATGTTAAAAACGTGGGAACTCCTTCTTCAGAGCGGGGTTAATTTAAGCTAACCTTACCGTAACCTAACTTAACCACTGAGTATCCTTAAAATAACCCAACAAAATAATTAATTAAAGTTTAACATTTTGATTTTACTAAATAATTCTAACATAATTTGCCTAAGCTTCCTTTACCTAGAACAAAATAATTTTTCTAATACTTACCTAACTTGACCTTGATTAGTTTCCCTAATTTAACCTAAGCTGTCCTAGCTTAACCTAGGGTTATTTTATTATTTTATTATCTAGGGTTATTAGCAATGGGTAACGGCAGTGCTTCTCAATAAGTGCTCGTCCATTACCCCAAAGTAGTCAACGAGAAGACTGTTAAACAACGTGAAAACAATTTCGAATTTATTGTTATCGGATTTGCCCAAAGGAACGGGCTAAAGTAGCTTTTCATTCCGATTTTCCTTGTGGACGCCTTTATTATCCAAATGTGAAGGAGTGTTAAGAAATTTCAGGAATTTACCCAATACTGCGAAAGACTGAATACTATTTCGAGGGTAAATCTGTGCTTCTCAATAGTTTTCGCCCATTAACAGAATCACCTGTCAGAAATTCTTCATTACCTCACACAAATTTTCTTCAAAATGCGAGTAATAAAATAAGAATCACACTTCAGAATATTGCGTACCTAATTGAAAAATACAAGAATCACACGCTAAATGATTTTTGAAAAAATATTCAACAGTTCCTCGACTTTAGAATTTGGGATCATAAAGTTTTTACATATCGTCGAGAATTTCAAAGAAAAATTCATTGAATACATTTATTAGGATAGCCTCACATTTAAGCTTCTTTAGGAAACGAGTCATTCGATCTTTAATATACTCGATAATTTTGGGTTTCATTTTAGCTGTGCTAAAGGATTTTTTTTAACAAGAACAAAGACGAAATATTTTGATTAGTGATTTTTTTAAACCCTGTGAAAATTATCTAAGCTTTTCAGATGATTATTCCAGAGCTAATTTGCAGATTTAACATTGGTCAAGACAAAAGTTGAAAACTGTCTACATGTACATTTAAAATTAATGTTCGAAAAGTCTTGCGCTATAAAGATGGAAATTTGCTGAATAGATTTAAAAAGCGCGTTTTGTAAAGCACGTTGTTGGTGCTCTATTTATTAAATTTTAATACGTATGTTAAATTTTGAGCAGATTTAGTGAACGAGCCTGAACCATTTAAATACATAATTTCCCCATATCTCGTTAAGCTAACGTGTAGCCTTCAAAAAGTAAGACTTGAAGTGCAAGGACAACTAAACTGGTAGAAAGAAAACAACTTGAGTTAATATTTCATTTCTTTCGTACCAAAATCTTCTAATAAACAAATTTTAAGACATTTTAATCTTTAGTTTTCACCAGATGGACTCCGTTGTCCAAATCCAAGCGCCTTTTAGCCAATTTTGAGTAATTTACCCAATATTGTGGAACACTGGCTTAAAATAAATTAGGTTTGTCTCAAAGGTTAGGTTAGGCAAAACAAACTGTTTAGTCTAAACTGTAAGATAGGTTGAATTAAGTTATGTTAGTCTGGTTAAGTTACATTAGCTTAAGTAAAGTAAGGTTTGTCTTGTTCTGGTTAGGGTGGGCAACATTGCGTTAAAAACTAGTAAAAGGCTAAATTATCCAAAATTAAGTTAAGTTTAATTCAAGTTTTGGTCGTGAAAAATTAACTTACTTTAGCTTAGTTTAAGGTTAAAATGGGAAAAATTCTGTTCCATTAGACTTCTTAAGGTTAGACTAGCTTAAAAAAAGTTAAGTTTGCCCAATTTCAGGCCACGTTAGCTTATATTCAATCAGGTTAGTGTAATTTATTCCGATTTTCCGCGCAAACTGCTTCATTACCAAATTTGAAAGAGTTTTTCCCCATTTCTAGGTAATGTACCCCAGTTGGCTACGGTTTCCCATACAAAACCAAAGATATCCCACACATCCAAAATAAGCGAACTTAGGCCTACCTTGTACAGGATCTCAGGTGCATTACGTATGTCGACCCGACAGTTGGCCCGAATTGCAGTTTTACAGCGCAAAGAAAGCGTCTCCTAGCGACAGAGCAAGCGAAAAGTAGTTGTTTGGCGTCAGGCTGGTTTACACGTATGTTAGGCCTATTAGTGGCAGCCAAGAGGCGCCTTGTCTTCTGAAAAGGTCTAAAATCCCGATGGAGTGCCACAGGACGAGAAAAGGCCCCCAAGTTGAAGCCCTGCGAGAGACAGAGCGAAGCGCATCTTTTGGCAAGGCCCTGAAAGCTCATCCTCTTGGAATGTGTGGTCATTTGTCTCGCGTAACAGAGCCAAGAAGGTTTCTGCGTTGACAGACGGGTTCAGGCCGGGGTGAAGTGGACCGTCCGCATTCATTACACATAACACGCAGGCTCCGACCAGCTTCCCCCCACCCAACTTAACCTTCGCTATTGCACATATCGACACGCACCAAAAAAGAAGACAGACACGCATGTTCACAGCCTAAGAACAAGCTGCGACTTTCCTTTTTTTTTTGAAGGGTAGCGAGGGTGGTTTGTCGAGACTTATGGGGATGAAACCCAGAACCAGACAGTTCTGCATGTTTTCAAACCAGCTCACTTGTCCTTTCTTAATTGGAACTGATTGGTATGTAGTGCTTTTGAACAGTTTCAACTCTAAATATTTTTTTTTTTCAAAAGCAGGTGAATCGATAGCGAAACAACTCAGATTAAGTAGGCCTACTGACAGGCCCGTACCGAGGATTTTTGTTCGGAGAGGGTATTCGTGTGTAATTTAATAAGCTAAGCTTTGATAAGTTAACTTGGGGTATTTTTCGGTTGTATCCCTCGATTTGCTTGGATCAAAAGCGCTCCCCGTAGACTTTACCAAAATTACAACTAAACATAATCTGCAAGTAAACAACAATATAATCACAATTAAATATAATCATTATTGAATATAGTCTTTGCCTAACCTAGTTAAACCTAACATAACTATCTTTTAGACTGATTTTCCTCTGTTTTGCATAAGAGCAGCGTTGGTAAATGTATTAATTTTGTTAAAACAAGTTAAGTTAGCGTTTTTTAGGTTTAGTTAGATTTGAGGTGGAGGATAGGAGGGAAAACGAGGAGTTGGAAGGTATAACCGAAAAGCACCAAGCTTGGTTAGATTAAAAACCATACGTATGTTTCGATTCACTGTACCGAGCTGAAACTAACATTATCAAACGTACACTAGGTTAAACGTAACCTGATGTTATGTTAGGTCATTAGGTTAAGTTAAGGTAGGTTAGTTTGATTTAGATTAAAGCCGATGTAAAGTTAAAGAAGTACATGTATGGCTTAGATTACTCTAACCGTAACGAATGTAACTTAACCTGACCTAGCCTTGACCTAAGATGAAGTTTTCTTAAGAAAGGCAGGTTGTGCTTTATTAGGTGTAAGTTGTGTTAATTAAGTTAGTTAGGTTAAGGAAAGTGATTGGTTATTTTAGGTTAAGAAAGTTCGAGTAAGATAAAGTCAGTAAAGTTTAGGTTGATTTTGGTTAAGTCAAAGGTAAAATAGGGTTACTTACGGGATAGTAAAGTTAAGTTTAGTAAGGTTTAATTCGGAGACGGTTAGAGTGTAAGTTAGGTAAACCCGTTCGTGTTAGGTAACAGTTAATGTAAGTTATGTAGGTGAATGTTAGGTTATTTTGTTAGTTTAGGTCTAAGGTTAGACCAGATCATTGAAGTTACATGAAGCGACATCCTATAATTAACTTTTGCAGTTTAGCATGGAAATAAAACTAACGAAAGGACAAATATTGTTTGGGCTCTAATAAAATTTAACCTTTTGTGCCGGACCTTCGACAAACGTTCGACTTCACCTAGATCGCTTCACCTTCCTCACCTCCCGCTAGCCTCGCAACCCCCTCGATGAGAATATTCGCTGTTCACTAATTCCGTTTGCCAAGGAAAGCCCCAGGCGCAGTGCAGAAGGGGCCCACAGCGGAGCACTCTCTCGCTAACCTGGTAGCTTTCTTAGGAAATTGCTTCGTCTTTCTTTTCTTTTCTTTACCAAACCTACTTTTAAGAGTGTAAAAAAGGATCAAAGTCAGTAAGGGTTAAATATTTGTTCAACAAATGTATTTTAGAGCTTCAGGGGAAGAATATAATATTCACAAGTAAGAACCATCAGCGCAAGTTGAGAATTTTCAACATCGTTTCATAAAAATAGGAAAAAATTACACTTTAAAAATAAAAACAAAAAGGAACAATTAGTGCGTGCTGGGAAGAGCTGTACCGGCAGGACTAGCTGCAGTGGGCAGTAAGGAATTGCACATATAAGGGTTGTAGTAGTAGTACGGTGCGGCGGGGAAATGCGAGCGAGGCAATTCGTCGGACCGCGCGGCGGTAGACTGAGGCAGACTGAGTGGATCGTCCCGCATGAGCACGCGGATGGCCACGCGTCGCCCCGCTGCGGCAGCCGCTGCTGCTGCAGCCATGCTCGCCATACTGGCCATGCCGTTGATGTACGGGTTGAACGGGTGGAGATGCGACGGGTGGTGGGCTGACGCGCTTTCTTGCTGCTGCTGCAGTTGGCGCCGTTTGGTCTTGTAGCGACGGTTCTGGAACCAAATCTTCACCTGCAGGTAAAGCAAATGTCCACTGTAGCAATGAATTTCGCCCGAGACATGACTTTCACTTACCTGAGTTTCTGTGAGTTTCAACAACTGGGCCAAATCTGCTCTCTCTGCACTGGATAAATACTTTTGATGACTGAAGCGTCTTTCGAGCTCGAAAACCTGGATGATTTCGAAACATTCATGAGTATGGATTTGAACCACAAATGTACATGTCGGATGCTAAAAAATTAACAAAGGCAAAAATGGTTAAATCACCTGACTGTGAGAGAAAGCCGCACGAGAGCGCTTCTTGCGGATTCTTCCTTGTGAAGATAGGTCGGAAGTATCGGCAATGGTACTGGTTCCGGTACCGCGACCCAAGGGCGAGTTTGACACTATTTGGAAAATGAACACCAAAACTTAATAAATACGCTAGCTAAGAAAATTACTTCTACATGCTCACCCCCACCCAAGAAAAAAAAAATCGATGTTAACGCTACGGCAGTTGCGCTGGCACTGACTCACACTATCCTTTCGCGAATGTTCTGTGAAAGTTATACACAGTAAGGGTAAAATTCATTCTTGGCGCATGCCGTCTGCTTCAATGAAACGTTCGTTTGGTCCCAGCTTGCCTGGCCTGGCCTGAATTCACTATTGCCTATAGTGCTGTGGCGTTAGCGTGCCCAGGTCGTACGTGCTTTGAACTACTTTACTTCGATATCTCAAGTTTACTAGAGCTTTTGATAATACATCGTGTTTTACAAGAGGTAAGCAAGCTTCTTTACGGAATTCCAGGCCAATTTATCAAGAAGTTGAGTACTGCAATCAAGAAAGCAAGAGGGCACTTGACTCATTTCTTAATAGCACCTATAATTAGCCCTTTACCCTTTGGCTGGCAAGATACACCGTGCCACTCCATGTGAAGTGGGCATTCGATGTAATCAAACACTTTAGGGCTTACTTCTTTTTTAATCCTAAAAAGCAGGATCTTAGTGCACTCTTCAAAAAGTGATAGCCCAAAAGTCCTGTGCTAACGCTGTGACTCAAAGCAACGTTTTGTAGTGGGTGAGGTTTCATTATTGCCTAATGCTGTCCGTCTAGCCTTGCTCCACCTTCTGCTTTCCGCAGCGTAAGGCTTTTGCAAGGCGAAATTTCACTGTTGCCCATTGCCGTTATGCAAGCTCTGTACGCGTTGGAACGCGCTGAGAGGCACAATGAGGATTAGTATGGAATTTAATTGTTAGGCAATTGCGTGCGTTTCGCTACACAGCTTTTGACATAAAGAAAAAGAACTTACCTAGTTTAAGTGAGGATTGCCGAGCGCGCATATCCAAAGCGTCTTCTTGACAGTCGTCGGCGGAATGGAGGTCGCTGCTGAGGTTCGAATGCAAATCGTCTTCGTCGAGTTCTTCATCCGTCGAAAGATCTTCGTCCTCGTCTTGGCCCCGGGGGCGTAAACTGTTAGGCTTGTGGGTAAGAAACATGGAAGCATTCATATAGGTGGAATTAGCGGCCGGTGACGGGTAATGGAGCCACGGGTGGCCCCGAGTGACATAAACCGGGGTCAAATGAGTGGGTGGTAACACTGTGAGTTTGGAATCCACTGAAGTAGTGTGAAGACCGAGGCCGGTTTTGGGCTTGATATCCCGACTGAGGATATCCGCAATGGAAAACGGGGTAGGAGAAACGTTCGAACTTCCACTACTTTCGTTAGTTTTCGAATCTTCCATTTTAAAATCTTTTCCGAAAACAAAAAGTTCAATGGATTTTATCGTTATTTATGTCTTAAACGGTAAGTTTGTAGTGTCAACTCTAGTCACTTGTGACACTGCACAACAATGAAAAACGCGATGCACGGCGGTCAAAGACGTTGCCTGAAGCGCAGCGTGAACGGGAATGAAGTCCCAAGGGACGGAACCGCGCGGTTATATGCCCGGCACAAGTTGAAAAACGGGCAAGGCGGGGCTTGGCTGGCTTTAGCGTGAGCAGCTAGGGAAAATCCGCGACCAAGGCGGAGGAAGCACGGAGCCCCGGGCCAGTAGGAACGCTTGATGCGGCAAATTTCACTGTTGAGGGGCCTGGCTGTGTCGCAAGGAGCGTCGACGGTGAACAGAAACAGTCGGTCAGGGCTTGCACCGCCCACATCGTTTTATCACAAGGACGCAATTAGCGGCAGTGAATTGGCTATTAAAGAATTGGCTACTTTATTTACTCTACTGTGCTCGATTTTTTGAGTGGATAAAAGCTGTAAAAGCACTCGAGTTGTAAAATTAAGTTACTTTGACGTAAACTTGACTAACTTAGGCTACGTTAAATTTCTGTTTGCTTTTGTTTTGTAGTTTATGTACACCAACCGTTGAATTGGGCTAAACTCGCTTTTTAATGAGTTAAAATGAGTCGAACAAGGTTAGTTTTAGTTAGGCTAGGTTAACGATAAATTTGTTAGGAGTTGTGTAGGATAGACAAGTTCAAGTTAGTATATTTTCTTTTTTTCATTTTAGTGAGATAAGTTACACGAAGCAAAGCGTTAGTTAGGGTAGTTTTTTTTGTTTAGGTTAGTTAAGTCAGGTAATTTTAGTTACGTCGAATAAAGGTTAGAATAGTTATGTTAAGCTAGGTTAGTTTTAGGTATGTTAGGTTTTGTGGAGGTAAGTTTAAGGCAGTTCTCCTACGTTAGGTTGGGTTATGTTACGTTAAGCCTCGAAAGTTTCTGTCTACTTAGTCTGTTTTACTTAGGTTAGATTTGAGGCATATTAAGTTATATTTAAGGTTATTTTAAGTTGAATTAGTCCCAATTAACGTTATGTCACCAGATTTGAAGTTAGGTTTCGCTAAGTTAGCTAATATTAAGTATGGCTAAGCCTGAGATGAGTAAATTTAGCGGATGTAAAGTTAGACTTTGTGAGATGTTAAACGAAAATTATGTTAAGTTAGCTAATTTAAAGTTGGTTTAAGCCTAATTTAGGTTAATCTAGATTATATTACGTTAAGTTAAGCTGACTAATGTTAAGTCAACTGGTTTTACGTTAAATTACGCTAAGGTAGGCTAAATCAGCTAATATTAAGTTAGGTTAAAGTTAACTTAGGTTAGGTTAGCTTATATTAAATTAGGTTAAACGTAAATTGGTGCTTATACTCAACTCAAACTAAATTTAATATGCCCTAACCCAAGTAGAACACTTACTAAAAATTCACGTATATTAGACGTTTGGACGTTTGGTTTCACGTGTTTTATAAGTCGTAAGCTTTGAGGACATTGGCACAAAAAAGGAACATTCATTACGCCAAGAAAAACTACTTCGTGGAAACGTGTAATAGAAGTCCGTAAGATGTAAAAGAATGTTTAAAAAAACTTCTATTATAATTGTTTATACGTATGGACAAGGAACCATATTAGTAAAAAAAAAAGTCAAAAATTTAAAATATACCAATGATTACAGCAGAGTGAAAATAAAACGTATTTTTGACGTGCTAACAAAAACGTGTTTTAGATGCACCTGAATGGACTTTTCTAGAGAGGAAATCCAAACGTTTAATAGATGTATACTAAGCGTAATCCGTTGACATATTGTGCACATTTTCACATGAATATTATGTTTAGAAAATGAACTGTGCTACTTTGTAATAAATGTTTCTTAACCCAACTAGACAGACATCAACCTAACTTAGCCTATCTTAACCTACTTCATGATAAATAAGCTTAAGTCAAATAGGTAATGTCTCTTAAATTTGTTTGCAAAGCTGAGTTAAGGAAGTTAGATTACGTTAAGTTAGGCTTGGCTAGTTAAGTTACGTCAGGTTTAACCTAACTAAGGTTAGGTTACGTTATGTTGGAACCGTCTCCTTTCTTTAACTTAGCTTTACTTACTTGATGTTCTGGTTAGGTTACTTTACTGAAGTTAGTCTACGTTAACTAAAGTAAAGATTCCCTTCATTTGCTTCAAAATTTGTCCCAAAACACTACAAATCCAAGGTACATGAATCCAAGAATGATACATTGGACAAAATTCATTTTTTTTAATTAAGGGTTACGTTAGTTCAACTTTCTTCCTGAAAAACCTGCTACAAAACGTGTTAAGCAAAAAAAAAAAAAAATAGTAATAAATAAAAAATAATTACAATGATTAAAATGCAAATGATTTTTTTTTTAAATTTGAGTTTAAAACAACACATCTAAAATTGGGCCTAGGGAATCATATTCTGTCCACACAAAACCCTTGTCTGACGCCATCGTCATCTTTGTTACACTTATTTATTTATTTAACTGTTAGTCTTTCGCCTTCCTCTCTCTTTTTTCCTTTTTTTTTAAAAAAAGGCTGAACTCTTGCCCTCCCACGTCGTTTCTCGGATGCCAGTGGTAAAAGATGATCTCTTTCTCGAGTGCGGGGGTTGACTCGGGGGTTGTCACTGGAGCTTATTGAGGGTTTAAACAGCTTTCACTTCAGCAGGCAACCATATACCTCAAATATTGTTGGCCACCGCCGTTTGTATACGAAAGTTCATCTTCGCCGAGACGAGTTGGGGAGAGTGACACATACACACACAGTGTTATCTGAACCCGGGTCATCTGCCGGACTTAATTGTCCTCTTTTCCATTTTTTGCCGCTTCTTTCCCTAGGCTGTGTTCGAAAAAGGCCTACCTGCCTCGATGCTTTTCTGACACAAAACACACAGAGACGCGACAGTCAAGTCTCACTTTGGCTTTACCCATCTGCACCCCTCGTTTGGAGCGCCTAACTCTTCCTTATAAGCCGTAGAGTAGATATCCATTAACGGTTGTCCATTACACGAGGATTCATAAGCGCAATAGTGATATGTGGGTATTAATCACTTAATCGGCTTGACTGGCTGGCAAAGGGGCGAAAAGGGGGAGAAAGGCGGTTAAGTTCATCACTACAGGGAGGTATAACAATAGAACTGTGGACACAACGCGATCGCATGACAACCTCCTAATGGATTTCCGTGCTCTCAGTAAAAATCTGTTCGCCATAACAAGCAGAGTGACGTCAACACTTGCATTGTTTCTAAAAATCATTTAATTAATTCTTTAAAAAAGCTGAAATATTGAAAATATAGAAGTGTTTTAATAAGGTTGTTCATGGGCTGTTATAATAAGTTACTGCTTTGCGAATGTAAAGTGTACTTGTCATATACATCGAAAACAGAGGCTAAATAATAAAACAATAAAAATCAATACAAACAATTTACGATTCGACGCTAGAAAGCTTATGTACAAACTAAGGTTGACGACAAAACGGAGTATAGCGTAATTTATTGCTATTTCAGAGAGAAAAAATAGTTTATTTTATTAAAGTCAAACGACGTTTTTTCACTGTTAATATTGTAAATCACATATATTTTACTTCCATAACGTCACATAATGTTGCTGATTCGCAAACACATTGCTGATTCGCGATGTTCAATTGAAAATCTTTGCTACGCCGAAAATTTTATTGTGAAAGGCGGAAATATAGTATAATTTAAGCTAAGCTTAACATAACATAAATTTAATCTGACAGAATATGGGTTTCTTTTACGTTCCCTTTTGTTCTTCAGCATTTAACCCCTTTGGGTTATTTCGTTAAAAAAGTGAAACGGATGTAATACTGCCTATACCTATACCCCTTTATATCTTAACATTGGTTAGCTATGAGCACTGACATTGAATAAAAAAACTTAATCTGACTTTTTTTTCTGGTAAATTAGCTCAGTCAACGCTTAACCTGGCTTAGCGTGGGGTGACTAAACATAATTTACGTTTAACCTAACTTCATATTAGCTAAGGCAACCTAAAGTAAGCTTAATATGACTTTGTATCTCTTAAATTACCTCAATTTAAGGCTTCACCTAACTTAACTTAATGAAGTATCCAACGAATCTAAAAAAAGTATTGAGATTTTAAAGTATTCGTGAATAACTTTGTTTTGAGTATTTTTTAGTACTTTTCGTAAATTCATAGTATATTTGTAGTATTTTAACATTGTTAAATAACTGTCACATTTGATCTGATTTCTCTCTTTATTTTACATTTTCTTTTTTATTTTCGCTCTGTTTTCATTTTATTTATTAAAAAAGAGTAATAAGAGAGCAATGGTTGGAAAAGTGTTTTGAAAAGGCCAATTTAGAGCAAAAGTTTATTTTTTTCAAGCATTTGCAGTTTTTTCCCATGGTTATTGTAGAGCGAGGGCACTTGATTGAAATTGCTGTCGAAAGTGAGGTGGAATAAGCGTTTTTAAGGTGATGGTTGGGGGGAGGGGGTGAACCCAATTGTACCAGCCTTGACACGTAGCGCATGGATTGTCCTCTTCACTGAGGGGGGAGAGACGCTATACACGGGAAAGAATAGGCTCCCATTTGGGAAATTGGCCGGCAATCGATGCAAGATTGCCGGTAACTGTACGTACCGTGGCCAAAGTGTAGCTTTTTGTATGTACAGTACATAGCCAGTGGCAAGCCCAATTGAAAACCTGTTCCGAAGCTTTTCAATTACGCCAGCTACTCGCGGAATCACCCCTCAGCGCCTCTTTAAATTAATGGCCCCATTCATTTGCTACCCAGCTTGATTGGCCATACTCGGCAAGCTTTTCGGACTAAGAGCTCGAAATAAACTTTTCGAGACGGGCTTTGCGAGTTTTAATAAGCATTTGGCTTACATTCTCAAACGAGACGACGCATAGTCATAATCAAAACGTATAATAGTCGTTCGTAAGATGCAAGCAAAACGATGAAAAACGTTTATTACACGTGGCTATAGCCCGTGATATAAGTTATTGTACGTTGTTCATACGTAGCTACAAGGAATCAAATAAATAAAAAAGTCAAAAATTGAAAACCTGAAAAAATTTTACGGGCAATAACGAATTTTGATGCACCAAACAAAACGTATTTTAGTACGTAGCTGAATGCACGTTTGCAGAGTGGACATTAGAACATGTAACAGACGTATAATAAGCGTAATCTATAAACGTATTACGAATGTATTCAGACGAATATTGCGTTTCGAAAATGTAAATGGAGGAATCATATTGTTTAGTCACTTTAACAAAACTAAATTGAATCCGCTTCGAGTTTCCGTGAAATGAATCCTAGCTCGATTCTTGCAATTTTTTTTTCTGACCAAAGTTGAGCAGCTAACTTCGTCATATGTTTGCAGTTATTACGATTCAGTAAGTAAACTATCAGAGCAAAATAACTCAAAATGGTCAAATCGGTAGTCATAATTTATAAAACCCTACAGATCTTACACAATCAACAAGAAGACCACAACGACTCGTTTTTTTTTCGGTTCTGTGACGTTAGGTTTGCATAAAGAAGTGAAATACATGATCTTTTTGGCAAAAGTATTGCGATAATGTAGTGTGTAAAACTGAAGCTTTAATGTTAAAACTGAAGTCAGAGTTACAAAATATGGAGAATATTTAATAAAATGAGTCCTTTTAAACATAATTGCTCTTCAATATAGCAGACTTTGATTTAAAAAAATCGAGGAAAATTTAAGAAAAGTAAATACAACAGGTGAGTCTTAAAACTTTAGCCATCTGTCATAAATTTTTTATGCTCCTGCAAACGGTGTAAAACCGCAACATTTACCCAAAAATACGGACGTTCCGAAAAACTTCGAAAGAGGAACTCAACACCATTTACTTAATCTCACGAAAACTGACTCAACATTTTATCTTATTAAAACAATTCAATAAAAAAATAGTAAAAACCTAACTTAACTTATTCTTATTTAATCTATTTAAACCTAATTAAACCGGGCGCACTGTACAGTCAAAACTACATTCAGATTTATAGAATATTTTTTACGACATAAGCGAGAAGTTAGTAAACTTAGGAATATCAAGTTGAAAATGACATTGGAACTGTAATCCATACAGGAAGTTGAATGGTTACTCATGACTATTATTTACAAGGGCTGTACGCAGCAAGTAACTTTCATATTAAGTGTCTGCTGAACACGACTCGCAATTTTTCCTGATTTCAGTGCACCTACAAAACATTCTACGTTAACTAGTTTTGGTGTCGTCAATATTTCACTCAAAAATCACGCTTTTCTTATAAAGATTCAAAATTCAATACGTAATCGCGACTGTGTTTAGCCATTTTATTTATTAGTGTAGTTTGCGAAGCCTATTTTTCGAAGGATTTTATTAACGCAGACTGTGTCTAAGTTTAGATAGCGCTAAGCTATGAAACACAATATCATATTAGGTAAACGTAAGTTTTATAAAATTAAAGTTAAGCTCAAGTTTCGTAAATTAGGCCAGGTTCATGAAGCTAATGTTGAGTTAGGTTAGACAAAGCTAGGTAAAGGTCATGTCATGTTACGTAAATAGGATTGGGCACAGCAAGGCTGAATAAAGTTAGATAAAGTTAATTTAGATTACGAGAAATTACTTTAGGTCTAATTACGTTAAGTGTAACTCACAACGCCTAATAACATTCATTTTGGATAATTTCCGTAATTTTCCATTTTATAAACATTTTCCGAGCAGCAAGAATTTATTGACGAGAAATAAGAGCAGTTTCCAAATTTTCCACCGAATATCGAAACTGCGAATTGCAGAACTTCGAAAAAAAAAAAGAAAAAGAAAACAGCGTTAACTAAAACCTTAAGATATTCAATTAAAGGTAGGTCAAGTTAAGATAGATAAGTTAAGTTAGGTCAAGTTTACCGGAGCTCATGTACAAATTTCGTATCTTCTAACATTTTCAGGCGCTTGAAACTCAAAGACTGGAATGGTTGTTACAATCGAAGAGTGATAGAATATTGCGGTAAAACGCAACGTGAGTTTTAGAGTGAAGTACGTGATGGGCTGTAAGTAGGGGCAAATGGAGTGCTGATCTCTTGCAACGAAGGCGCTCAAGTAACTGGCGAAAGACCAGAGGGCTAAAGAAGCCTCTGCTCCCCGAAAAAAGCTTAGGTTGATTTGGTTTTGTATGTGTTGTGTGTGTGTATGTGTGCATATGTTTTCCAAGGGGGCGATGACAAGGCCAGAGCCAGTTGCAATCCACTTTCAACGCCCACCCACTACGAAAAAGAACTTCAAAAAAGGCCAGATAAATAAAAACGCTGCAGCTTGAGCTTCTTTAGCGTATGTAGTGTGTATAGCACTCTCGGGCTTTTCCACGGGTTTCAACCTCCTTTTAGAGCCAAGTAGCCACACTTGGGGCGCATCACGGTCTTTATTTGTCCTAAATTGTCCTCCATTATAAACCACTGCTCCTGTTTCATAATGTTGTCGCACCCATCCCTCGGCACACAGAGATGCTGTACAAGCAAACAGCGTGTCTAAACAACCGCCGTCCCCCTTACCCTTATCTGGGAACTTGTTACTGGATATTTGCGAAACAGTCGAAATTTCCTGGAAAATTATTTCAAGATTTTTACTTGTTTTTTCTTTGGAGATGCGCGCTTTTCAGTTAATGAAGATGGATATTAAAATTAAGAATACATTAAAACAAAATAAATAGATATGTTATCAAGGAGATGCTAGGCTACTGGATATAATATTACGATATTGCTAAAAAGAGGCAGGTTTGTAAGCTGAAATTGCTTGGATTGTTTAACCAAAACTTTTGCTGGAAACAAACGTGTTTTTAATGAGGCTTTTCGGAATGGAAGAGAATAGGAGAAAGATGTTTAGTAACAATAAAGCGTATTGTGCTAGGGAGCTGAGAAGTATGTAGCCAAGCTTTCTGCCAGATTTTTAGAAAGGAAGGGCGCTGTAGTGCGTTTGAAGGGAATTTTCGAAAGGACTCCAGTTGGAATGGACTTGTCATCAAGGGCGTATGTCCACAAAGCCATCCATCATGTTCAACATATCAACATGCAGTTCACACTCACACGTGCTAGCCTTTCCAGCATGAGATTACTTGGCCTGGTACGGCCGTCCAGAAAACGGAAATGAGGGAAACGAAAAGAGAGTTGGATTTTTTTTTTTTTTTTTTTTTTTTTTTTTTTTATTAGCCGAGCCGCCCCAAATGGACGTGTGGGCTTCTCCACAGTTGTTTTCCATTATAACTCCAAGAAGGCTTCTTTTTGGCGTATTTTTTAGTATATTTGAGTTTTTACCACCGAAAAACAAACACGAAAGAGAATCCATTTCTTTCAACAATATACTACGTATAACGGTATATTTGTCGTCTAATTAAAAAAAAGAATTACAACGTGTGACCTGGAGGAAAATCCGTGTTCAAAATAAACTAGCAAACTCTGACCATTTTCCTGTGTTATACCTAAGGGGATTTTGGAGAGTAGGGCGTCGCAGTCAGGAAAACCGCGGCTTGTGATGCATGAAAATTCAGCTCTTAAAAAAACTATGGACGGGCAAGACTAAAGTATTAGATACCCACAGGAGTTATAAAGAAAGGCGAATATAGAAATTAATAGAAGTTTTAATTACCCCTTTTTGTGCTGGACCCTTTTGGTTTACATTTTGTGCAACCTAACATAAATGTGTGTTTTTAAGGTGCGTAACGTTACTTATTCTAATTTAGTAAAACCTAAACTTTTGCTGCTGTAAGTGGCTTACTAGAATTAGTTCGAATTTATCTAAATTGTAATTAACTTAATGTAACTTGAGTTAACAATGTTTATTTTCTAATAATTGACAACTTAAGTTAACCTAACTTATTTAACTCGGCGAAGCCTAACTAAACTTTGATACCTGTATAGCAGGATATAAAGCAACCTAACCTAAGTATTCGCAGTTTTGTGTAACGCAACTGCACTATGTAAGCTACGATAACCTAACGGAACGTAAGCTGGGTTATTTCAAATACAGGTTTCAGTTTTTTTAACTTAGGTTAGGTCATGAAAGTTAAGTCGGATGTAGACTTGGATAACTTCAAGTTCTAAAAGGAGTTCTAGTTTACATTTTTTTAGTTCATATTACTTAACACAGTTTAGCTTAAATTGGGTGAAGTTGTATTAGGGTAGGTTAATTTAGGCTAGTTAATTCAAGTCAGGTTTAGCTTGTTTAGAGTCCACTTCACAACAACCGAAAATCTAACTACCTTATAAAAAGAAAAAAACCCAGCAAAAGTACCCCAATTCATCATTCCCACACTCAGTAAAAGAAAAAAAAATGAGTTGTTACGTATTAAGCATTTGTAAGAGTAACCGAGTTTTGGGGGGCAATGTAGGGGGGAAACGTACGCTAAAAAAGCAAGCCTGAGATTACTGCAGGGAGCTGGAAACGTTAGCGATTCAGTGAGGTTTTCGGGTTAGCATAATGCTCAGCCGGCGGGCTTATCGCGGTTCATTGAGCGGAATAGTTCCACGAGCCCCGGCGACTCCTTAGCGCTCGGCCCTGCGTGTCTTCCGCTCCCGTGGACCTGGGTAGCGCGGTGAGCATGGACAAGTCAAGCCGGGTCACGTGACGCAGTGCCGGCCAGGGCAGCGGACAGCGAGCAGCGGCAAGCGACGTTCGGCGCAGGAGCTCCAATTAAGAAATGGGCGCCCATAATGCGTGAGTGTGCTTGTAGGCACTTCAATTAAGCTCCATTGCACGCTTCGTTGGCTGTCTATTCACTTGAGATCGTGAGCCACGGGAGAAGAAGAGAGAAAATAAAAAAGGGAAAATTGAGAAGCACTGTGGGAAGCTTGACCTGGGTTCAAATTCGCCAAGGGTGGGTGACGGACGGAAACGTACAAGGAAGCCCAACTGCGGTGGGTATGTATACGGTAAATAGTGAAAGGTTAGAAGTCAATTGACGAAATAAGGTCAATGCGTTAAGCACACGGCCGCGGAAGTGCCCATCATCTTTTGCAGCGTCCTTAAACTGTCAAAAAAGTTGAGCAGAAAAGGGGTTTGGAATATCATTCGGCGAAATAAACTCAGAAGGCATTGTCATTGAACGTTTCTTATTATGTTCAGTGCTCTTCGAACACGGATCTAAACGAAACTAGTGTTCAGTCTAAATTGCGTTCATAAATGGCTAATATCAGTTAAGTTATGTTACAGTTTAAGTTGGGGTAAGTCAAGTTAGGCAGAATTCATTAGGTATCCCATTTGTCTTTAATAGGAAACTTCTAGTAGGGTAACTTAAGGCTGGGTTTGGTAAGGTTAGGGGGAAAGTTAGGTTTCGTAAAGTTGGGTTGGGTTAAGGTGAATTTAAGGAAGGTAACGTTAGGCTAGGTTATTTTAGATTAAGTTAAGTGAAGTTAGGATACACTAAAGCAAGGCAGCTTAGCTTAATGGTTAAGCTAGTGTAGGTTCGGTAAGATTAGTTATGTTAGGTAAATTGGGATATTAGTTTGCCTAAAGTTAAATAAATTAATTTAGCTGGGTCAAATTATCTTGGGTTTTATTAATTTAAGTTAGTTTAGGTGCAGTTAAATTAGATAGGTTAGGTTATGGGTAAACCGTTGAACTAATTGTGAATTGTTTGAACAAAGCGAAGTGGTCTGTAATAGAAAATGTCAACAACTAGTTCTGGAAACCCACAATAGACGCAAGCCTAAGTTGGAATTTGAAATTAAGAAAGTAGTTCTGGAAACAGACGCAAACTGACGTCAGCAAGCTAAAATAATTCTTCTGCCTTTTAGGTTAAGTTCATGACTTTCGAATGAAATAAATTAAGGACACGTGGGTTAGGCTAGATTAAAAGTTAAAATGTAGTTAGGCTAGATTAAAATGTAGATAAAACTAGGTTATGTTAAGAAAGATCAGCGTATAGGGTAGCTTAACTTACGTTAACAGAGGTCAGGTTAGTTGGGCTAGCCTACTAAGTTTAGGTTAACGTGAAAATATTTCTTGTGCGATGCCGTAAACGAATAACAGGTGAAAAGTGCTCGAAAAGCAATGCTATAGTTATTTATATTATTTTTCGCATTGCTTTTATTTCAAAAGTGCAGTTTAGCTGAAACAATAAGTCAGTCTAGAGTAAACTGTCAATTAGTTTTTTTCCTTGAAGACGATTTGGAGTGAAGTCTACTTCAGGATCAGCAAGGGCTTTGATAGCTCTAAAAGCCTAATTCGTCCAGGTCGGTCTCGTGACCGTTCGTGTGTGTGTGTGTAGTGCAGTCCGCGGCACGCGGTTCTCGGAATTCCAAATCGTCAAGTTCGGCGAGGAGCACACGGAACTGCAGCACGTTTTTCACTTGTCGTCAAATTACCCACTCGGCTAGTAATTTTAGCACCTCTATAGTCGTGATGACGCTCTCAGCCTCCCGCAACAGCAGCAGCATTGCCAGAGCTGCAGCCCCGTTATTTGTTTAGAGTACGAAACAACGGACAAACAGGACGAGTCCAGATGGAGCGCAGGCTTTCGCACTCTATCCATCTCACGGCAAGTGGACAAGAGAATGGAGCCCTTGATGAAGTATTTAACACCTAAGAGTTTTTAACGATCCAAAGGGCTGGAAAACACTCCCAGATAGAGTTTTATGGGGAAAAGGAAGAAATTTTCAAAAATAGGAACAAAAAAGCCAAGCGATTCCTGGATTTGCTACAGTTTTTCAATACACAATTTTTTGCCAGTCCTCAATTTTAGCTTTTACTGCGGTTATTTTTGTCCTAAAAAATGGCATTTTTTGGGGGGATATAAATTTTACATGCTTTCGTAAACGTAACATTACCTGGCTTTGCCCGACCTAACGTAGGTTAAGCTGCCTTGAAAAGTCTAAGCTTGATAATCGTGCGTTGCCTACCTAAACAGAACACTTCTTAAAAATGTACGTATCTTAGACGTTCGCACGTTTGGTTTGAGACGCATTTTCTAAGACGCAAGTTTTGAGGACATTCACAGAACAAACGAACGTTAGACCAAGAAAAAATGCGGAGTGAAAACGTATAATAACTCTTGGGTCCCTTGCATCGATAGAGCAAAAGGCAACTTTCATGTAAAAAAAAAAAAAAAAAAAAAAAAACAGTTAATGAAATATTAGAAGGAAGAAGATGGGACATTTTTTCGAAAATGAAGCCACCTTGTCAGTCTGTCGCTACCTTTCCTTTAAAAAAGGGAAAAAATGTCAAAAACGTCTACATAACACGCCAAGACAGGCACATTTCTCTTTTAAGGGGTTAATTGCCCCACTGGACAGTTGCAGAAAACACAAAGACTGGAATAAAACCACTCGAGGGTGGGAAAAAAAAGACGCAGGAATTTGAAAATGAGGCCTGACAAGAAACAAACGGGCTTGAAACAAGCTCATGATCCTAGTAAACTGACGCTTTGGAATGTAAACGCTGCCTACTCAAATTAGGCCCCCTCTTGAACCCGAAACGCTGGACAAATGTGGACACCTACTTGTCAACCGGCGCCATCTCACACAGTAAAGAACCCACGAAAAAAAAATTAAGAAAAATTTTCTTGTTTGGCCTCAGATCTTTATGTTATTCGCAGCTTTAGAAACATTTTTCGGTAATTAGCAAAAACGAGGCATAAAAGAAGGTCTGTGCCTACTGAAGGAAAATATAATTATTCTATTAAGTTAATCGCAAGAAAACGAAAGGGATGACCCTTAAAATGAAAATGTCTCAATCAAAAGTAAGCAGTTACTCTGAAAACTATGCATGATTTTTTTTTAAACGTACGTTCCGAGAAATGAATGTTTGGAACTGTAACAATGAGCAAGTACGCATAAAAGCGTGGAATGTTGGCCGTGAAAGCTCATTCGTAGTGGTACTTTTACCAAAATCGTTAGAAGGTTTCAAATTAAAAGTTGTTACGTCTTTTATGTTTTTTTTTTTTGCCTTCTTGTACGTTTTTAACTTTTTCTTTGACATTTACAACGAACTTCGTTTGCAGTAATCAGGTATAGAGAACGGTGCTTCAAGCGATTCAGCGATTCTTGTAAAGTAGTGATAACGAGCATTTCTCACTTTGCGTGTCGAGTACTCTGCAAAACGTCATTGGAATCTTGTGTTGCGCTCCATTTTGCGTTCTTCACTGAGTTCGACATGAATACGCCTACAGTGGTGCAAAGTACTGACAGAGTAAAATGCGAACTTATAAGTTACGCTAATATGAGTAAAACGTCTTTATTTGCCTTTCACATGCACATGGCGGCGTAGCTACATTGGCGCTACCAAGTGTTGTCCCGAAGGGCCCCAAAATGTCAACCAGAAAGACAAAAGTTTCCGTTTAATGTAGCTTATAAAGGAAAAACGAATCAAGTTGAGGAATTTAACCTGCATTCGCAGAAACTGGACGTCTTGTTTCTCAGGAACGGCCATTTAACACAACCTTGCTGAAAACGTTGCCAAGGGAATTTACAGCTACTTTCTTGGCAGAAAATATCCCCTGTAATTAGCACCTTGCCCAGTTTCTCTTTCTAATGAGACCGATGTCGTCAAAGATCTGACTTTTTACTTTTTTCTCTAAAAAGAATACATTTAAAATCAGTGTTGTCCCATCGGTCAACAAGAACAAATACGTTTCCTCCCATTTCCAAGTGAGTGACCTGTAGCTTATCTACGTTTAGTTACTTTTTTTCAACCCTCCTCGGGGCAGCAAACTTTTTTCTTGATTGTTCAGCGTCAGTGGACATAATTCTGAGGCTGGTTGCCGGATTTCTTGCTCGTAAGGCGAAAGAAACTGTAGCAGTTTTGCTTACGGAGGTAAAAGTGTTCTTGAATTTTACGGGTAATTACCGAACTATAGACAGAATTTTAAAACGAATAAGCCAAAATCTGATCCAGGTCAAAAAAGGAGATAAAGAAAGGAAATACGCGTCAAAAGTAAGTCATCTCGTGGCCTCACTGTCAACATTTGTTACGAAGTAAATATAATTTTCATTCACTGATTAGAGGAAACCCAGGCTGATTTTAACTTTCAGCACGTGTTTAACGTTCACTCCTAAAGCGAGCTCGGCTTTTATCTGAATTCATAACCACTGATTGCAGACCTGCTATAATACGCAATTTACTTTAAACAAACCAAGTCAAATAAAATGAATAACGGTGAAAAAAATACCCAAAAATTAATCGGGGCGGGTAAACTATTAAGGAAAACTATTACTACGGGGAAAAACATTCAGGTGTCTCTTTTATTGCGCCCAATTTTTCAAACATAGATATAGGTTCCTGCACGATTTCCAGTTCTCCAACTATCTTTCATTCTTTCGGAGCAAATGGATAGATCAGTTTGGACACAGGTCTTTTTGTCTCAAATATATAACGAACGTACTGCAGACGTTTTGAAGCTAAAAAATGAAAGTTGTATAATACACACGAAGAATCGTTTCTAAGAAAAATATCGGCGACAAAGAAAACGTTACGGAAGTACGTATTGTAAAACAAACGTGATTATGTTACTTTCATTTTATGAACAAGTTTTCTGTTTACCCAGGTCTGTCGCGTTTTATCACCCTAAAGTATCTAAGAAAATATTTCCAAAATAGAGCGTACGCTACTGAATAGTTAGGTAATAGTTGAGCCATCAGCTTTGCACAGTAATCGTACAGTGCACAAGAATCCAAGACCAGATCTTAGTTAAGAATTGCACAAAAAAGCATTTTTTAACGAAAATAACTTCTGGGTGTTAAAGAGTTTCGAGAACGATTGATCTTGCGTTACAAGTTGTCATAACCGTATGTACATCACTCGTTTAATCATTATTGTTCAATATATTCTTAGAGTCGAAATATTTAAGCTACAGTGCAATCTGCTTATTTGAATAGGCTCGGGACCGGCCGAACAGTGTTCAAATAGGCGAAGTGTTAAAAAACACTTGTGCGTTAAAAGTTCTTACGTTTAAAATTGTAATTCGAATCATGTCAGTTGGTTTGGAATGCTACGAATGGATATATCTTATTGAGCTTGTTCTATCCTGTGAAGACTGTATTTTCGCGTTCTTCGTCTTGTGGTTTTTAGTCGATCCACGCCATCTTACGGGTGCATTGTCGACTGTTGCTTTCCTTTGAAGGCCCTTTTTCTCCCTTTTTTAGCGTCGTTGTATTTCTTCAATAGTTTTTGTGCGCTTTTATATTCCACGAGCAACTTCTCACTTGAAACTGTCGTTCCAGCCATTAAATCATTTCAAAATTTCTTGCAAAACATGACATTGGCTAAAAATGTGTCTGACTGTTTTAATTATTCCCTCCCGTACCTCTTCCCAATTTCGGTAATTACAACTGAAAAGATCTTTCTCGTGGTTTTACCAAACACAATTTAACATTCCCTACCACTTTCTCTTCACTTCCCTCTTTTTAATTCGTTTACCCTGCCTTCCTCCCTGCCTAGTACTAGTTCCTTGTATGTTTTGTTACGGATGGTGGGTACTTGCTTCTCCTGGGACTTCCTGAATCTCAGCGTTGGGAACTACTTCAGTGTTGGTACTCTTTCCTGGGATTTTGGTTTACTGTTCCTTGTCTTTTTTTCTGGCCGTACATTGTTTTCTTTTCTCCGAGGGGTCTTTTTACTGTTCTGTCGTTCGCCCTTCCAAAATATTCGTACTTAGCATCACAAGCTGGATGCTTTTTTTATTTTTTTTTTCTCAATTAGAAACCTTTGGTGCTTTCCCCTCTTTTTTCACCGAACAGTTCATTGTCGGGTGTTTCTCGCTACACTGTCCACATCTATCCTTCGCTGTGCACACCAGACTTACATGTCCGAATCTCTGCCACTTATTACATCTTATAACATCTTGTTTCCTATCCTTGTATTTCTACACCCTCTAACCTTCTCTTACTCCATAAAGTTCTTCGATCTTCTGTTCTACTATTTCCTCTTGGCTCCGTAGATGGTGACTATAGGACTATAGAACGTACGACCTTCGGTCTAGTTACACTATGCTCCACTTCCAGCCTCCTAGTTTTTGCATTTCCATAAAGGTTTCCCAGTTTTTATCTGGTTCATCGGAAAGGCTGAGAGCTCTGCTGTACGCGTGAGACCTTTTTCTCTCCTAGCTTCAGCTCCTCTATCATTCTGTACACCTTAAAGCAGTGGTGCCCAACCTTTTATCACCCGAGGGCCGCGCGCTTCATGATATAAAATTTCGCGGGCCTGAATGTTCCGGTTTCGCCAAAATCATGCCGACGTTAAAAATGAAATTATGCAGTGATATACATGAGCGGTATAAATGAGCGGGCCGCATGAGGCACCTTCGCGGGCCGTAGGCTGGGCACCACTGCCTTAAAGAGACTGACTTTCGAAAAGCTTTTGCCCCTGTCCGTGAACTTGAGCGCTATGGGGCGCAGATCTTCCCCCACCTGTTCCTCCTGTTCCGATTCCGCTGTCGAAGATGGTTGTACTTGCGATGCCCTATGTTTGCTCCCTGCCTCTATAAGTTCCTTCCTTCCCTCGTCCTTGCTTCTAATGCTGTCCACCATCGCCTACACCCTCTGTTTCAGCTCGTCTATTTTTGCGCTTTTAGCTTGATTTTTCCTTCTCTTGCTCGTGACAACTTCTGTTGTTCGAAACCAAGCTCTCTTCCTCCTCCCCCTTCCTTACCTCCGATCACCTGCTCTTCTTCAACCACGTCGTAATGGTTCCCTTCCTTTACCGTTCCTACCCCGTTCTCTTCGCCATCCATTCCCGCAACCACGGATTATTGGGAAAATGAAGGCCAATTAATAGTGGGTTCTGGAGATTGTTATGGGGAACAAAGAGCTGGGAAAGAAACTGTTTACCTTAATCCAGAGACATCGATTCCCCTGGCTGGTGTCGCTTGGGATTTGCCGCTCTTCCTAGGCACGTCTTTTCGTCTTCGGTTGGGGTTCACAAGCTTGTGTGTATATTTTCGCGCTTCATAAGCGTATTTGTTGGATATGCTTTAAGTTGCTACTGTTAGATGGCGCGTGAGTATTCACTGCTCATAAATTCTAGCGTGGCAGTGCCATTTTCAAGCGGACCATTTTGGCCGCGAAAAAGGAAGCATCGTACATGAAAATGGGCTGCTTGATTCTGTAGAAAAAAAAAATCTTAGAAATTTTCTGTGGAAGTGAAGTTTCTTAGAATTGTTGGATTACCCCTGTATTATGTAAGCGGAAGAGGGACAAGAGTTGACGCGTCAGACAAATAGTGCAAAATCGTAACTAATGCATTACATAAACATCTGCGTTCCTTCTGCTGTACTTTGCAGCTAGTTGGTGGCGCGGGAGCAGCTGACACTAAAAAAAAATGTCTATTGCTAAATTAAAGCCATGGCATATGCAAACTGACATTTTGGTCGCATTAAATGCATCAACAGTCCCATCACAACTAAGGCCAGTAAATATATTAGAATGCATATTATTAGAAATTGTTTAGCAATGCCAAGTTGCCTGATATAACGTTGTTGTTGGTCTGTTTTTAGTTTAGACTGTGCCATCTAACAGACACATTCTCTACGAATTCTAAAAGGTCTGGCGTAATTCGAAGCTCATAGATGGCATGGGAGCAGCTAACGCTCCTAAAATCAAAGCGTGCAGGCGTGACTGCCATTTTGGTCGCGTCGGATAATGAAGCGAAGGCCGCTCAACTCATCAGACACCGCACATTAACTAGCGACTTTATGTGAAACCAGCGTTTCCCAGCACGGTATCCGGCTATTAGTCAAAAGTGAAGCCAAAAACAAGCATGTTGGTCTGGTCTGACTGTCCTTGATTAGTAATGCACGTGCGACGGCTGTCACCCGTAATTACGTCCTCGCTATGGCCAAGTTCGCGTCCCGTGAACACGAAATTGGCACTGAGCAAAGATTCCTAACCCAAAACGTCTGTTCAGATCCTCGTTCTCAACAATCAACGTCTTTGTCCTCCTGGGCTGGGAAATTAGGCGGCATCTTAACTTTCTAACGAGAGAGCCAACAACCTTTCTTATTTTCTTCGTCAGTACCCAGCCTTGTTCTTCTGAACAGACTTGAAAGCTACAGAGTTTCAGACACCTGCTTTGCTACCGAATTTCCGTCTTAGCCGCAAGAACCTGATCCTTCGTAATTTATTACTCCGTGTTTCGTTTCAGTGCTGTATCTCTTGTCCTTTCACACGGCGTTGTCGCTAGTAAGAATGTAAAATCAAAGCCAGAAAATAGTTTTATGGAGCAAAGGGGAATAAAAAGTTAGAAAAATTTTAATTAATGAAGATACTAATTGCGATAATCCAATTAGAACCCGCCAAACACACATCGTAGGAAAACTTGCAGCTTTGAAGCTATGTTTAACTTAGGTAAACTTTAATTTAGTTTTAAAATGTTTGCTTAAAACTTTGACGCAAATCCTGTCTAACTGAACAGGAGACAACGGAAGAGTACCATAGTTTCAATTTACTTTATGGCAATAGAGGCTTATTGGAAGTTTAGCGTCTAACTCGTTAGTGTTTGCAAAAAGGCGTATCTCCCCTTGTTGTAAAACTGATTGTTGTCGAGCCTGCCTTGTCTCCTCGTGGAGTGATTGTCGCCTCGTTACCCATTAGCAACGGGAAACAGGCTGAAGAGTTAGACAAACACAAGTGCAGGCATTATTGTCTGTCGGAAACTCGTGACCCCTTTTTTCCTTTTACGTCTAACAAGCAGTTGGAAGCCCCGAGAAAAAGAAATCACTTCCCCTTGCCGTACTCGACGCCCAAGAAAAGTCGACAAAAGATGCGTTTTGACATAACAACAGCAATCACGTCAACTTTTGGTGCATTTCACAAGCCCATTAGACACAACACACCGCGTCTCCCGACAACAAAAGATTCTTCACACCTTCGTGCGTTTATTGTCATATATACTTCCTCCAAGGGCAAGAAAAGCCGTTTTGTGTGCGCAAAACTAGGAAAATAAAATCTCGAGAAATGTAATGACTAAGAAACGGAGAAATTTCGAGTGGAAAAAGGAGACGAAAGACATAAAAAAGCTGTGGAATAATTCAACAAAGGAGTTATGAACGACCCGTGACCTTGCTCAAATTTACGCGTCCGTTATATTCTGTATAGCATTACTTCAAGTCTCAACTGTTGCTGATATATTAAGTGCCATACAAAGCTGTGTTTTCAAGTACCTCCTTTGTATTAGCCTTTTTAATAGGATTAACACAGCTCGTTAAATTCACTAAAATGGGAGGTCCCCCTAGTTTTCTTTATACGCCCCGTGTCTTCACTTCCAGGGCTACTCTTTTAAACAATGACGTAAGCAGGCTTCATAATTAGCACCTGAATAAGGCGAGTTTGCTAAATCTAGTAATATTTGTGAGTTTAGATCGTTTGAGAATACTAGATGAAACTACGAATAATGGACTGTGTTGAAGGGGAGTTTCATTGGCAAGTACATTTTAAAGGTATATTTTCAAACGATAGAAAAAAGGGTTCCAAGAATCAGTCTGCTTTTACAATCAAAACTAGGTTGTTTGCTAACAAAGGGTCACACTGAGGTGCAAGATTATAAGAAATGGCCAAATTCGAGCCACAGGATTGATTGCTACTAACGGAGTTAGGGTGCCAGTGTACGACAAATACAAATCACGATCAACTTTAATCCTAGATTCCAGTAAGTCGGGAAACTCGTCTCGCACGATCTTTCTCGACAACCAACTGTTTCTTTCCCGACGAGTAACGCAAAACTAACTTTTTTTTTGCTAATTATGGTTTAAATAAGGTTCATTTAGTCTAGTTTTAGGCAAATTTACCCTGAATTAAGATATGTTATTCAATTATAATGTTGAATAAGCTAAAATTAAGTTAGGTGAGATCATTTTATGCTACGATAACTTAAAATAAGTTAGGCAAGTTTAAGCTACCATGGCTTGTCCAACTTACACTTAGGTTAAGTAAAGTTAACTTAGGTTTGTTTAGTTTAAGGCTAGGTTAGCTAAAATAATGTTAGATTGAATAATCAACCTTAGGTTTGTAACCTGCAATTTGGTTAGCTAAGTTTTAACTCAGCTAATTTTTAAGTTAACTTAGGTTGAACTAAGTTAGGTTAATCTAATTTAAGTTTCTGCTAGGCTCAATTTGGTTCTTTTAATGTTCTTCCACAAGCTCTTTTAACGTAACGCTAGTTTTCTTAAATTGAGTCTGTTATTCCAATTTAAAGCCTGATACTTTTAGTCTGTTTGAAGACCAATTTTGCTCAAATTTATTCTTCCCTTAGGTATATTCTACTGAGTTAATTGAGTGAGAAGCACTGGCTCATATCCATTTTTAAGAACCCGAATAAGGCTTCAAAATGCGGAAAATGTCTCCAGATTTTGTGAGCGAAAAAATTAAAGTGTACCCTTAAAAAGTGGATATATTGAAAATATGCAAGTTTCGTTGCAGGTCGCGGTTTTGTTTCTCAACAAGCGCCAATTTTTGAAGAGTTGAAATATTTTAAACTTCGGTGTTCCACTTGGAACTCTGTTAGCTTAATTTAAGTTTAGCTGACTAAGTGTGTTTTGTCAGCAGTGGAAACCCAAGATATTTCTTATGTGCGCAGCCACTTCCTGGTCCAAGTTATCATCAAGTTTGCGAGTGCCAGAGGGCATGCTTGTAGAGACGGATAACGAAGTGCGACATGTCTGTTAGCTGGCCATAGGCGTGATCCTAGCCTTTTTCGTTATTCCGAGCCCGGTTGAAGCACCAAGTGGCGTTAATTTCCAACTTCCGCTCATTTGTCATCCCTGCTCCTGATATAAATAAAGGTGTTGCGGAGGGCCCAATTTCCGAAACTCCAGCCTTGAGTCCTTTACCTGTCATCATCCAGCTTCGCCTCCCGCCGTTTTCCTGATCCCTTTGTCGACAGAAAGCCGAGCTGTCTTCTTGTTGCAGTCCCTGGCCAGAGACTGCGAGCCACTAAACTCAGGTTAAAATGTGTGATCTGGGAGAACAGCAAGATGTTTGGCGTCGACTTGAAGCCTCCATTCATCAGCGTTGGTTGCGCTTGTCGACTGCTCACATGCCTGGGAGCTGCCCAGCGGAAATGAGAGCTGTAAGACATGCTTTTTTTTCCAATGAAGAGATTGCTAAACAGATAACACCCCTAATCAATTATTTACAACTACCAAGCGTTTCGTGCAAAACTATGGAGCCTCCTTTTTATGGCAGCGAGAGGCTTTATGCACTTTTTCTTTATTTCGCAGTTGAGCGCTTGGAAAGAAGACTGGGAAAAGACGGTACACACATCCGTGAAGTAGGCGGGCAAATAATCCCGCCGTGATAATGACAAAAGCACGAATAAATAAATCTTTTTCTGGGGCGAAAAGGCTTCGGACTTATAACAGAGTGCGTTAGTGTGTAGAAATTTATTAGCAGCCAATTAGTGCATTTTGCACGGGCCACGGTGATTTTCGAGCTTCCTTGTGTAACGGTAGCTTTTGGTACGGAGCAGAAATATACATAGCTTATTGGGCAACTTTGTACAGAGAGGTGCTTGTAGGTGGAAGCGAGCAGAGATTCGGTAGGGCAGAGTCGTAAGGTTACGTTTCAAGTGCCTGTCAACGCGAGTTGAATTGGGATTTCTCCCCGAGTTCAGGAACAGCCCGAACTCTAGTACAAAGTGGAGTTGTGGGAAAGGTTGTCAACTCAGGCTGTTTCCACTGCCGTCTGAACCCGTGTTAGGGGGCAAAAATAGCACGGATCAGTTAACATAACTGTTTCCACTAGGCAAAGTCGTGCTACACATAGTCCAGCTTTGATTCTGCGCAAGATCTCTCAGTTTGGTGTTCGACGCGTTTCGCGTGGAGGTGGGGCTAGGCGTAATGTCAACATAGCAAATATTTCTTGTACATAAGTAACTTACTTTCTAGTCAGCCTTATACACATCTTCATTAGATGTGTGTTGAAAAATGTGTTTCTAGCTGAAGAAGTTTGAACGTTAAACGTTTGAAGTGACGTTTAATGTGATTAGCGTTTGAAAAACTTGCCATTTCGTGAATTTTTTAAGGCTTTCTTTGGTTTTTCTTTAGAATTGACATTTCACACTAGCTGACCTAGTGTCAGCTTGCCATTTCGCATGGTTTTACTCTATTTTTTTTGTGTTTGTTACTTTACTTCCTGTCTGTGAATCTAGTAAAAAGTGTTTGTGCCCATAGTTCCTGTAGATTACTTATTGCTACCTTTGCGTTGTGTTCTGTTGTATACAGTATTGGAAATGCTTTCATAATTTAAGTCATAAGTTATTTGAGAAAATGTAGGAAACAAAGGAGAGGTCATTTTAATAACTCAAAGATGCCATGAAATGTCATTTTAATTGAGTATATGAGAACGAAAAGGCTTGATTTCAGCTTACATCTGTTTATTTATGGCAGAATACCACGCATTCAGTATTTTTTTTTTCGCTAAAAAGGGCGTTTGTTACAAGTATTCTTCTGCAATATGAAATCGTCAAGCAACAAGCGATTAATACGCTTAATCGACAGACGGTATCAATTCCAACCCTAACAAGATTGAAACACGTGTTGGATTCCCATGTGCTACGGTTAGCGCAACACCAGGGTTAGGTCAGCAGTAGAAACATGTGTGAGTTGGGGAACTTTCGCGCTGTGGTGCCAGGTGGAGTCGTGGTGTACTGTAAACAATCCATTGTTGATGACAAACATCTTCAGAAATTTTCGTCCGCGAACCTTAGATTTCAAGTGAATATGCGTGAAACTTGTAAGCCGTTTCCAAAGGAAAACCAGCCAGCACGTTTTCGTACTTTTAACCATGTCAACTGACGTGAGACGTTAAAGTGAAGCTGTGTGTGGTATTCTACAAGGAAACGCGCGTATTTTGTTGTTCCCTTTAGTTAATCAGTGACCCAGAGAATGATAGATGGTTTGGCGAATTGAACAGAATTTCTCTTAATATATCTCTGTTGAGAGCATGAAATGCAGAAAGTTTTTTTTTCCAGAACGATGGGCAAATTGCGTGTCTTTTTAAGAGTTTTTGAACCAGGCAGAATGAGTGAAATCTTCTGCGAACATCGTTAGAGCTAGTAATAGTTCAGTGTCACCGTGATCAAGCCGATTAAAAGCCCTTTAAGGCCCCAGTCTGGGCTAAACCTCTTTTAACGAATTGCAGATTACATTTTTCAGACTAGTGCGCCGTAAATATGGGTGTGTTCTAATATTAATGCTAATATTAATGTAGATGATCTTCGTAATGGGTCGAGGCGTCTTTTTAAGAAAACGTGTTTTTATTTTGTTCTTAAGAAGTAAATGTCTTCTTTTATATTTATGGCGATTTAAAAAAAATTGGATGATAAGACGCTAAGCTAGACAGAAGAATTTTTTTAAATACATTACGTTTAGGAAAGACCGTAAAGGCAATAAGAAGATCGTCTTTACACACGTTTCTGTCGGAAGAATCTTATATTTACTGCAGAATCGTCTAAAACATTAACATGTAATTCGCCATTAGGAGGCGGGGCTAAACCAGGGCCTTGCGGTAAGAGCCGACTAAAGGGAATCTTAAGTCTTACCGCAGGTTTGACATACTCTATATTCATAACTTTATCATAAACATCAGTTAGATCTAAACGCGGTAATAAAGTAAACAGGTGATATATTTTACGTTAGATAAACTGAAGTTACATTGGATGATGGAGGCTTTCTTAATCGGCGCTTTCGAATAAGGAGCCAAAACTATTGAGAGGCACTGTTAAAATAAAACAAAGGCTAGAATGAAAATTTCATATAGAAAAATTACCATCAACGATTGTCCACGAAAAACCTTACCGTATAAACATAACACCCTGTAACGACCTCTGAAGGCCAAAATTGAATTGGTACAAAGTTAGCCTTGTGCATTCTCCAATACGTACCATTGCCCGGCAAGGAGTATAGCTCACACCTAAAATTCTCTATATTTTTTTTTATAATTTTAAGAAAAAGTCTCGTGTGTGAGACGCTTATTGACTCGTTGTCGTTTCGTGCTCATTTTTGTATTGCGTAAAGTTTGTTTTAGAGAATGGGCTCCTAGTTTGTCAACTCACAATTCTATTCGTAATGTGTCTGTGTTTTTGTAACTTATTAATAACATAATAGGAAGCAAACGAGCTTCCTTTCTGGAAAAAATTAACAGAATTAGTCTTCTGTAATATTTGTGCTCCTTACGCTGAAAGATTTTCAAAAGAACATTGGAGTTATTCATTTCACTTCAGTCCCCAAAATGTATTCAGCTCGTGAGTTGCCACTTGTTTTTCAACTGTTTTCTTTTCTATGATTCCAAACTCTGGGAAACATGTAATAAAACTTGTAGCAATTTTGATTTTGTATAAGCTACGTATGTCACGCAATACGATAAATTTCTGACGATCAGTTTTACATATGCAGTATTTTGTTTTAAATTGCTTGCTAGTATTTTCTCACGTCTCATAATTTTTACTAGTTTTTCCAACTTCCATTTCGACTATTTTCAAGACTTTTTTACAATACTTGTTTAATTTTCCTCTTATAATTGGATTATTTCTTCTTATAACTTCTAGTAATTAAGCACTGAAACATTCTATTGTTTTTCAAAGTGTCAGTGAACCAAAGTTTTATTCGCAACCAACCACAGAATCTGAAGTTCGAACAACTGCTGCCACTCCTTCGAATCAACACTGTCGACTCAGTTAGGCATATATTCACAAATTTTGAGTTCTTCAACTGACGGAGTTTCAATTGAGCAGGTGCCGAATAGGGCCAGCACTTGAGCCAAGCTCAGAGTCGAGAACTAACCCGACTATTTGCAACAAGCTCGGCAACCATGAACGGCGTTTCAAATGCATTTCTTAAGCAGCCATGAATTCATCCTGATTTCAATTAAGCTTGTCTTTGGAAGTGTCCCAGGACCACAAAAGCCTGCTTTGTACAGAGTTGGCCTTTTAAATATAGCCTCCATGTTGAACCACGGCCACGCGCCGTCAACCACCCTCACAGCCATAAGTTTCAAACCTTTCTTGAGCAAATGGCTATTCTGACCTAGACTCGCCTTTTCAGCCGGAAATATTTGTTATGTTAATGCTGCATAAGGACTCTCTTAACTTGAGCTCAAAACCATTTAACAAGTCGGTCCAAAGTCCCTCTATAACAGTGAGCAAGCATGCGTTTGACATTCTTCAACCTTTTGCCGACGCTCACATAAGACTCCGTGTTTAGTTGCGCTCTATTGGCCAAAAACAACTCAATGTTTGTGCCTCGACAACCGATCCTTAAACGCCTCATTCAACTCCAGAAGGCAAATGTTGGCGCGGTTAAGGATCTGCGCCAGTCGCAGGCAATTGACTTTGAAACTTGCGACTCGCGTAAATCAAAATCACGGAGAAAACAGAACAGAGGAAATGAGAAATAAATCACTTTTCAAGAATTCCTTCTACTCAGCACTTTTAATTTTTTGCTGCACTGTTGTGGTAAGAGCTTGTTTTTGTAAAGTGCAATATTCAACCAGGGCGAATAAGGTTTTGTAAGAAATATAATAAGTTTTAAGAAAATAGAGATAATAAGTTTTAAAAAATGATTAACAACCTTGTTGCGTGGGGATGAATATGGCGAAATTTCAACATGGCTGAGGAAGCTTTCTAGTAAGCGATCTTGGGGAAATAGAGTTAAAAGAAATACGAAAAAATTAAGGTAAAATTTACGAAACAAAGTACTATATGCGTGCAATATGCTAACAACATTCTCAAACTTCTAGTGTCGCTAAAGCTCATATTTTAAAATATTCTGAACATTTCGTTTAGGATTTCCAACCTTGTTTCCCCATCTTGCGCGGATTAAGCCCTTTCAGGTAATATGCTATCTAGTGCACGAGCTTCGATACACGCGGGATGCGAACACTAAAGCTTCGAATGTTTTCCAGATGGTTAAGAAATAACCGGCATTTCGACCTGTTGAAAGCCTAAGGAGGTTAAAGTTCACTTTGGGAAGTAAGCATAGCTTATTGTTTACAATTATTCGAAGGATTACGTTGCATTTTTTGCTTCCTGACGGCTGAACCGCGTCTTGCGCGTTTAACCCTATAACTTGCAATGCTGTTAAACGTGAATTTCGATTTACGCGGTAGAGAAGCCGATCAGCAATATTCCCGATGAAATTTTTAAAAATTGCGTAAAATTGACTATTAAGTTTACCTTAAGGTAGCGTAATTAGCATAACTTTAATTAACTTGACATGAAATTGTAAAAAAAATATACTTAGCTAAGCCTCACGCAACCTAACTTAACATCGCATAAGTAAACTAACTTACCTAACCTAACTCAAGTAACAAGAACTAAATGAGTTTAAAGTTTAAATAAGCAGAATTTCAATTTAAATAACTTAAACTAGCCTAGTTTAACTGGACATATTTAATAATAACATAATTTTCTTAAACTAACTTAGCGACATTGCAAATAAGCTTACGTTAAGGTTGCAGAAGTCAAACTTAATCTAACTTAACTTTAAGAGTGACTTCATTCAATTAAACTAATTTGTCTAACGAAGCATGACAACCTGAAGCTCTAGGCAAACTTACCTTAAATTAACCTAAGACTCACTTAACCTAACATAGCTTAACTAGCCAACTTCACCTAACGTAACCTAATTAATATGTCATAACCTAATTTTAGTAAGGAAATTTTGTTTTAATGGATTCAACTTGCACTTGTTTAATCCAAGGGAAATTACGTAGCCTAACTTAACCAAAATGGCCAAACTAATTTAACCAGCGTTAATTGGCCAACGTAGCCTAAACGAAGTCCCCGGTATTCACAAATCGGGAGAATAGCTTTGGAAATTTTTCAGAAATCATACTGTCAAAACGGCTAAAAAATCGAAGAAACTATTTTAACAGTCATGTTGCGGTTAGAGACATCTAGGGCTCCAGTTTGAGTTTTTCTTAAAGAAAGCTTTTACTAAATGTTAACATAACCTTTGAATTTTAATAATTTTTATTGTGTGGGAAAATATTTAAAAAAATGAAAATCAGGCCCCCTTGTCCACGATGTCTAATTTTTATAACTTAAAGCTACAAAGAGAAACGAAATTGGTCGGATACTGTTTGTACTGTCACGTCTGAAATGTTACGACTTTGCATGATAATATTAGGACGCGCTTCTTTCCAGAGTTTCTATTTGAATTCATTCGCCCTTTGCTGTAAGTTACAATAAAAGACCTTCCCGCCACGGAAGAAGCGATCTACATAAAAAAAGTCTATATTAAAAAAAAAATAACTGGAGCAACTTGTCCAAAATAACCTTAACGTAAGCAACATAAGCTCACTAAACCTAGAAATTCTTCTGAATTTAGTGTAAATCTGAATATCTACCAAAATCACGTTGAAATTACTACCGTTCTCTCCATATATAAAAAAAGAACTAAGTAAACTACCAAAATTACACAACTAGTTTTTTATTTTTGAAAAGCAACCAAGTGAAACACTTTAGTTTACTTATTATAACCAATTTTTGGCGTTTTATTACTTCATTCATTTTGTACAAATGACCTCTTTCAAGCATATTTCGACGACAGATGAAAAATTGCGCGAGAAAAATCGCCTGAACGCTTTCCCAAAAGGCCGTTGGACGTCTGCCGAGAGTTTGGTGGGCAGCGAGATTAAACTGACGACGAAAAGAGCCCGAAAAGCTTGTCTGAGGTCCCCCTTTTCATGCAACACATAATGCAATGGGATAACAATGTCCAAGGTGGCGTTTGGGGCTGTTGTGGGACGTTAATGAAGCAATCTGTTCATTTTTTTTTTATGCTGAGCTGATGGGTGAGCGGTTGCCGACATTCGAGCTGAGCTTTTTGTACAGTGGCGACGCTCTCTCTTTCTCACCTGGTGGGCGAGGAGCAATTAACGCAAACCCTCAGCGCCACTGTGTGCAGCCCTAAACTCCCGGCCTCGTTTTTCCACCGGGTCTGGTATCTTTTTCCTTATTAGACAATAATAATCCAATGCGGTCCAATACCCCCTGCAGCGGCTCACACAACCTAAACTGCACGTATACACGCCCGGATGATCCGCTTCGATCCTATTACTGTGATATCAGCCCGTCTTTTTCTAACGAGTGCTCCGACACCTGTATCGATCCCGTACTGGCACTGTGGCTCGACTCGGGTAGAGGCGATGACGAACTAAGGGCCGCGCTTCCGACGCTGTTACATCAAACTGTAAATAGAAGGCCGAAGAATATGGGATTGCAAGGTTTGTGTGGTGCGGCCAACCTGGTACGCTTCGGCTTATTCCCAGTACAAACAAGTCCCTTACTTCCCTAGCTTAACTTAAGCAAGCCTAACTTAACTAGGCCAAGAATCTTCGAGCTACCTAAACTTTACCTAGCCTCACACAAAACTTAGCCTTTCCTCACTGAAACGATCTTACACTAACTTATTCAAACCTAATTGAACCGAACCTAACCCAGATAAGAGTAGTCTAATATAGAAAAGCCTATGGTAGCTTTTAATCATTTTTAACAGCAATCAATTTTAGCATTACGGTGGACGGCTAAGAAATTTGACTGTTGGGTAACAATGAAATGTGCAACGATGTTAAGAGTCTTAGACTGTCCGTGGACATCGGATTTACTTTAAATTAATATTGCTTTAAATGATGATATTGAAAAACATATTTCCTTCGTGATTTTATTTTTTATTGACTCCCCTTGTAGGCTTCTGACTATTGCGGTGAAACGGTCGATAACACGAAAGCAACGACAAGAAAATAAATAATCAACCCGTGTCAAACTCTCCAGCACCGAAGGGGTTGTAGTTAGTTCAACTGGGTGTAGGGTGGAGGGGGAACAGGTTAGTGTAAGTCTGGATAGTTTTATGTCGACTAAAGTGTTGTTAGATTAGTTTTAGTTTAAGTTAGGCTCATTTAGGCTACGTTTTCGTTAGTTTTGTCTAGCTTGCGCAAAGTAAGGCGTATTTCAGTTAGATTACAGTAGTTCAGCTTAACTTAGGTTAAGTTTAAACATAGTAGGTTAGGTGACAGCGAGAGTTTAGCTAGTCATAGGAGCTTTGACTGTACACTAAGCCCGTGTAAGTAAAGGACCTCTGACTGTGTAACTCCAGCTTTTCAAATGAAAACGTCAGCAAAACGTACTTGACCAAGTTTTCAGCTTTCCACAGCATTTCGCCCCTTTTTTTTCTGGTCACTCCCGTAGTGCCGTAAATGAACGAGAGATCGTAGGCCCCGGTAGATTAATCATTCTTGGAGTGTACAAAAATGCCCCTTTTTGCGTCAACTGGGACCTCATCAAGATGTCCATTCTTGTCTAATCTATTGTTGCCCAAGCGTTTCTAATCGTTGGTCACGCTGCTGGGACAATAGACCTACCTCAGCTGGGTTTTATAGGCCTTAGCCTAATAAAAAGAGCGCGAAACACAATATCCAGGAACTGTTGATACAAATCTCCCACAATGAATCCTAATTACAAGACTAAATAACTTTAAGGAGTGCCATTGTTCTAGGCGCAACAAAAACGCCTCAGAACGACCACTTTACACCTTGTGGAACGACGACCTCCCAAAACGGCGATGCTTAACCAATGTAAGCCCAAAAATGCTGCGAGAAATGCCCGGAATTTGTGGGCAAATGGCATTAGGACCCAATTGACAGGCCTCAAAACAGGAAAAACATTGACATTTGCATTTCTTAATGCCTAAACGGGGCCCACATCAAGTGTCTATCAATCTCTGCTCTCCGGCCATGTTGGCGTGGAACAAGTCAATCCTACACCGATTGGCAGTGTAATAAGACATGCCTATTAAACCTTCATCATTCCTCCTCACCTTGGCTGTACTGTTTTCAGAAGGTTCCCAAACAGAGAAAACAGCGGAAAGCGGAGGCCCATGGCTCTTTTGGGTTAGTGTTAAGTGTGTGAGGTCTGGCTTGCACTTCTTGTGCGGGCCTGGCTTCACCCCCCTCCCCCCCTTTCCGAAAGATGCCTCTCTCTAATCGGCATAGCAAGAGGATACCGATTAGACACAACTTGAGCCCTCCCCGACACCTACTTAAAAATAAGCGTCCCTTTCATTTAAAACAGGCGAAAACAAGGTGGTGTTACAACAATGCTCCTCTGGCACTGTTGAAAAGGATAGCAACCCCCCACCCACCTCCTCCTTCGGGGGCCTGGAGGGGGTTTTCGACATATAACAGCAGGGTCCACGCCGCTAACTTGGAGAAAAGGGGGCATACTAAACCGGCAATCTTTGAATTGTTTGGTGTGCTGCAATTAAGGTTTATGATACACAATTTTTTTTATTGCAGTGAAGGAATGGAAAATAGGATTACTTCTTGTAGAAGAATATTTATTGATTCTTTCTTTTTTTTTTAAAAAAAAAAAGGATTGGAGTGGTCTAAAATTAAAACAGCTGGGATTCTTAATGCCATTGGGCTAAAAGGGGAAACGGAACAGTTTATTTATTTATTTTTTGTTACTTTTGTGGGAAATGTGATGTGCATTCACTAACAGTGAATGCAGTTCAGGAGCTCAACTCTTAGCCCTTTGTCACGTCCGTAGGTATTCAATGGGGCACGAATTTTCGCTTCCAAAAGCCAACTATGGAAACTAGAGAGTTATGATACGAAATTGAGTAGTGTGTCCATATAACCGAAATAAAAACGCTGTCACGGACATTCAAATTGAGACAAATTCGGTGTTCAACGTTACCCAGCCAATTCTGTCCCTTTTTCTGTGTTGTAACTTAAAGATTTTTGGAGGGAGCGCTTTTTGGTTAGGAAAACAGCGATTTGCGAAGAATGAATGCTGAAAACTCTACTCAGAAACCAATTCCCCTTACAACTTAAAAGGCTGTGAATGAAGAAGACTAAAGCAACAATCAATTCCGTAGAAATGCAACCAAGTGTGACTTCGGAAAGAAAAATAAGTTCCTCTTTTTTTAGCAATTTCTTTTCATTCCAATTTTTTCCTGAGACAACTGATGTTGTTTACGAAAAACAGTGATAAGTCTTGTCCAAGTCGTCCACATAAATAATGCTGAGAATATTTAAAAAAAAATCAAGCCACTTTCAAAGTTTTACAGTTTCTCAATTGACCACGATTGTCGATCAGAAAGTTCCATTACCTTATGTAATTAAAGGTTAAATTAAGTAAAGTTAGTCTGGTTAGTGTTAAAATACGCTAAATTAAATTAATTTAGGTTAAATTACGTTAGGTGATCTAATTTAAGGTTAAGTTAGGTGAACAGCAGTTAGTTTAATCTGGTTTAGGACTAATTTGGCTTCAATTATGATACAGTAATACAGTTTACAATACAATACTTTACTATAATACATTACTTTTTATTAGGGCACCTAAGGTTAGGATAGTCTAGTTGAAGCTTCTATTAGGCTAAATTAAGTCATGTGAAGTTAGGTACTTTGAGGTTGGTTTAGGTTTCATTAGGTTAGTCTAGTATAAGCTTATGTTAGGTCAAGTCAGGTTAAGCTACGTTAAGTTATCGAACTTAAGACTAGGTTAGGTTTTTCTTGAGACACGACTTTTCACGTGGACATGAAGTTTTCCAAGGATGAAATCGAAATCGCTGTATTTACCAAGCTTCTATGTACTGCCGTTTTGTCTGAAAAACAAAATAAAAAGGCGCTCCACCACCGGCGAAAGCGCGTGAACTCATCAGCGCAAGTTCTTAACAGTTTCAGTACACACAACAAGGCTGCAGACCGCAATTATACGTAGTGTCTGCTTGGCTGCGGTTTCTCTTTCATGACTTGCCCACATTTTCTGCCTCTAGAGACACTATGTTTCGCCAGTAACCAAAAAGGTGGCCGTTTAATCCCAAATTGGGCGGATTAAAAAGTGCTAGGTGGGCCCCGCAATGAAAAGCTCCGAAACGACAGGAATGGTACAGCTACGAGCGGTCGTAAAGTAGCCGGCAACTTTATTCGCAACGACTAATTGGAAGACGACGAAGAAACGAAGAAAAAAGGTTTTGTCTTCGGCTTTAATAGGAGGTGGAATGACAATAAAGTCCTATTAATTAAGCACCAGCGCCTGGCGGGTATCGCGGCCCTCGTTGCGGCAAGAAATGTGCATAAAAGTCATTTCCAGCAGGCAACGGGACCTTTGATCATCGCGGCTCCCTACCAACTCGACTTTCGGGGCACCGACACGTTAATATTACGTCTTCATTGTAAATTTCAGCCCGCGACGGCGACCACCAATACTTACCTATACCTCTTCGTTAGCACCTCCATCGCTTTTTTTTTTACAAACGAACATCGAAAACAAGAAAAAAAGACAAGAACACGACTTACGGCGTTTTCTTTATGTTTTATTGTTAACCTCGTCATAATTTCCCCGGGACGATTTTTATTGTTTTACGTTTTATTGCCGCAACCTTTTCTTTCCTTGCCTTCGTTCGTGGGTTGGTGGCCACCCTTCGGTGTCCCTTTCGGAGTCTTTGCCTCGCGGCGGTGTGCCAGGGCTGAGTGAGGGTCGCTAAGTGGAATTAAGAGCGCGAAAAGTGTGGTGGTATGCAAACACACCGTCAAGGCGCCTTGCCGATAAAGGGCGTTTCAGTGTCGAACCGCTTTAAAGCTCACCTAACCAAAAGGTGAAGTATGTGACTTGCTCGATCTAGCCTGTTTTACCTTAAGCTGAGCAAATTTTATCTATCCTTACTTAAGTTAAGCTATGATTGACCGAAACTGAATCTACGTGATATTTTGTTTAAACTTGAAAAAAATATTTTAAAGTAGCATTAACCTAACTTTAGTTAATACACGCGGGTAAATTACCCGGAAGGGTGGCAAACTCGTTCTTGCGTTAGGGAGCCGTTCACAAGAATATAACTCAAGGAAAACCTAGCCTGACCTTAAAGTCTACTAATCTAACGTAATATAATACAAGCTAACTTAAATTTTGCTTCATCTAAGTTTACAGTAGATTTTTTATAGTCTACATTAAACTATATTTAAAACGCACTAGCCTAACTAAATGTCACCTAACGCAACTTAACGTTACCTAAGCCAGCGTTAAATTCACTCGCTAAGCTTATACTAAACTATCTTAACTTTAAATAGCTGTAAGAGACTTCAAATACATTGCCGTGACTTAATTTTAGCCAATCTAACCTTGAAACAGACTAGCATACCTTTTGCCGGTCGAAACTTAAACTAACGTAATGTTACGTATACTAAGCTTAAGCGAAACTAACTTCAAATGAAACTTGAACTACCCTTACACTAGGTTACCTAATGTAACCTTTGATTTGACAAAACAAACTTTAACTTAGCTTAAGTCGTCTGTTTTGTCTTAGGTTGCTAAGAAAAATTTTCATTTGAGTTTATGAAACCTAACTTAACGGAACTTAATGTGAACTATGCTTAGCTTAATTGACCTAATTTAAAGTAATGTAACCTAATTTAACAATATGTACATCCGAAACTTACTTCACTTAACTTCTCCAAACATAACATAAACTAATTTAATTTCGGCTAAAAATCATTTCAATCTAACCTATAAGCTAACCTTACTTAACTTCAACTACAATAACCTATCGTTAATTAGCGTAATTCAGTCTAATGGTACTTAACCTCACCTTTTCTAACCTAGCCTATAAACGCAACTGAACGTAATTTAGCATCTTACCTAACTTAACCTAACCTTACATAACCAAGCCATGAGAACTGAATTTAACCAACTTTTTAGGCTGATATAACTCATTGGAATGTTAACTAATCCAACAAATCTTTTCTGGCCAGCTTAACGTAACAAGCTTGACTATACTTTAACTCATCCTAACCTTCCTGTATAACTCGGTGCTTGTGAAGCATAGGTAAGCCTTCCAAAGTTTTATTTCATAGACTAACAACACATTTCAATTTTGCTCACGCCGAGACCAGAAAAAAAAAAAAAGAAAAAACACACCTGATTTTTAAACCAACTTTAGCCATGTAACGCTAAAAAGAACAAGTTCGTGTCGCATAGAATTGTCGGCAACACGAAACAAGAAATGGTGCTAATTGAATCATCAGATTATTGCTCATGTATTTCATATCACAGTCCCTGCCCGAAACAAATAAGTGGATTTTATTTTCTGCGAGTCGCTCCAGGCCTGTAATAATAAATAGTGTAGATTTCCCCCCTTTTCTATTGTTAAGGTGTGGCGGATTAAGTCATTAGGCCGGGGTTTGTCTTCGTTTAGACAATTTTTATAGGTGCGCTGGAAAGGTGATAGTTTTCCTTCCCACATCTGTGTCTGCGCGAGGAAGAAAATGAGCACATATATATAAAAGCAAAAGGGTGGCCGCGTCGACGGCCCAGTATGGGGCCCTGATCCACCAGGAGGCCCTGAGAGAAGAACTTTCGGGCAACGACTTCATTACAGAAGCCGTCGGCATCCCTTTTGAAGTCAGCTCAAAGGACCCCCACAAATTAGCACCAGCTCCTTTTACCGAGGTGCGCGAGGAAACAAGAAGGAAAACCACAAACGCACAACCCTCGTGGATTAGTGTCTCTATTACAGTGACTCGGAGCTTTTTAGCAGCGAACACCGATTTCACATTCGAGCTCGATCAGCCTGAGCTATTTAGTAGGGTTCTTTCGTATTAGACGAGTCATTTTCAACGCTTGGCTTTAAACCTTTCAGGGGGAAGAATCCACGAGCTCCGCAATAAGTTAGATTTCTTAACAATCAGTTATAAATAGGTTTCCTCAGTCCTGTACGTCAAAATGCGGGAAACTAAATTTTCAGTTTTTACAACATGGCGAAAAAAGAGAAAATTTTCCAGGCGCATCTTAGGGTTTTCAGTAACAAAAATTAACTGTGAGAGTTGGAAGCTACACTTTTCCAAAGTATAGCACAAAAGCCAGTCTGTCTAAGAGAAAAATCAAAACGAAAAGCCTTTTATTTGAAGGTAAATTTGATGTTCAAAACTACAGAGCGGACTCCGACCGTTTTCACGTGTTACGGCTTTTTGGAGGCAGCGCATCGCGAGCAGGAAAGCCGCGATTTGTGAGGGAGAAACGCGAAACCCAGCAACCAAAACCTCATCGAAGTTGAACACAATTTGGACATGCCAAAGTAAAGGAGAGAAGTAACAAGTCAAAATTAACGAGCACAGATTGTAGCCAAGATCAGACATCTTAAGGGGCGGTGCACCTGATCTGAGGACCACGCAGGCCAATAGGTAGCGTTGCAAGCATAATGCTTTTCTCCATTGCTTCCACTCGCCATCGAATGTTTTTACGTCGCGAGAACGGAAATTGGCAAAAACAAAGACTGGTCATAACTGAAAAACCAATTATCGAATTGCGATCCTGTTTTCTTTGGATATTTATTTAAAAAATATCTCGAACATGTCGAAGCCCATTTTTAAAAATATTTTTCCACAGAATGTGAATATTTGGTTCCATTTTGAAAATCACTGAAACAATATTTTTCAAAAAATTCTTCTTGTTTCACTAGATTTAATGTTCCTTTACATTACTGTCGGAAAGTTTTCCTGAAATATCGAGCGCGTTTCATGATGTGGCCTGACAAGTCTCCTGTGATATTCGCTCATAAGAGCCTTAGTGCAGCGTAGCCTTACGGCCCCGGTACGCACAATTTTCGTATTTTTCAAAACATAAAATATAGGAAAAGGAACCTTTTAGCTTCAGACATTAAGTAGTCTGATTTCATCGCTTTTTGTATGTTTCTTAGGTTCTTACTCGTGCTCTTGGCAATTCAAAATTATCAGAAAATGTTATTTAAGTTTATTTAACTTTCTTGAACACCATAGCTCCACAACGATTTACATATAAAGCGCAAAGCACGTTGAGCACCAAATGTCATGAAGAATTTTACAGGCATTTTTTTTTTTGCGAAGAAATAATCCTTAAACATGGCGCATCTCCTTTTGTACAGCTAGAAGAGCGTCTGGTTTTCCCTGCCGTTTGGTCTTGTTTTCACCTTGTTGAAGCCTAAAATATATCATTTAAAAGCCAGGACACTAGTTCATGTTACGAGTACAGTTTTGGGCTAGAGATTTTGCTTTTGCGTAGAGTGAAAAATAAAGAGCGCAAAAGTGTCCACATTGTCCCGTCTCTCCTTTGTTTCATATTTCGAACTCAACAGAGTGTCATGAGGCAAGCAGACGACAGTTTTGCGACAAATTACCTAGGTTTGAATATAAGTACGCTAAAACAACTCATTTGCGTGGCATTAATAGCCTGACCGCTCCTTTCCAGCTTCCTCAAAGAGGCGAAGCAAGCAGGAGGGCGCCATCAGGCTGTAAGAGACTACTGTATTTTCTCACCGTGAATGTGCTCAGTCATTCGGCGCAACGCGGTAGGTTGCATAGCCATTGTTAAGTCCAGCTTAAGTGTTCATCTTCGGGGACAAAGAAGGCGATTAAAAAAAAATATGGAAAAAGTTTGATGTATAACTCCGAAGTTGATCAAACTTTTGGCTCGCATCAGCGCTTTAAATGAATATAAATTTTGGCGCTGCTTGGCTGCAATTGGCAAATAGGACAAAGGTGTTCCATTGTTAGAATGCTGCACTTCTCAGCTTCCTGATGTATTGCGTCGAGTTCAAGGATGCCTAACGAGTTCTATTAGCGACTTGACTAATACTCCTCGGACTTGAAAAGGACGCTTGTTCTCTAAATCGAGAAACTAGCGAACCTTCAAGTTTTCATAGAGTATATCGATGAAAAAGGGACTCACTGCTGGGCAGCTTCAACTTCCGTAAGTTTTATTGCGCTAGAGTTATGGGTCACCCTTTAGAAATCGTAAGTTAATTTTGAAACGTTGCACAAGAGGTTCGCATAATTTCCTGATTGCGTGTCTAATCGCTATAGTATTTGCCGTGAAGAGATTTGATTAATATAAGCGGCTTAATTTACAGTAATTGTTACCTACTTCCAAACTTGGGTAGACACTTGGGTCAGTTGTAACGGGAGCCAGTTGTAACAAAAATCAGAGCTATAGAAGGCTGACAAAATCCCTTTCTTAAAGAATTAGTGCAAGCTACCCATAAAATTCGTGTAAAACGAGCAAAAATTATTCTCAAAAATTAAAAGAAAATTGCCAACACTGCAAATTGGGTTATTATGGGGAAAATACTTTTTTTTTGTTTTTTATTTTGCGTGTTGTATTTTATCTAATTTAAGTAAACGCAAATCAAGAAGTGTCTGCTTTGTGTAATACCGTGTAGAATAATAGAAGCTTGTACTTCTATGATGGCAAACATGATTTATGAAGCTCTTGGGGCTGCAAACAAGGTAAATAAGAAATGAATTCCCCTAGAATAGTTCTATAAAACTGTAACATGATTTATATAAAACAACACTCTTTTTATCCGAATTAGGCCTTTGTAAAAAATTTAGGAAAAATATAATTCTTATCGAAAAGCTCTAAAATTAACTCCCGAACGACTTTTCTTAATGTTTATTTTTATTTCGGGAAAGAAAAGGAGAATAATACATGTGCGTTTCTTTCTGGAACCCAATGTAGCTCTTGATACGGACAACCTCGGGCCAAAGCCTTGTACAAACCATTCGATTGTCATAAGAATTACGCTCTACAGCGCTTGGTTTGCACAAACACACAACCGATCCCGCCACACACCCAAAACGAAAAAAGAAAGAAAAGTCGCCGGCGGTTTTCAGTTGTCCACGTCCACCCTTTGGCTTCGTCTTTGCTTCCCTTTGGCGCCTATCAATAAAAGAAAGCTATTACGGCGGTGTGTTTTGTCAATAGGGAAATTATTGCCGCTTCCCTTTGATCCAATCATCAAGAAATATCACCCGTAACTTGAGGCCCTCTAGCAGCCGCTTTTTTGGTGTCTGATAACGCCGCAGCCTTTTCTCGCATTGGCCATCTCATTATCTCTGCTCTTTCTGGCGTTGACACAATGGGAAACACAATTTCCGTTTCCATAAGTGAAAAAGCAAGAAATTATTCCTTGCCGGGTATGGACAAAACACACGTAGTCGAATACATTATTTTGTCTATTGTTGCGATATTTTTTCTCGGTTCTGATGCATTTTACAGCTGTTTTTCTTGAAAATCAAGCTTCAGTTAACCAAAATAAAAACCAAAGTAAACTGAGACTACTTCAGTGTGATAATCAAACTTCGCGATATAAGGGCAATTATAGCGAACTTACAGTAACTTAACTAAACTAGCGTAATTTAGTTAATTTAGCCTAACTAAACGTAGCTTGATGAGCGAGCTAACATAAATAACGTGTAGCAACTTAACTACCACAGGTTAACCCACGAAACTGAATGTTACCTCAACTGAAGTGATATAAAAATGGATAACCTGACTAAACCTAGCAATTGATCAGACGTAGGTTACCTCACCTAAACTAACGTAGCCCCAGTGAACTAAGCCAGGCAACGTGATCTCACTTAACCTAACTGTTCTAACTTAATTTTACGCAATCTAATACAAAATAAAATAGCTCAACATAGCTTGATTAGCCAAACGTAGCTAAATTAATCAAACGCACCATTCTACAGCAAAGTTGTAAGCTACCCTAACTTGAGTAAACCTAATTTAAAATAGCGCAGCAGAAACTTCAACTAAACTTTTCAAACCTAACAAAACCTAACTAAGCTCAACCTATCCTAACCTTGACACGGCTGGTACAGAAAGTAACTGGCACCTTCCCTAATGACCTTGGAAGATAAAGTATGCAATATACTGCAAGACAAAAGAATCCTGAAACCCTACCCTCTTTAAAGCACCAAATTTCATCCCAACCAGCGTCAAAGAAATGCAATAAAAAATTACAAAGCTGACGGAAGTGGGAAATTCAACGCCAATTTAGCGCAATTATACAATATCTACCCACTCCTTTATTAAGCGATAGAGCTCCTCTGTGGCCTAATACCCATGTCAGCGACAAATTTGCGCTAAAATGATTCCCCCTTTCCTTTCAAGTCTGCCGGCTAACCCTTTTTTATGAACTTGCCGCGTCCCGTCATAAAACCCAGGTGAGAGATGTACTCACCAACTACGCACGAAAATAGCCCTAACCTGTCTTGTTCCTGCTAAGAGCAGGCTAAAAGGAAGCATTCCACTGTTGTGACAACAAGCTCCCTCGTTTGCCCCAATTAACCCGCCTACTCTAACCCCCCAAAACCTCTTTTGAAGGCGTGATTTGTCCCTGTCGAGCCTGGCACTAGTTAGCTGCGACAAACTCGATTCCAACGCAGGCCTCAAGCTCGGCCCAGCTCCCAATCGCAGGCTGCCGGAGCGGAGCGCCCGCTCCATGCCGCAGCCAATCCGCTGGTCCGTTGACGCCAGCACCTTCCCCCACCCGTCTTCGATGGGGCAGGCAGCAGCGAGCTGCCGTGGATCTCGCTTGCCGGCCTCATTCGAAGCTTTCTGCCAGCGCAGCGAAGGTGCACCACGCGTTGGATCGTTTCAACAATTAAAAATTGTCAAATCTAGCTCCAAAGTGACTCACGAAAACTAGGTAAATTATTGAGTAAACTGGTGAGAGATAATAGCTCAAAGCCTGTGAAGAAGGCTATCATAAAAAGGATTACTTCACAAGTTATATAAAAAACAACAATGGCATCGGACGTGGTGACAGTGGCAGAGCAGGAAGGCCACCATTTGAATACCAACAGCACGGATCTGCAGTCTAGTCCTCGTTTTGGTGCTTGTGTAGTGAAAAGCGAGGATTGGCACAGTGAAGACGAAATCAGTGTCGGGTGTCCGTCACCATCCACCACTGATGAGTTGTGCCACCCCAAAGCCGCCAGTGAGCCCGAGTACTACCGCCCTTTGAAAAAACTGAAAATGATGCACCTGACCTCCCAGGAGGAATCTTTGGTGACGCCTGTGAAGGCTAGTGAGCCGAAGGTGATTCGGCCGCTGCCTGTGAACCTTACCACCAAAGAGCCGACAAACCAAGCCAATAAAGCTGGGGTCAAATCCTTCTCTATAATGGACATTTTGAGTTACAGCAAAACGGAGGCTACGCAGGAAGAACCACCGTTAATCGTCACCAAATCTAAACTAAAGGATTCGAAAAGTTCCAAAAATATGGACACGGATGAAAAAGACGGTAGCATGGCCAGTATCGTCAGACCATGGGATACCGCTCTGCCCAGTACGGGCAATCTGCCTTTTCCTGGTCTTTTTTGTAACCCAGCAATGGTACCTCACTCAGCTTTTGCTCTGCAATCGCATTTTCACACCATGGCCATGGCACATCATGTCCGTTTCCTACCGTTTCACCAGCACGCGGTGCCGCTAGGGGCAGTCCATCATCCCAGGCTTTCACCTAGCTCCGCCGGCCGCGCTTCGTCCTCGTCCCCGTACAGCGAGACGGACGTGGACGTGGACGAGCTCTCGAGCAGCACTTCGGACTCGCCGGCGCTGCCCGGTTTGAGCGGGACCAGCGCGGGCAAGCACGCCGGCAACAGGCATGGCAAGCCGGCGCAGAGCGGGAAGAAGCCCGGGCAAGGCGCGAACGGCTCGCCTTTAGACGCCTTGTTCCAAATGACCAGCAAAACGTTCGACGGACCGCATGGAGGACCTGAAGGCTCAGGTAGGGCAAACTACCAAATCTTAAAGCTGATAAGAAAATCTGTCTTGTGTTTATCCACGGAAATGTGGATACTGATAGCCAACAATGAGTCTCTTGAGAGAAGCATGAAAATGGCTGAAAAGAAGCTGAAAATCAGCAAGATTAGAAGAATTCCACTTTCTATAAGTCAGTTTCCTCCATGCGTAAGCCTATTAAGTAAACAGTAGTTTTAGTATAATATTTGGCGACTCGTAAAGTCGGCTTGAGCCTGAAAAGCACGGTGAAGGCGAAAGTCATTGTTGACCAGTGGGCTTGCAAGGTACAGAATAAGGCAGCCTCTGTGCGGAAAAGTAATTAGGATGAGTGAATTGATGGGGGGGGGGGGTCAGAGCAAGTCTTATGCAACTTTGCGTAAACTATGCCAGGCTTGAGAAATATAGGAAGGCATGGACCGCATAAGTCGAGTCCGACTCACTAAAAAGCGTGGTAGGGCATAGCGTGAAACACGCGTAAGTCGATGTCAGGGCGCCAAAGAAGCGGGAATATGAGCGAAAATGTTATGTCGTGAGCTCTAACGGGTTTCACATACAATTTTCTTAACATTTAAGCGCTTTGAGTCAATGTTCAAAGAAAACTAGTATTGAAATGAGTAAACGAGTGTTGATATTCCATTGTACTAATGAACAGAACACAAGTTTGAAACTGTTTCAAATCCGCTTGAAAAGCCAATCATTTTTTAGCTTTCAAAGCGAGCAGTCCTAAACCCCCGTGTTGTCAAAAGACCTCACGTATTGTTGTTGTCCATTGTTCTCTTTGAATGACGGATGGATATTAGAGCCCAAAAGAGGCGGAGCTACACGGCTCGCTAATTAGGACCACAGCGAGGGTGTTAGACCCTCATGATATGTTATTTTAACCTGAGTAACGTCTTTAGCCGTCTTTTGTGTACACGTATACCGTATAGTGCAATCCACATGCCCACCCTGAGATCAAGTTACCATAAGGATCCTGCATTTCACGTAAAAAAGAGATAAGCTTAAGAGTCCACCTTTTATGCGGCATATGCACTGGAGAAGGGGAGATTAATACAGCAAAGGTGTGTGTGAGAGCGATCATTAGCCCGTGGGCCGCCTTGAGAATCATCACCCGTCCCTTTTTCATGGCTTGCTAATGATTATAACTTAATAGCGTGCTCAATAGTTCCCCACCGCACCAAACTTGAGTTTATAGCCGTAAGTTGGGTTTCGGAGCCTTTGGTTTGGAAGCAGAAGGTTAATTGGAGCCTACAGCGAGTTAAACGAGTGGCCCGGACAATGAGTCAAAGAGGAGAATGAATGAACTCGTTTCCGAACTTCATTTCCACCGCTTATAGCTGATTATCAACCCAATTCTTTCGGTTTTAGTAGCCTCTGGGCTTAACCAGCTGAATCTATAACCCAAGTATGGCGTACATCCAAATTGCTTTTTTCGCTGAAAGAAATTAATCTAACTTATCAGAGAGGCTGGGCTCAAATACCTTCAACATCTAGAGCAACTGACTAAACTTAAGTTAGGTTAACTTGTAGCACACCAGTGTTACTTATGAAACTAAGCTAACTTCGATTGGCTAAGATACCTAAACCAAAGTTAGCTTAGGTTAAGGAAGTGTTTTTGAAAGTATTTCGCAAGCGATTCATTAGCGAAATACTGGAATTATGATTGAAATTTCGTTGGTAGTGGTGATGATGGTAAGAATACTAACACAGTGCTTCTCAATACTTTCCGTCCACATTCCTGTTACCCAACGTGTTAACAATGTCGACTATAATTCGACCGTAGTTGTTCACAGAAACATATTTCAGTAGTATTCCATTTGTGAACGGCTTCATTACCCGAAGCTGGAAGAGTTTTAAAACTGCAACTATTCAGAGCCCACTATTCAGAGGCACTGAAGACTAATTTGAAGTTACGTTAGCGAAAATTAAGTTAGGTTTGTCTAGTTCAAGGCTTAGGTCGGTTAACGTGAAGTTAGCTTAGCCTCTTTTAATGCTAGCATATGTAAAATTAAGTTAAGTTAGAGTGGCTTAAGGTTAGGCTAGCTTTCTTTACATTAAAGTTAGGTTACCTTTTGCTACGTTAGGTTTGTCTCACTCTAGATTAGAAAAACTAAGATAATTAAGTCTAGTTTAAAGTTAGGGTAGGTCGAATTCAGTTATGTTAATCTCGTTTAAAGCTCGGCGAGCTTTAGTTACGTTAGTTTTGTACAATTTAGGGTTAGGTTAGCTTAAGATGGGTTAGGTTTGTCACGATCAAAATTAGATTTCGATTGTATTAAGTTAGGTTGTCTATTTTAAGGTTAGGATAGGTAAAATGATGTTAGGTTAGTATAAATAAATACAGTTTTCCATGTGAACGGCTCCGTTACCCAAATTTGAAAGAGTTCTATCAACTTCGGGTAATTTACCCACAGCTCTGTGTCAGAGCATATTCCAGTAATGGGAAACACGAGATGGCGCATCGTGTGTTGCTAAACATCGTCTTTTGTACGATACTCTTAAAAGCTTGGTCGTCGTAAAGCTTTAAATTAACATAAAAGTAAAGGCAAAACAATGCCCAAGACAAGCTCCGCCCCTTGCGCGAGTCTTAGCGAAAGGTGGCAGCGAAGGGGACCGGAAATGAGCCGGGAAAAAAGCCGTGAAACAAGGGACGCAAATAGTCACCTCCTCCCATTCTCTTTCATTGCTCTCACGCGTTTTCGGGGGTGCACACAGGATGTCAAGGCGAAGCTAAGGGGGTGGAAGGGGAGTCGAGAGACAAATAATCTATTTGCTTTTGGCATTCAAACATCGGAGGCTATTAGAATGCTCCCTGGGTCTCAAATTGCGTGGGTAACGGCGAAGAATAGGGCCAAAAGGGTTGGGGACCATTATAGGGATGATGTGCAGCCCCGTGAAAAGGGTTAGCAAAGGAACAATCGAAATTCGTGTTACAGACCCGGAAACCTAGTCAATTACGGCGGAAAAAAGGTTGCAATTCATCCGGTGCTAATTAAACCAGTGGCTTTCTCTGTGAGGGAGATAAGAGCTGGCCGTGGATGAGCACGAAAAGCTAATTGTTCGAATAAAGGTAATGCGGAAGGCAAGAGTAACGTATTTTAAGGCATTGGACCAAGTTTGACGCGGATTTGCCGTCATAAAGTTAATGCAAATGTTAGGTTGAGGGAGGTTTCGACTACTTTAATAGATTAGGCTAGGTTAGCTAGCTAGTTGTGGTAAACTGATTTTGTTTGTTTAAAATGAGTTAGTTAGGTTAAGTTAAGTCAGGCCTCGAGCGATTCATGAGTGAAGAACGTTTTCTTCAGCTCGGAAAATTTTCCAGTCCAAAGCATTGTTGGATTCCACAGAACTACGCACCGTGTGAGATTTGACGAAAACACGATTCGCTTTCACAGTTTAATTAAAAGTAAATACTGTCTTGACTTAACGAAGCGTAGAATCCTATTTAAGTCTTTCATTATATTTGCCTTTTCAAATCGCCTAAACGAGTCTTAATTAAGGAAATCGCCCGGCGTACTAAACTCTGAAAACAGCTGGAACCGGTTCAACTAAACGTGTTTCACACCCTGAGAAGTTTGTCAGGATTACACTGCATTAGGATCCCGTGAGCTAATTTGCTTGCTAATTGCCATGGCTGTAACGAGGTGTAAACAATCAAAACCCGAGCCAAGGGAATTAGCTACTAAAGGGAAGCAGCTCGCCTAGTGTCTCTGATGTTGTGCTACTGCAGCGTGTTTCATGTAGCTTATAGCTTTGAAAAAAGAAACGATCCTAACTTTACGGCACTTTCGCCAAAACTGCCCCACAGCTAGGCTTGAACATTACATTGCATTGTTGCAGTCTTTCTGAATTAAACGTTGGCTCCACCCTTTTGTCGAACGCTCTATGAAAAACAGGTCTATTGGAAAATTCATTATTGCCCCGATCCGTACAGCGCTTGCCTGGCAGTTGCGTCGGGAGGCCGTCCCACTTCCTTGCTCCACAGCAGCAAGCCTTTCGCTATTTAGGAAAATTCATTATTAGCTAGTGGCGTGTTACGGTGGAGCTATACTTCATCAGGCCGACAGACGTCCCGTTCCTTCGGCGAAGGCTCTGCTCCCCTACTCGTCACCCTAATTGCAAGCCAGGAATGTTTTTAATTCACCTGGGACGCATTTCCTGAGATCTGTCGGCTCCGTTTGATGTCTTCTTTCTTTGAAGCTGCGCGGAAGAAGCGACTCTGTGGACACACACATACACACCGCCACATGCGGGGAAAAAGTTCGAGTTCCCCAGGGAAAAGACAATTGGCCCCCTCGAATGACAGTGGTCAAAATTAGCAGCTAGCCACCGAAAAAGAAGTCGACGTGATAGCGCAAAAACGTCTCGAATCTCTCGAGGCTCCCTCAAACCATTTAGCGAAGCATCAACAATGGTTTTCATGCTCGCTAAACTTGTCATAAAACAAGGCTTCGAAGTTAAGTCTTTGTGTTTTTCAGATCTGGGGAATTTTCTCCCCTAGAAATGGAACTGGCCTAATTCAACATGGTTCAAGATGAATTGAAGTTGAAAAACGCTATATTGGCCACGCACGTTTTTGCCTGATCGCGTTGTGGAGTCCAAATTGAAAGAAAACACCAACCCAACAGTTGTCTTTCACACAACTGAAATTAATTAGAAGTCATTGGAACATGACTGGTCAAGTTCAAGTTGGGTGTACACGCTGCCCACCTTGCGAAATAAGGGGCCTGAAAAGGGATACAAAATGCCTTGGCACTTGTGTACTTTTTTCTCGCTCTGCGTGATACAATCCAGATGTCCAGACCTCTTTCCCTAAATGAGGCGTGGTCAACCATACCCATTTACTTTGGCTTAACGACTATAGCCCTTTTAAAACTATATCTTTCATTGCAACCAAAAAATTGTGTCGGAGCAATTAATTTTCATTTAGACAGTGCAGTGCTTCCCAGCCAAGTAGGGCTTATTCCAAATAAGGGTTCCCGGTGGCGCTGGTAGTGCAATGTTCGTCGAACTTCGTGGAAGACTGTTTAATGAGAAACAAGTCTCAGGTTATATACAGAGCTACATTTTGGTCGTAGTTACGCCAAGAGACAATGGTATGTCAGCGTTAGATACGCTGAAGTATAGCAGAGGGAGAGAATTGTCATTTTGTGGGCAGTTCATTTTTTTTTTATATTTACTGTCGTAAGTAGGATACCAAGGGCATATTTTACGTTTAATAGTGAAATGTGTGTACATATCAGAGATCAGGATCCCAAAAGTAAAATCCGTCCGATGGGACTATTCGTTCCCGTGAAGGAAAATTTCACTGTTGCCCAAATCCAGCAGATCGCTTGCGAGTTCAAATTTCACTGTTGTCCAGGGGTTGAGCTATCCTCGCTGCTACGGCGACATAAAAATGTTCGATGTTACCACGGGAACCTCCCACCAGCCTCAGCGAACGGACTCAGTTTAAAATGAGTAGAATTGCAGTGTGATGCTGCAGCTGCTCGGAAAGTTTCGGAGTAGCAAGAATGCGTAGACATTAATATGTCTACGGTGAACTAATGAAAGCACTTTTGTTACATAACCGTAATGAAGACTCTTCCAGCAAACCCCCATGTAAATTATATAGCATTCGATAGTAGTCGCATGTGAAACTTTTTTTACATGCATAAATACATTTTCGAAGCCACAATTCCCATTATTGGGGCCGTGGTTGAAACTTTTCAAGTGCTTCGAAAGTAGATGTAGAAGGAGTTGTCAAAGTATAAAACGTGTATTGCGGAAATGCGCGTCTTGTGTAATTACGACATAGTTAAAAAATGATTTGTCTATTACGGGTAACAAAAAGCTCCGGTTTTGGGGGGCGTGATCATTAAAATCACATAACTCTTTTTCTGGATGCTCCACGCAAGGGCAAGTCATAAAAATTCCGTCATAATTCCTATGAATTATCGTGATTCTCTCTTTCCTTTACCCAAACCGCTCCCTTTGCCTCAAATGACACACACATGTAAAGCTATATAGACTCGCAGGGCCTTTTCAGCCATCTTCTCCCCACTTTTAATTCTAACAAGTTGGACCAGGTTTTCATATATATGATCAGGAGACTCGTACCAACAGGGACATCCAGCATAAAAAAAAAGAAAAGGGTGGTAAGCTTTTCCCACTTGGCTTTCCCTTTGATCTTTGCCGACAAAACGCAGGGCTTGAGCACCTCCTGCCGACAACCTGGGGGGGCTGAGGTGGCAGGGACACGGCAAACTGGTGAGAAAAGGGGCGGAGCTAGCCTTGTTGGAAGAACACAACGCGGTGCTAACATATCACCGGTGAAATCAGACTTCCAACTGTTGCTTTTTGTGTTTTGAGCAACAATCTCTGTCAAGTTTCATAAATTGTTACTTTTTCATCTAGCTTCACTTTAACTTTCCTAACCTGACCTTATTGGACCCAACTTTAGATAAATCTTGCTAGCGTAAAGTTGGAATGATACTAACATCGTCAGACTTAATGTATGTCAACTTCATTGGCAGTTTATGCTAACTCAACTTTACTTCGCACAACCATTTTATCATCACTAAGGTATCTTGCAGATGAATTGCAGATAATTTAGCGCAAAGCAATTTAGCTACTCTAACCTAGGTTAGAGTAGCTTTACCTAAACCAAGCTTAACATTATTTTAACTGATCTTAACTTACCCACTACGCATAGAATGCAAGATTTCATTGGGTTTGGAGGCAGGACTCGGGCGGAGCCAATGCTTAAAAATACCTCAAAAACAAGTCCTCACACCTTTGGCGGCCCCCCTTAATTAGGCTGACGATCAACTTGTCAAGGCATAAAGGTACTTGTAGGAGAACATGGGCCCAACTATTATAACATTACACGTACGGAGCCGCCCTTTCTCACGCTGCAATGCCGAAAGAGATGAGAAGCTTCGTGGTGGTAAGGGAAACAGTGTTGATCCGTAAACGGAACCAAGTATACCTTATGAGCGGGGAGGGGGGTGCCTAATGAGCCTATACACCTGTAATTACTCACATCTTTGCCCAACGCAGCAAGCAAACCCACCCAGGCTCTGAACCTTCACGATACCAGATTTGAGAAGTTAAAAGCTGGACGTTTTCTGCTTGGAATTGTTTTGAGTTGGGTCCTCTCGTTTCGTGTTGTGGTGTAACAATACAATACGAAATTCCTACCTTCTTTCAAGTTTCGGGTTTTAGGCTTGGAAGCAACAAAACGAGCCCCCTTTCTACTCAGTTCTTGCTACTTCTCAATATTCCTGGTCTGGTCCATTAGCACTTGATTGTGAAGCATTTCGCTACGGGTGGCGTATACATCAGGTTTGGACAAGTTTTCCCTTGTTGCTGACAGGGCGTATCCAGTGCCGTAGAAAAGAGGGGGCCAGTTTTGGGTCCAAGTACGTACATTTGGTACTCAGTCTTTGAATACCCGGGCAAGAATAGCTCGTTAACAAGTCCATTTAGAAAAGAAAATGCGTATTCCATTGCCGTTGATTCATTGTTGCGGGTGGCGGTCCGTTGTGGTGTCATTACCTCCGAGTCACGCATAACTTGGGAATTAACTTGTTGACGGAGTAACTTGTGTGTCAGATGTACCATAAACTGTGGCTCAAAGAGAGCCAACTCCAGATGAATCCCGAGAGCTCAATTAGCTACGCCAATCTTTGTCGGGGCTTGTCAGATACACTCTTTGGAAAATGGAAAAAGCTTTTCAGAAATGGGTATTATGAGAATCGAGGACGTGGCATCCACACTGAATGAGATTAGTCCATCAAACTCTGAAGGGGGGAAAACCTTGACTCTGTAAGGGTGTACCTTTGAGGTACATAAACGTCGTTAACGAAGTATATAGGGAGTCTGCGTCCCCCCTAACCCCCCGTCGCTTTGAACAAGTTGATTAGACACGGTTAACCGAGCGCTCCTTTCTTGCCTTCAAAGCTTCAATAGCCCGCGAAAGGAGAGCCCAAAAGGCCTCGTTGACAACTTTGTAGCGAGTTTTGGAAACCCCCGAAAGGTGTAACGCAAACAACCCAAAGTTGAGTGCCCTCCTTTGCAAGTCTTCTATTGAGGATGTAAACGTTACTTTGCTGTCCAAGTTAATTAACTCTTATCAGTTTAAAGGTGGCAATGACTTAACCTGACTGAAGACTCTTGCCAAGAGTGCGACAGTCTTCTTCTGTTGGTCTTTGTTCGCAAGCTAGAGTCTCACAGTCGTACAGGGTAACGCTGACCTTTGCCCCAAATTTTAGGACGCTGTCGCTCAAGCTTTCTTTCGTGGAAAGGTGACAATAGTAACATATTAATAAAGGGCTTTCCTATTAAGCTGTTGCGCTTTTAAGAACGCAACCACACTCTGGATGTTGAGGTTAGTTAACTGCCCTATAGGCCATTTCGAGAAGCGAGGCACAAGCCGTATGGGTCGTAAAGTGTACGTCCAAGTATCTCATTAATTTCGACTCCATTACGGTTCATGAAGCCCGACACCTCTTCCATCATGCTCCATCTTGTGCGGCACTTCGGCTTAACTTTTCGCTGGAGCCACAATACACACCGCCAAGGACCCCACACACAACACAAGCCAGGACTTGCTCCTGCTTGCCTGATAGGCCTTTCAGCTTGAACACCATGTAACGTAATGTATGTGCCAGGGCCGCGCTTGGGACCTCACTGGACCCTAGGGGCAAACAGGGCCTCAAGGGAGGCAAATCCGGGCGGACTTTGGTAAGACGTCGGCCACAAGTGAGCGGAGGACCGTTTTGTGTCTTAACTTGAACAAAACCGCTCCTTTTGAACAACTCTCTCTGGCCGCTCACACCTGACGTCCTGATTAGCTTCTCTTGATTACCTGTCAAGTCTTCAACAAGAAGATCCCCGAAACCACACCATACTCCCTTCTTCCGAACCATACCTTCACTTTTCGCGGCCCGTAAATTCTTAACCTCGTTTCTAACTGCTTTTCACTTGATTTTGGAAACTTTTTAGTGGATTACTTGAATTCTACTAAAAGCAGATGCAAATCTCAGGGGCAGCAAGGTCGAAGGACAGTTTGAAGGGCAAGAAAGAAAAAAAAAGCAGCAAAATATTGAGCAATCATAACACTCTTGAAAGCGTCTTGGGAGAAACATTCACTGTTGCCCAAATCCCGACGCGTGGTTTGGAGGGGAGGAAGAATTTCACTGTTGCCCGAACCTTCGCGAAGCCTTGTACCGACTGCGAAAGAAAATGTTCGTTTTTTGACAAGGTGGCCTCCCGCTGCTCCGGTGGAGGGAAAGGTTCGGTTTTATAGCCTAGCGTCGCTGCTCCGGCAATGGGAACATTCACTATTGACCCGCTGTCCACACCAAACGATTGTAGCTGTAGCCAAAGAAACGTTAACTGTTGCTAGTTAGCCCGTGCTTTTCGAACTTTTTTGCTGTTACTCTTTTCACAATGCTCATTTACCTAATACTAGCAGATTTAGTGTGTTGTGTTCTAAGAAAATACCACTGTGTGATTGAGAAATACGCCTCAAAATGTAAAAGAAACTCCTGTCAAGTAAAAACGAGTAATTGCGAAGTCTTTCAGGGGAAGCTTGAGAACTTCATAAAGTGTCCTTTTAAAAATGGGTGAGACTCAGTATAATTTAAATGGCAGGCACCATTTTTAACTGCTTTATTATTTCCCCCGACGTCATTAAAGCCAGTTAACAATTAAGTAGCGCCTGTTTTCAAAGGAAAATGAATTCCAGCGCTCGTTTTGCGGCCGTCTTCCCACATGCCGCGTCATATCTTAAGGAAGCTCTTTGAAAGCCCTCGTAGTTACTGGTATATGGGCTCCCAGTACCGCTGCCCCTTAAAGCCCAGAGCTTCGTGACGGCCCCTGCTGGGCGCGATATCGCACCTGTCCCTCATCAGCCTTGATGAACGATCTTCCGACAACCCAAATTACATCTTTATCGCGGCTTTTTCCTCCAGCTCAACGAGTAAAACGAGCAAAACCCCCAGCACCAGAAGAAGACATAACTTAAACCTCATACAACAGCCTCGGACAATTCTTTTTTTAGGGCATATTACGCCTCTTGCAATATTCCAGTATGCTTTGCTGTTATACGTAGCGAGCTCCGCTTTTCAGAACTGATTTAGAACTGATCTACAGTTGGTTTTTGAAAACTTATCTTAGAACAAGATTGCTGGGTTCCAACAACTGCGAACGCCTTATGCTATTTGTACGCGGCATTACTGTAGGAATGCGCTCGAAAAATGTTACCTTGAACTTAAAATTGGACGCAGTAGTATTCGATATGTTATCCGAAGTTAACCCAGCTTATCACAAGGAAGAGCCAGAAAAATTTAATGTTTCCGTCGACCTTGTCCAATCAATTGACAGAACTTCAACCCATACCATTAGCGACTCGGTAATGGACGTGAAAGCAAAAACAAAACTAACAGTCTCTTTCATTTAACTGCTAATTTACGTAACACATATTCCAGACATAACAAATATTCCATTAACATGGTAATTCCTTCCACTCTCCATGCCAAATTGGAATTTATTTAAATTTAATTTACTCTAGGTTGTTTTTTCTTTACGTTTAAGATAGAGTTGCATGCTTTGTACGAGATTCGCAGTAAATAAGTTAAGTTTAAAGAATAAGAGCTAGCATCTCCCGATTTTAGCTCAACTAAAGCTGCTCAGTGTCAACGTCTTATTACATGCGAAATCAATAACGGCAATGTGGCTACAGCGTCGACGAAGAATTATTCCTAATATCCGAATAAACAAGTCAGGAAACTAAAATGTCCAAGACAGTGAAAGATTACTGCTAACAAACATTAAAGGTATCACAAATGTGAACATATACTCTAGAAATGAGGTTAAATGGACCTAATATACAGTACTGCAGTTTTGAACTGGTTCCCTCCGGTTCAGTGGCAATAGCTTGCAGGCCAGGTATTTTCAATGCCGACGACAGCATTGAGCATTGTCCAAACTGCGGAATTAAAAAAGAAATAATTGTTCACGCACAAGTGTACGTAATAGAGCGAGCAATTAAGTTTTCAAAATCACGGTTTTCCTCGTCAGGGAGCAACAATAGGACTTAATACAGATGTTACGTGCGCAATACCCAAATTTCAAACCTCGCAAGGTAATTTGGCTTGAATACTGCCAGCAGATATCCGTCTTGACACCCGTGTTAATGCCCTCATTTCGACTTATTCTAATAAGCCAGATTAAGCGAATGAGCAAATTAAGCAGCATAAAGAAGTGGAAAGCAAACCTGGAGCTTTTTCGTGCTCCTCGTGTGTCCCATTTTTAACCCCAAAGTTTTACAATGCACACATCTGCTAGGCACCTTTAATACAAAAGCTCTTCTCTCGGAATTTGTCAACGTCAACCATAACCCCGTGGGTTAATGGGGTGCAAAATAGGGCCGCGCTGCAGGGGCAGAAAAAGCCTTGGAACCATTTTAAGTAAAAATTACACCAAAAATTCCTCGTCGGCCTTTACTGCGTTGAACACGTAGCTACACGTATCAAATCTGCGTTAGACGGGAGTGCACCACCCTCAGCAGCTGCTAATGTGCCCCAAGTTTCGTTTTTCCGAATCATTACGTAAACATCCAATTAAAAGCCGAGCCAAGTTAACACGGTAGATGTCAACCCTAATCCATAACACTTACGTCAGGTCCCCCCTCGGAAGTTCACCCGAGTGCAAAATGCCATCTACGCACCCCCGCTCACCCCCACACTCCATTGTGCCAATGAGCTCATATGTTGCACACTCAAGTGCAAATTCATAGCTTTTACTGCTTTCAATTTCTCATTAAGAAGGGTTTTCACCCTCGTACCCTCTCTAGCGCAATAATGGACCACCCTCTTCGAGATTTAACGCCGCTTTTCGCTAACATCGTGTTTTTCAGCTATACTCAAAATAAAACGGGTTGTCACCCTTTTACCCTCTGGTAGGAAACGTCAAGCTCCAACTGTCTCTTTAATCCGTTACTCTGTTCTTTTGTTAGGAGCGAGATGCTCAAAAATTAAGGAAAAATAAAGGGGAATCAAAAGGGAGGTGACTTTTTATAAGAGGGCAAATGGAAAGCTCAGTGAAGACGTTTTGGGCCAGCCAGACGGCGCCAATGTGTGTACAAACACTTCCAAGCTGACTTGTCAACACGGCAAGCACTTATATTTGTGGAGCTGCCAAGCTTGGAACGATACACTGTAACACTGTAAGCATGGTAAATGAAACGGGCAGGGAGAAGAAGTGGAGTAGGAGCTTATAAGAAGATCAAGCAAGGGCCAAAAGACGAACGGTCTCGCTGAAGGGTGTGTTTATTGTGCTCTGTCCATTTTGCTGCATCTTACCGTTTACTTTGACCCAACGAGTTGGAAATTTATACATGTAACTGACGGCCATGATTAATGACAGCGCCTGAGTGACGAAACGAAGACAATTGTCGCACTTGGGGAATCTTTGAGCTGGGTCACTTTAAAAGCTATTGAAAGACGGAACATTATTTTAAATTCTAAAAGATGCTTTTAAGATTATGAAAATGAACGAATTTCAAAAGGGTCATCAGATACTGAAAATCTTGAATTTTTTCAGATTTCCCCCCCCCCCCCCCGTTTTTTTTATGTTCGTTTCCCTCGTTTGTCCCTAAACTCAATCAACTAGTAAATTCCCATCATTCTCAGCTGTCCGACAGCCACGCCATAAAACTTAAAAAACGCGCAAGCTTGCTTTGAAGAAGTTTGTTCAAAAGAGGCAAGTTGAGGAATAAGAGAATTCGTTGGCGGCATTGTTTGAGAATAATAAGAGCCCGCAAAAAGGGTGTGTTAAATGTCACCTAAATAGCTCCCAGACCTTTATCTGTACACGTATGTGGTTAGGTTATCCGAGTTTGCGTGTTGTCGGCTGTCGGCTTGGTGTCAAAGGTAATCAAGTCCAGTCCATAAAATGTGCTCCTGGATATTCCCGTTCTCGCACTCTTTCTTCCTTTGTTTGTTACTCGGGCTTCCTCACATGTGTCTCTGGCTACCTGTGCAGACGCTTTCAAGAAAAGGAAAAAGTGGCTCTGGCACCCATTCACACCTGGGCCAGCACTTGACTCGCTCTCAGCCTCATTTCTTATGGTCACCGGCGCTGGCTTAATGACAGGGCTTGGCAGTGACAGAAACTAGAGTCATGTACCCAGCACGTACTGTACTCCCAGGCCGAAATTCAATCTTCAGCAAAATCTGTCTTACCTTCCTATGCCGTGTGCGCAACTGGGAAGGGAAAAATTATGATTTGTTTCTTTTTTTTAAAAAAAAAATCTTTTTTAAAAAAAAAAACAAAATTAAGAACCTAATTCATTGCGTGTGAGGAATGCAATACAGACGCTGTAGGACAAATGCGCAAAACAAGGCTTCTAATTAAACTGCTTTCGCCGCTGCGTGATGGTTGCAGCGAAGACAAGCTTGAATTCGAAACAAAAAGGAAACACAATTCTCAACAAGGAACGAAAGGAAGAAGTTGTTTCTAATACTTGTTTGCGAATTTTGGAGTGGAAGCGGTGGATTGAGACAAAAGAGCGCTGGTACGTGTTTGCAAGCCTTTGTTAGAGCAAATTGGCGACGCTGCTGTAAGTGTCCTTAAAGCTGTTAACGAAAAGTGGCTCGAATTGCTATTAATGGGGAGCTCAAGACTTGAGCAAATAAGCTGTATTACAATACAGTTAAGCTCGAGTTGGGTGGTTTGTGTTTAACTGTTGGAGTCGCTTGTAGAAGGCAGCCATTGCCTGATGTTAAGAATGGTTTATTAAAAAATAAAAAATGTCGGACACGAGTGAACTGTATATTACGAACTGTAAACAAGTTGCTGCATTGCAAGTTACAAGTGATATATTTCTAAGATATTTTAAGACTTTTTATATTTTTATATTTTATTTCAGGCATTTTACAATATACTAGCCGATTTTGCACTGGTGTATGTGAACTAGCTTTGTTACTTACTAAGGGATTTACGTCTGAAATAGTTTTAGATTTCTTAATTTTTATAAATTTAATATTTATTTTATATTTGCTTGTTATTTAATATTTTGTTTTTGAAAAATAAAAACGTCTCATTTTTTTAACTATGTTGCAGGTCAAATTTTTAGAAAATCAGGTTTTCTTTTTAACAGTTTATCTTAACGCATGTCAGTAGCTTTTTAGGGGAGGGGGGGGGGGGGGTTCGTGGCAGTTGAGGGCGTTTTGACACGTCGATGGCTTCTGGAGAGCCTTAAAATATTTCAGGAAGCTTTTGTTTGACATACTGGTGCTGGGGTATTTCATAAGAAGGAGCCACCAACCCCGAAACTGACTAATTGTGGGCCGGATGGCTCGGAGTGTTGTGTCAACTCCGTCCCCCTGACCTCCCCGAGGGTGCGATAGCCCCTTGATGGGGTGTCAGTGGACGCTTTTGTTGACATCAGCGTTGGTGCATGTGTGGGCTGGCTCGTGAAACGTCAAGGGAAGGTTAGGTTAAGTTAGTTTAGTTTAGACTACTCAGGTTGTGTCCTTCTGATGCAAAAGTAACGCTATTCCGGGTTTCGTTAGTAAGGTTTAGCTAGATTAGTAAGCTTACGTTGGTTAGGTGAAGTTAACTTAGGCTACGTTAGATAGGTCATGTTCATTTCGCGAGATCAGTTAGGTTTCGTTTGGTTAGCTTCGCCTGCTTTCACTATGTTTTCACTCCCTTGCCACTAGAGCTGTAGTTAAAGGGAAAAAAAGGGGGAAAAAAAAGATTTAAGAATCATTGCATTGCAACGTTCAGTGTAAAATAGTTTGCAGCAACAATTAGCTTCAAGTTTATGCACGTGTGACTTCCTGTGTGTTTTCTAAACGACGGGAGATATCACTCCGAGACGTAAATCTCTCCCTCAGGAGTCGTGTCGTCGTCAGCTTCGCGTTTGTCTTCTTTTTTATCTCCTTTCGGTAAGACCGGCATTGTTGCCACAGGATGTTTTGGAAGCTATTTCAGGCTATTGTTGCGTGCCAAAAGTAATACTCTAAAAATGCAAGTAATCAAAGGTAGACCTTCCTGTTTGCCTTGGGGCTTATTATACTGTGTTTCAGATCAAATGAAACTGGAAAGGGAACTGCTGCTTGTGACGTAGGGGGTAGCCTTTAAATGAAGGAACGTATAGCCGGTGATGTCAGTTATTCACTTTTAGTTGTGTATTTCAATTTTAGGTTTACAAAATCCAATCTTATGCCAGAGAAACGGAACTGGTTCAAAAAAAAAGTCAGAAAAGGAATACATTTTTCAGGCTGGGTGCACGAGATTTCATTCTTGTCAACAATCAATTTTAACATTACGGTTGGCGGCTGAGAAACTTGACTGTTGTCTAACAATGAAATATTCAACGAGTTTAGAGTCTAAGACTTTACTTGGAATTTACTTTAAGTTAATTTTCTTTGAATGATAACATAACAAAATATGTCGTTCCGGATTTAATCCGGAACACAGTGTATTAAAGGCAAAATATGTTTTCGTTCGGTAAAAACACGCTCTGCGTGTGAAAGATTACAAGCCGTGTTTGACTAAAACTCTTATCATTGAATATCGCACAGGGGTCGTGACACGCTCGTCTCCACGCCTCTGCAATTACCCTGGGGGCCACGATCGAATGGAAACCCTACAGGGGCGGGGCTTAGGCCTCTTCTAGCTCATGCAGTGCGCTGGAGTAGCTAATTGTCATGACGTTGTCATAATCAAGAGCTTCCGAGTGTTAATTGTTATGCTTGGTTTCATACTACACGCATAGCTGGAAGGGGGTCAATTTACCCTCTAGAAGGGTCGATCGCATGTGCTGTTTCCGGTGTTGTTTTTCAAGCAGTGAATTAAAGTTCGAATTCAGCTATACTTATGCACGTGTGAATACAGAAAATACGAATTTGAACACCAATGCTTGCAACATTTTGTAAAAAGAGAAAAAAAGTCGTAGGGTTTTCAAGGCATCCGGCGAAATTGATCCAATTATGTTAAGGATGAAAATAAATGTTAAAGTATGAGTTACGTCATTTAAGCAAAGCTGACTAAGTAAATTAAGTAAGCCTAAGTCAATATTAAGTAGGTGTTAAACCTTTCTTGCACAGCATGAGTACTACTTTTAAAGGTTAGGTTACGTAAACTTGTGTGTATTAGGTTTGGGTACTTACATTACATTGAGTTAATTTAGCCATGTTAGCTACGTAATGTTAGTTGAATTAGGTTACATTAAGAAAGTTAATTTGGATTTAGTTAAGCTAGGTTAGATTAAGATTAGTTAATTAGGTTAGCATAGGTCAAGTTGGCTAAGTCAGGTTAATTACGTTAGGTCACATAGGTTATATTAAATTAAAAAAAGCTTGGTTAGTTTGCTTAGGTTAGGTAGATTAATGTTTAGATATTTAGGTTAAGTTAGGAAGGGTTAATTTTAAATATATAAGTTACGTTAAGTTAGGTTTAGCTCAGTTAATTGCCTTAGATTAGTTGAATGCGTTATATTAAATTGTTTCTGGTTCGGTTAGGTGGAGTTTGGTAAACTACATTCTATTAGTTAGTTATGTTTAGTTGAGAGTTATTTTGGTTAAGTTAGGTTTGGATAGTTTAGTTTCGATAGGTTAAGACATGTGAGGTCCCATTGGTTTACTTAGGCTAGGTAGATTAAATTAGGTCCTGTTAATCTGTTGAGTTGCTTTCGTTCGGTTAGGTTATATGAATTTAGTTTACTTAGTTCAGTTAAGTTAGGTTAATTTAAGCTAGATTAGCTACTTTAGCTTAGTTGAATTAGATTGTTCTGTTAATATACTTGGGTTTAGTTATTTTTGGTGGGTTGAGTTAGGCTAGTTAGGTTACGTCAAGATAGGTCACTAAGGTTAAGTTAGTTTAGTTAGGTTACGTTTGTTAAGGTTACTTAGTTTATGTTCATTTTCTTAGTTAGCTTAACTGCGTTTAGTTAATTTCTTTTTCTGTATTTGCGTACCAATTCAAGCCGAAGTCTATAAGTTGGGTTAAGTTTAACTTACAAGTAGTTGGCTGGAATTTACTAACCAGTTAAAAGCTTTCCATCAAGCAAGGAAAGGCGCTGAAGATTTTGCCGTGTCAAAGATCTCCAAATATTTAAAGTGTGCAAGGTTAACGTGTGCAGTTTTCACTCGGCAACTGTCAACGCAACAAGGGCGGCTATAATAACGGAAGCTTGGGCCTGTGTGTGTCCACACCCTACCATTTGCTCCGGGAAGAAGAGTGCACCCTGATTAATGAAGTGGCACAGTCTTAACCGAGAGAAAAAAAAAAAAAACGGACGGAAAAGTTCATTATCTGTCCTTGACGAGTTTCTGCCACTTGGGCTTCGCATTCGGAGGGAGAAAAGTTGGGCCACAGTGGGAAAATCAGTGAACAAGTCGTGAAGCTGTCAGCAGCCCATTTCTACCTGAGACTTGGGGTTTAACTAGGGTGTCACGTGAGACGAAAGGGGGCAGAATTGTCGCTGGTGACCACTGACCACCATTTTTCTTTTCTGTCCGTGCGTTGGGATAGAAAACACAGCTGCGATGGGACTGCGAACGAGACGCAGTTTTGAAAGCACTTCAAGCCATGAAAGATGACAGTGACATTGTCAACTGCCCCTAAATACTTAAGCGAACCTGGTGTCAACAGTAAGGACTGTGATGCCCATTTTCGTGGGCAATGTCAAAAATGAGTTAACGAGTGCAGTTGATGTGTGAAAGTAATCTATTAGATAAGATAGGCCTCGAAACTAAAAAAAAAACTCAAGAGCTGCTGCTAAATGGCTTGGAAAGCTTTTTTCGTAAGCATTCGACATTTTTGTTAAAAAGGAGAAAACGTTTGTACCTAAACGCTGTCGTCTCTAGACGTTCAAATGTATTTACGGAATATTCAAAGGCGTACGTATTGCTTGGGTAAATTTATGTTGTTCTTTTTCAAAAATATTGTTTCACGGGAAGTTGCTTGTTCAGTGCGAGAATATTCAATTGCGTTTTTTAATGGAACAAACTCAAATGCTGTTCTATTTAGGGTAATTAAACCAAGTTTTTCTAGGATAATTAAACTCACAACACGCAGATCGTTTACTCTCAGATTTTTTTATGACCTGTCAGCAGTTCCGTAAGCTTCCCCTTCCCTAACTAATAGTCATATTAGTTGCTGCAACGTCCAAAGAGCTCACACATGGCGACTACTGAACAGTTTCATGATACTCGGGGGAAAAAGCTTCCATCCTTTTGCTAATCGCTTTGAACGACACACGCTTCCTCAGTTTACACTTTTCACTCTGTAAATACCGTGATGTCGCCTGCTCCGGGGCTTAAAATGATTTGCCTTACATAAGCTTCAAATCCCTCCTTTCGAAAGTGTCCAATATCATCGCATCTGCCTTTTAAGCACTTAGCGTTATTTCCTATCAATGCTCTACTTTTTAGTCGTTGGTTAGGTTTGGTTTTATGCAACCTTGTACTTCCGTAAAATGCACCCAATTTTTGTTTTCTTGTTTTTAGTCCCTTTCATTGATTGATTTTTGTTGGTGTTATGTTTTGAAAATAGGTAGCGGGAGCCACGCAAACCTGTTCAGCAACCGACAAGCGACGAAGAAGAAGCGCAAATCGCGGACGGCGTTCAGCAATCACCAGATCTACGAGCTGGAGAAGCGGTTCCTCTACCAAAAGTATCTCTCACCGGCGGACCGGGACGAAATCGCCTTGTCGCTGGGATTGACCAACGCCCAAGTCATCACGTGGTTTCAGAACCGGCGCGCCAAACTCAAACGCGACGTCGAAGAACTGAAAAAGGACGTCGAATCGGCCAAAATCCTCGGGCCACACCGGCACCACCACCCCGGGTCCGCTCACGGGCCGCACGGTGGCCTGCTGGCTCCTGGCTCGGTGGCAGAAATGACCTTGTTGCAGCAAAAAGCGGACGAGTACCAACAGGCGTTACAAGCTGCCAATGGCGAATAAACAAAGAGAAGCTTCATGGTGTTCTCTTTCCTTTCGGAGCGTCTTTTCATTCTCTTTCGATGTGATACAATTTTTGGCTTTCTGAATAGCTGTTGTGACTTGTACAGTTCGCGCATTTACTCTGAGATCCAATGCAGGGTTGCCTTGTACATAAAAACTGCCCCATACGAGTAATTAATGCTTGAAAAAAGATTTTTCTTTTTTTTGTGTGTGTGTGTGTGTGGAAATTCACCAGTCTTTGTCCTTTGAATCGCTAAATGTTTGTGCACACAGAAATAAAAGTCTATCGGCTCAAAAGTTAAGTTTTTAGTCTGGTTTTAATTCGTATTTTGCTAACATTGTAAGAAAGTCCAAGCTGGTGTTAAATCCAGTACTGTAAATCTGAACCAACAGCGCTTTTTCGGTTTTCTTATATATTAGGCTAATTTTCCGGAAAAAAAATAATGATACAACATGATAAAATCCTGCCGAATCAAAGGCAGTTTTACTTTCGTGGAGGCATTTTGTTTTTATATTACACGGTCAGAATTATGCCACGCAGCTTTCAATGTGAAAAATCGCGACACAAATTAAGATTTCGCTTTTGTAGAAATTTCTGCTCGACCTTATTAGAGGAAATACGCTCTCTGTACTTGACCACTTTTATTTATTTATTCTTTTTCTTTGTGGAAACTGGCTTCACTTTTCCTAGGAAAAAACGTAAATACAGAAACGACAGAAAAAGAGGAATTAAGATTTTAAACTCTTATAACTTTTCACGTTATTATGTCTGTGCTCCTCTTATGGTCGCCGCTGCTTTGGTCTTGTCTGCGTACTGTGTTTCCATATTTGGAGTAGGTTTGGCAAATGAGGATCAGCAGATGGTATACGCTTCTCCTCCAATGTTCATTGTTACCTCATGCATTCAAAATAACCCCAGTTCACGTAAAGTGCATTGGTTCTTGAAGTGCTTAAAAGCCCAGCTAAATTCGTTTCGAGGTTTTTCAAATTCAATTTCGAAAGCAATTTTTACCATTTCAAAGGCTGCTTGGTCAAGCGAATCAAACTAGAGTTTAAGCCCAGTTTTAAAATCACCGTTGAATAAAGGAGATGAACCAGTGTCATTGCCTGACTTAATTAGCTTAGAATGACCATTTTGAAATCCGAAAAGCTTTTTTCTCGGATAAAGTCATGAGCACTTCTAACATACTTAAAAACCTCAAAAATCCCCCACAGTGAAACTCTGTTTGCTCATCTTTTTCACACTTTGACTATACGGTGTGAGATCGCAATTGGCCCTGGAGGAAACCTCCCACCAAACCCTCGAGTAAGAGTCAGGCTTTTGTTCGGCAGGTACAAAAATGTTCCCATCGTACGGCCTCTGCTTGGAAGGCGTAAAAAGCCAAGTAGAAAACCGCGCAGTCAACAAGACGAATTAATCACCCATGAACAGCGGCCTCTTGCACCTTTTTCTTAGGCGGCCAGGGGTGGTAAGTCACTGAGCCTCCTGGCCAATTGAGCCATTACCTAAGCCTGCCACAAGATATTAAGACCAACTACTTCCGGTTTGGATGATGTACGGCTACACCCGAGTGGCAGATGGGAAAGAAAAGAAGCGCTTCAGTTAAGGAAAAAGGAAGGATGTCGAACGCGAAAGGATGGGTATTAAACAGACACAGCAATTTTGTGACAAGGTGGTAATACACAGGTGGACGCTTGATTGCACCCCTTTGGGGGCTGTATGGGTGATTTCCGAAACATAGGTATGTGCTTATGGATTAACTGAGAAGTATGGTTCTTGTTTACCACAAGTTGAAGAGTGACAACGAAACTGTTGTGAAACAAGAAAACATGTGTAGACCAAGGTACTGCTGTTTCAGTCTGCAACGACGAGGATTTCGCCTGTTGCCTTATTGGCGTTAAGCTGTACAGTATTTACCATTAGGTAGACAAGAACAGAGGGGGGAGTTGAAAGGGAAAATAAAGGGGTGGGGAGGACGCAACACCTATTAACACTCACACCTTTGTGGAATCTTCATTGCCTCTGCCAGAAATTCTGATCGCGCTTCTTAAATGGAGTGGTTTGACGGCATGTGCTGGGCCTTACAATCTGGCTAGGTTCACGGAGCAATTTGTCACGTGGATGATTCAGCCTTCTGCAGTGAAATAAAAGACGCAGCCAAGTGTTGCTCTTTCCTGACACGGGCATACGTCGGTAAGTGACTCTTTACACCGTTGAAGATAGCTCTTTGTTAACTGTATTATCCTTGGGATTATACATCGTGGAAGGGCAGTACAAACTACTGCACGGTGGGAAGGACTAGAGTTGAGGTCCTGATGTTTGATCCCAAGCTTTGACGTGGTGTCATCTATCCACCGACGAGCTACCTTTAGGGATCCCTGCGATGACTTCCAGGCTGTTCCTGGCTCTGTCTAAGGGGATTGTTTTGCACTTCACCGCATTTTCACTGTGAATTCGTAATAAATGCGCTGCTCAGCGTTGAGGGCTTCATTATGCAAAAGCATTCTAACGGTTATGTTCGTTGGTATTAAATTACGGTATAATTTGTTTGTTTAAAGGCGATCGGTGTCGCTATGGCGGACTTTCCACTCCCCTAAAAATGTTGTCAGTTTCGTTTATGTGATAAGTTTTCTGAGAGCGTTTTAGACATAAACTGTTCGTGCACTGACCTCTTCCCGCGCCTCCACATTTCATTCAGTTCCATTGATGGATTTTCACTCTACAGCTCTGCGGATTTGCTTCCTCTACTTATTTCGTTGTATTTAAGAACTGCTTCTAACAATTGTTTTCAGTTCACGCCTCGTAATCGAGTTAGCTGTTGCTGCAGATTCTCCCTTTCGTCGCCGCCCCATCAGCTGCTTCATTACACGGGGTGGGTAAAACTATTGTACACTGATCGAAAAGCCTTCTTCCCTCCGCCTTCTGATCTTTTATGAATTCCTTGACTCAACTGACAATCAGTTCTGTTGTCTCGTCTTTTTAAAATGCCTTGGATTAGTTAAGATAACGTTGTCGCCCCGAGTGCTTCTTGGTACCAATTCAAATGATTGGCAGCTCTGCGGATAAAATGGAAGATTGTGAAAACATGTGGTTTTCTTTTGACTTACGAGTGGCTTCTGTGAATATGCCGCATCCTGTGTGCTCCAATTCATTTGCTGTGTAGATTTTCTTAAAATTGCTGTACTTATTGTGTAAAACTAGTTTCGTTGTCAGACCGTCCGGGGACTAACATTTTCAGAAAAAAGTTTAGTTGTTTTACGTCAATTATAAAACGACATTTTCTGTAGGAAACAATGGCATTCAAAAAGCGCCAATTTTGCCATATTTTTTACTTTTGCAGAGAGCGGGATATGGCCAATCGATTCATATACAAAATGGTGTTCGGAGTTCAAAGGGATAAGATAAGAAAAGAGCTGCAGGGAAAGAGGTTTAATTCGAACGCAGCTTATTATTGTAATTGACTGTACTAATCGTAGGTCTTCGGTGATTTATAATAGAATTTGATCGGTTAATTGTGCGAATAATTCGCTTAATGGCGTAATGACAGAGCTTTCATTACTTGAACGGCTCAATTCCGCCATGGAAAAGGTAAGTCACGGTAACCTGGGACTCGATGGTTAACTACCGTTGGAAGGCACCTCTAAAGTAAACACATCGGTATGTTAAGACGCTAGAAAATTGCTTTGATTACCGCTAAAACTTACAACCTTAATTATATGTTGTATTTTCGTTAAGAAATGAATCACGGGCTGGTCCTCACGCTAGGGAACCTTTGAGAAACGACTTTTACAAGTTAATTGTAACTGTAGGCTAAAGAGTGGAAAATTACCCAACCCAAAAAAATTATACGCCCCGACTGCAAACATTACGCTTATTGTAACAGTGTAATTAGCGCAGCATACGCACAGTCGCTACAGAGACAGTAACACAATTTGATCTTATTTTCCTTAATAAAAGAACTTGTTATTCTTTGTAATGACCTTTCGTCGTTGGGATTTTCTTTTTTTGTGTGTCTACTGAGCATTTTTTATTCCAACTCGCTAAGCATCTATTGTCAATACAACTCACTGCACTGCTTTACCATAATAATGGGCTAAATAACTTGGAAATGCGAAAATAAATGTTCAAGAAAATAGATTTCGTTAAGCAAATCTGTAGCGCGAAACACATGGAATAAAATGTCAAAGCCGATTAATAAAGCCAAATTATTTTCAAGATGCGACAACCGGATTACGAAATAAATGCCCAGAGTGTTTCAGTTGGCAGGTTTTAAAATACACAACGTTAACACGCGTGCGCATCGTCTGTGTTGCAAACAGCCGAAAATCCTCACGTAACCTGAACCGGCGTAAAGAAATTAAGCTCCCATAAGAGGGGCGTGTCGTACCCATAAACTGCGATCGTTAAAAACGGGAAGGTGTAGCTTGCATCTCTTTTTTAAAATCCTTTTTAAATCTTAGCTTTGGAAAGTCTGCTGTTCTCTCTGCTGGTGTAAATGACCGAAAGTTCGGCAGTTTTTCTTTTCTTTTTCATGAAAGTTGACAGTAATGTTGGCTTATTGGAAATAACGCGCACAACTAGAGCTTACGAAAGCTGTCTGTTCTATGACGGTTTCCAGAAATTTTCTTGTCAGACAATAAGCTTCGAAAATAAAAATAAGTTTTAGGAATGTTCTAATCACACAACAATGCCTTTAAAGTTCTAAAGCATTGAAGGCGTTTATAAAGAGTTTCAAAGTTATTTTGAAGGGCTTTTCAAGGCCAAGACCTAAGTTAGTTTAGTTAGATTAAGTGATTTAACGTTAGGCTAGGTTAAGTTAGCTTATATTGGTTTAAGGGAATTTACGTTTCAGTTTAATTTTAGAGGCAAAATTAGGTTAAGTTTTGGGCAAATTAATATTTATTTCACCCTTTTCTGTGAAGAACCAACTCCGATCAACCAACTAAAATTTCAGTTGCATCGGATAACGGACGTTTTCTGATAGACGATTTAGGATAATGGCACCAAAACTGCTGAGAAGTATTTGATTTGCCTAAATTAACCTACTTTAATCGCCAACAGCATTAAACTAAACTAACCTAATTTTAATTTTACCTTTAACTAGACTTAACCTTGAATTTAGAAGTATAATTAGCCCCAACGTAACCATAAACTTGACTAGCCTAACTTCATTTTACCCAAAACAACCTTAAGTTGGACAAACATAGCTTAATTTTAACGTAACCTCACCTGAAAATACAGACTTAATGTAAGGTTTGACGTTATGTAAGGTTTAATCTGTTCACGAGTCACTTTAACCTTCTAATGAGTTGGACTAAAATGTGGTAAATTTGTAAGATTAACTTAACTTCTTTTCCTTAGCACCATTCATGTATTTTCACTGTAGTAGTTCTGTGTTACTAAGTATAATACTAGTGGCGAAGCTAAAGTTATAGTTTAGGTTTGATGAGGCGATACTAGTTACGCTTAAATTCTTGCGCGCAGTTACAAGTTCGTTGTGGCCTTTCCAGTGCATAAGGTTTGGTTAAAAAGAAAAAAATAATCGAGAAGCTCAGGTCTGTTGGCTCGCTTTTTTGTTTTTAGCCCTTGATCTATGCCAAACTCGACCTCATCACGCGAGGGTGACGTTTTCCCATTTTTCAGAATTGCTAACCAAGCCTTCCAGAAGTTCAAATATTTGCTGATCTTAATCGTTTAACACGGCCATAAAACTGCCGAACCCTGAAAGAAGCTAGGTTATGGTCTTGCACTCCCAACGCCAGGCCAACAACAGCTTCGAAAGAACAAGGAAAGCAAGGAGAGAAGGAAGTGGCTGTAGGGGTTTCTGACGTCACAAGGGCGGCGAAGCGTCTTAATTAAGCTTGACTTCACACCTTTGTGTCTGTTGGGGGTGCCCGGCTTTTACATCTTGCTCACCTTTTCCCGGATAGCAGTCGGAGATAACGCGAGAAAGAAAAAGGAGATGGCTATAAGAACACTGGTGCCGCCTGTGATAAAGAGGCTGCACGTTTGACCTTTCGCCTCGCTAGTCTCCAATCAAGCACATAACGAGTAATCCCGTTGCTCCGTAACTTTAGGGCGTCATATATATGCTCGGTGCATCATGCATGTGCCATGACATAAAAATACTGAAAAATCAGAAAAAAAGAGAAAGGATCAAAGGATGTGTTAAGCGGCACAGCACACATTCATCAACATACACACGCGCCCTGGCACTGGGCTGTATAAATCTTGTTAAAAACTCACGATGGCTTCTTTCCACGCCTGCTCTGCAGCTGCACAACGGGGCTAATTTGCTGCTTTTCATTCAGAGCAAGACCGCAATAGCAACCTTCATCTCCTTTTGGCAAGGCAGCCACAACGCCGCAGCGATGGCAACTCCTCCCCTTTGTGTACGCTGGACGCTGTTCGTCGTTGAATCCGGCACAAAACTGAATACGAGAATTCTTCCTACCGAAATCGTTGAAAGCTTGGAAAGGCGGAAGAAAAAGGTTGCGCTGTTTTACTTCGTGTGGGATTTTAGTATTTGCAGTTTACTGGACTTCTTTATATGACGTGATATACCGAAGAGTACTGCAATTGTAACACCTCGCGCTCTTCTAGTTTGCACGCAGACCATAGAAACTAAACTACCAATTTATGACCGCTGGATGTCTGCACTCAATTGAGACATTTCGGTAAAAGCGTAAAACAAGGTCAAACTAGTTTGCAGACGAGACGCACCACAACCAGACACCTGTTGCAGGAAAAGTAACATCGTGCTGAAAGTGTTTTCCCATAAGAAAGTTTGCCAACCAAAATTTTCACTGCACTCTCAACTTGCCATAATGAGAATTTGCAGCTACAGTCACAGTGAGTATTGGTCATTCTGTCTCTATCAATAAATAGTACAACTGAAAGAAAAGTCGAATTATGAACAGAAAAATGCAACGGTGGTAAAGGCGCCATTCTCAAACGCCACAAGGTTACAATTTCGAAGTGCTTCAAATCGACAGTATTTTGTTTTCCTTATACATGTCAACCTCTCCTTAGCATGTTAAACTTAAATTAATTCCGTTTTCTGTTTTCCTGTTGGCTTTCCTCATACGTGACATTTCATTGTTGAAGGAGACGGTGCACCTGAGCTAGGAACTACGCAGTCCTATAGATGGTGTTACAATCACATTGCGTTTTCCATTGCTTCCCCACTCCATCGAACGTTTTTACGTCGAGAGAACGGAAATTGGCAAAAACTAGTTAGGTCACAACTTGAAAACAAATTGCCGGATTGCAATCCTATTTTAATTGAAGATTCATTTAAAAAAATAATCTCGAGCCTGGAGAAGCCATATTTAAAAAAAAATATTTCCCAAATAATGTAAAAGTTTGGATCCATTTTGCGAAATTATATATTGAAATCTCACGAAAAGCTAAAAAGCACTTGAAAAGCGTTTGTTTTCTCACGAAGGGTTTACTTGTTTCACAAGAAACTTTTTTATGACCAGCTTGCATTGTTCGACACAGCAGTGATTTTTGTCATGCTCAAAGAACTCATTGTTCACAAATTACGATTTTTGTTACAAGTGATGATCGTCACAATTGGCGCTAGTTTCCTAGGCTTAACTTCGTTTCCTTTTTTTTGTGTGTCTTAGGAAGAATTATTTCAGCGTCGACATTTGCTTTCATTCTCCTTTACGGATGTGTTTCGATTTCGAGTACATTTTTCCTCCTTTTAAAGCAAAGACTACGGAAGTGAAAAAGGCTAAAGGTGAAAAGGAAAGGTGAAAAGATAGTGTTTTTGATACTTTTTTTCTAAAGCTAACTATAATCAGATTTTCTTTCTTCACAAATGATTTCGTTGGTCGAAGACTTTAACAAAGTTTGTAGATATACTTAACTGGTCTCGGTCTAACTTACTTTGAATAACCTAAGTTTTCTGTAAATTCAATCATATTAGCTTTTTCGGATAAGAAATTCCCTTTCTCTAAAAGAGTGTTATTTCGGTAGAATTTCGTTGAAACGAGCCCTTTTTTAATTTATAACGGACTATAGTGAATGGCTCTCCAAAGTTTCGTGGTCCGTAAAACGACTGATATAACGAACTTTGAACACACCAGAATCATTTTTCTGCTCGTACGAGGTTCGCTATGTAGAGAATCTAATGTTATATTTTTTTTTACCGTATTTATGTCGAAGCTTGCGAGTACAATTATTCCACCTCATTAGGCCCTGGGCCTTCGTGACTACGAGAAGCCAAAAGAAAAAAAGGCTGATATAATATAGAAGTACCCCGTCCCGTGTAGCCTATAAAGCTGTCCGCAGTTAAGTAGATGCAAAAATCTGGCAACGCTTTATTTATGAACTCATTTACGATGCGTTACGCAGCGCGAGATTGACGGTTTGTGACTAGTCTGACATTCTATTCTGACGCAACAACATGAAGATTATGGACAAGTTGTGTTCTCTTGTACAAGAGGTGAAGAGCCAAAGTTTTCTTTGCGGTTGATTCCGAGGCGCGAGGCGAAAGAAAAAGTTTTCGAGTTTTCACACCTGGCCAAGCGACTTTGTATTTCCTTTTCCTGGAGCCGCCAACGCCAATTCATTAACGAGTGTGAGTAATAGCTTTATTATTCTCCTCCTTCTCCCTCATCTTCGCTTTTGCTGGTATTGTTTATGGGCCCGGTTCGGTCGCAAGTCATGTTTCTAACCGAGCAGATCCTTTATGGACGAGAGCAACAAGAAAGTGGCCGTACCGATGATGAAAAGTCGTCGCCTCCTCTTTAATCCCGGGCCCGATTCATGCGAAATAGATTACAGCTTGTCTTCATCAGGTGGCGTTTATGCGCCTCATTCACGCTACGACCAATTTCACGAGCCAAGTAACGGTGATGTCGCCATTTCGGACTTGGAATTCCGCTGCATTGTGTCTTAATGCCAACTTAATCAAGGTGATAAATACGTTTAAAGACTATGTCGTAAACAACGAGATGAAATTGTGAAATACAAAAGAAACCTTTCGAAGGTTGCTTTTTTCGGGAGGAGTTTGAAGCATTTTCGGACATTTTCTGGTCTCGTGGTTGAGCTAATGGGACAGGCATTATTTTAGAGAGCAACAAGTATTCGCGTGAAAGGCGTCGTAAACCCTTTCTTTTTAAGGCGGATGTGGAGAACATAAATTTAGGTGTTCGCTTGGCCAGTCTTTGTTGCGAATGTCGCGTCAAAGTAGCAAAAAAGGGGGATAAAGTTGTTGCGTTTACAGACAAACAGTATGTTTACAATGAAGTAGCAAAAATAACTCGAGAAAGGTGGACAAGGCTGTTCTCATTAACTTCTCAACAGCTTTCGTCCAAGAAGTCCCACAACGTCCTAGAAGTTCCACAACGTAGTAAAATTCGACAAAAATTGAAGCGACGTTGTTCACAGAAGCAGATTTAAATAGTTTTTCAGTCCGATTTTCCTTACAAACGGCTTCATCATCCGAATGATTTAAAAATGTTTTTAAAATTGTTGGGAAGTTATTCACTACTCAAAAGCACTGAAGACTCATTTGAAGTTATGTTAGCTTAAATTAAGTTAGGTTTGTCTCACTCAAGGCCAGGTTGGGGAAAAAAATGTTATTTTAGACTTGCTTTAGGTTAGAAAAAGACGAATAAAGATATGCTAGTCAATTTTAAGGTTAAGTTAGCTTCAAAAGAAGTTAGGTTTCGTTAGCTAAGGGTTAGCTCAGTCAAGGTGAGGTCGGGAAAAACTAAGGTAGTTTAGCCTTGTTCATGGTTAGGATAGGTCGCATTCAGTTACATAAGTCTGGTTAAGTGTTGGGCTAGCTGAAATTCTTATTAATTCAGGTTTGTTTAATATAAGGTTAAATTAGCTAATATTAAGTAAGGTTAATATAGTTCGATGCGACAATCTTTGTGATCGGCTCCATAGCCAAATGTGAAAGAGTTTTAGGGTAACACTATCGAGCTGCAATGCTTGAACGGAACGAAAAAGCGAAGAACGAAAACAGACTTGGCACGGCAGTAGCCGTGCTTCCGTTTCTATTGAGTAATGCAGGTATATACTGACGTTTCCGCGTGATTTTCTTTACTTCTAATAAACACTTTGTGAATTTATAAACGAGAGCATTAGCTGTAGTCCCGTTTTAATAGTCCCCTGCATCGATTTAAAGGGTGTATTCGGCTCCGTCAGAATACTGGAATACTGGCGGCGAGAATGTGCGAAATCCGACATTAGACGCTAATTTGTGCTGGTAAACAAACAATGAAACACAACAGCCCGGCATATCTACTCTGATTTTGTTTTGACAAGCTTGGCAAGTCCATGAGAAAGTTCAATTACGAGAAATCATCATGGCTCTTTTCTACTACACGCCCCGTAAAATTAGTGCTTTATTACAGTCGCCTTTTCTCAGACCCAAGACATTTCTAGTGAAACTTTTGTGCTAGGTAGGTTCAACAGAGTTAGATGAGCTAGAATTAATAAGAATTTCGAGAAAAAACGTCATCACTAGTCAACACTAGCTTAACTAACCTAACCTAAATTAATATCTTTATTTATTTCTATCTTTATGTAAATTTATATATCTTATATATCTTTATCTTTATAGAAATTAAGTTAATTTCATTAAGTTAGGTTGAGCGAAGAAAAAGTCTGGCTACGCTATGTTAGGTTGGCAACGTTTCAGTTAGGCTAGTTTCGGTTAGGCTAAAGTATGTTAGGACATGCTTACGTACTCAATTAAGGTAGGTAGACCTATAGGCTTAGTCAGGCTAGGTTCAGCTATGTCGAAAGTATGTGTAATTGTATTCAATTGGACATTATTTTCAACGAAAAAGCGCGTTTTGTCTTTCTTATCTATTTCTTATTTACAGTGAACTGTTTTAACTTACTTTTATTAAGTGCATTAATTAAAATCCTCTACTAAGTAAGCAGCATAGACTCACGATAGATGGCTACTTGAGACGGACGATCCTTTCCAAGGTATTTTTTCTCATTATTTTTTTTTTTACACGACGGAAACATGAATGCAATATTTTACTTTCCATATAATAAAGAGCAATGCAAAAAGCAAAAAAAAAAAAAAAAAAAAAAAGCCAAGTCTAACGTAAAAACGAAAAGAAAATGAAATAAAAATGAGTAGATAAATGCGTGTCTCGCAGCGACCTAAGGAAACAAAAGCTAAGGCGCTATCAAGTGGCAACATTTTTGGCCAACAATGTGCTACTTGCAAAAGATAAGGAAAAGTATGTATGAGATTCACAAAGACTGGCAGTGAGGCTAAAAGAAGCGGCAAGCAAGTAGCAATAGAAGAACGCGAAATTAGACGTGACAGTGGAGATTGGACTGGGCGGTTGAAAAACAAGCGTTCCGCGCAGAGGAGTCGGCAGCCTTTTGCATGACCATATAAGGTCGGATCATTAGCACAGGTGGCTCCAGGCGACGGCAGCGCAATCCTTACGTCGCTCCAACCTTCTCCCCAAATCCAACAGCCCGCGCTTTTTTGTCACTCGGCACCGGTTTCAGTTTTTCTAGCCCGGTTTTTGTGGCAAGATAACCTACTCTAGTGAAAAGCTTCCTAGACAACCCTGCTGTCACTTTTTATCTTTTTATATTGCCAATAAATGAGACATGCCGCTGATCTGTTGTTTAACCAGACCATGACGAATGCTTTCTTATCAAAAGTGCCGCAAACCGCATCATCAATCTTCAGCAACGCCCACTCTGCTTTAAGGCTTATTACACAAAGCTCACGTTAAGTAAAAATAAATAAATACTACCAGACGTGCGGTGCTAAACAACAACAAGAAAGAAATTAAACGGCAGAGCCCTTCATTGTCGAAACATACTGGACTGCATTTGGCTGCACAGCCAAACCATGCTTTTAGTTACTCTGAGTTTCCCTAGGTGGCGGCGCTTACCGGTTTCAAACAAAAAATCCCCAATATATTACGGCCCAACTCGGTGCACAAAGTAAACTCTTTGGCTACCTATAATAGTAACTCATAACGAGCTTCATTATATCAAATAAAATTTATTTAAATTTAGTATATTTATAGTTAAAGTGTGAGAAACCGCCTAATAATCTAGTAAGCTTACAAGTCAGCGTAAATCTAACTGCCGCCATGTAACAGTAAACCTGACTTCTTTTCCCAAGCATTCTTACCGTTCTAACAAGTCAATTTAATTGTAGAAAGACTTCATTTTGAGGTTAGTCCGTCCATGAACAACAGCCGACGATATACATCAACAGTTGTAATTACCAAATGCTCCATGAAAGTTAAATGCACAGTTCCGTGCTGTATTTTCTAGCCATGTTTTCCCTAGTTTCTAGTAAAAGCTCTTACTTTGTTAGACAACTAATCAAGTAAAATCTGTGATCAAGCTCGACTCTCTAATATTCTAAGGCTTGTTTGTCATGATATTAATCTGACATGAAATTATGCCTGAACAGTACATCGCATTATTAGAGAGCATCCAAACTGTGACAAACGCATTTTTAGCTCTGCTTCTCGAAAACTACATTGGAAAGCTTCGAACATTGCCGTCAGGAGTTTTCGGTAAAGTACTCAGTATCTACTGGACAGTCGCCTTAATGATTACCGCTTAATTCGCCATTGCAGGTTAAGCTAGGCCGGGACCTGAAGTAGTGTTTATTTACACGTCTGTTTAGTAGTCTTCGCTCTTATTTTCGTTTTTAATCTTCTTGGACTGAATTTTTGTTTCATCGAAAATTTTAATTTCGTCGGGTAATGGGTAATCGGCAATTTTGGGCTTTGAGCTCAAAACTGTTGTGAAGCAGTGAGTTAGAGAAATGCTTTGCGTTGAACTGTGACTCTGTAATTTGAAAAACAAACGCCCAAGCCCAAAACAAACTGATTTCCTACCGCAGATTAATGAACAACGCTGTTACAATCGTCCATGTGATCAGTCCCACTTTAACTTCCGGAACTTGCACTTCAACCTAGCAACGAGCCTTGCTTGTCTTAATTACCCTTATTTCCACAATTACTAACGACATCTAATAGTACCCACATTCTCGTTTGTCCTCCTTTGATTCAACTTTACTTTTCCTTCCCTTACGGACACCAGAAACGCCATCATTGTTGGTGTAATCGTTAGTCACGGAATCCCCCGAAAGGCCTCCTAGACCTAAGAGACACCTCGATTAGACAAGGAACAGAACACATACAAGGTTTACTTTAATGGTCCCGCTTATTAGCTTTGTTGGTTTTAGCCTTTTTCCTCCCCTTAACTAACTTCCGGCCGTTCACCATTTCTAATGAATTTCGATAATGGAATAGTGCTGCTAATGACACAAAAGCTAAGCCCCGCCCTCAGGTCACCTACATCTGCCAGTAGAGATTTTAAAGTTGGGTTTCAAAATCCTGCGCTTTCGAAGAAGAATGGTTAGTTTGACTTGTATACAAGTGGTTATTTAATTCTAAAGGGCTTAAAGCAATAGGCAGGCACGCTGAAGGGAGAAAGAAATAATAACTATGTCTTGTCTCAGTCTAGTGTTTTCACACCTTGCCAGTCGCTGTGAAAACGTGCGAGGTTTTCTTGTCGTCCATGATTACAGCCCGCGTTGTCGGCACCATACATACAGCTAACAATAACTGTGATCGATGTGTTATTGAGTTTCGAGTTCTGATCTGCTATTTAGTGTTTAGCAAGGCACCAAAAGACCCTGTCAAGCTGTGAAATAATGACGATATACAAGTCAATAAACACCTGGCTTTCAAACCACCCAGCGTTAAAGCACGGATCAAGCCTCAAATCAGACCTATTGTTGTGATATGGCGGGAAGGAGAAAACACGAAAATACACCCCAGGAGTAACTCAGGTTTAGTAATAGAAATCTGTACCTGGCATGGATAGAACACCTTTAATGGCTATCGAGGTACCGCCCAGGAACATCACCTACAGGTCGTTCCCATGAAACGTATGTTTTCGGTATAGCAAAGACAGGCGTTTCACGGAATTACAGACTTCACTGCGCTGGAAGAGCAATTGAGTTAAGCCGCAACAAAGGATTCGGCCTAATTCAAGAGGTCGTGAATTTTCCAGTGGTGACACCAAAGGGCACAACAATTTATGCTCTTGGAATATGGTTTTAGTGATAGTACATCTTGAATCGATGTAAATACTCGAAGGAAATCCTAATTATTACAGGGAAGGAACGAAAAGTAGTCAAAATAAAAAGAAAAGAAAATATAAAAATGAAAAAGTGAAAGGATATAAAATTATAAAAAAAACAAGTCAGGAAAAATTTTATTTTAAGTTTCAATTTTAGCTAAGTTGCACGAATAGTGTTTTTTCATAGTAACGGTTTTTTGTCATCAATTGAAAAGTTTCGATTTTGGGTGGTCCATGATTTTTTTTAGCTACATTGAAGCTTGTTAATGGAGCGGAACGCACTGCTAGGGAGTTCGTTTCCGCGTTTGATTGGAATCCACACGAGTCCTTCCGTAAGCCCTCGTGCCCCATGTAGCACATTTACGTTTTTGAAGCGTATTATATTCGTTTAATGGCAAACGTGATACGTTAATGGATTACGCTTATTATGCGTCTAATGAACGACCTATTGTCCTTTCTGCACACGATCGTTCAGATATGTCTAAAATAAATCTTTGTCTATTACGTTAAAATATGTTAACTTTTTTCATCGCACTAGCATTTCTGACATTTTAAATTTCTATATTTTTTGTTTATTTCATTCTTTGTATACACGTATATAAACAGCTCAATAGTCGTTTTTTGATCTAGTTAACGCTTGAAGTGCAAGTTAATGTTTGTCTAGTGCAAGCGTGAAAAATTTTTCTCAGTGGAAAACAATTACTAACCCCTTGAAGGTGGTTATTGGACGAGAAGGGTATTAACAAAAGTAACTTTACGCGAAAGTAACAAAAGCGATATCTTTTGAACGAGAGGTTTCTTACGGCTGTAAAACATCACAGTCATGTCACATACCGTTAAGTAGCATTATCCAAAGTTGCATGTGGAACGATTGAGAATGAATCGAGATATTCAATAATGTCTGTTTTTCGATGCTTTTTTTTTAAAAAAAAAAGAAAAAGGGTGATACTTTTTCGCATGTTTCGTTCATTACAGACGACCAAAAATTCTTACACAATGTTTCTAGAGCTTTTGAGTGCTACTGAACGAGACATGCAAACCTCAGACACCACAGTGCCTTATTTATTTTACAGGGAGACCTAGAAATCCCAAGACACCAGTGGAAACGGTTGTAACAACCAATTTCTTGGTCACTTGTAAACAAGTGGAAAACGTTGTAGCTAGCTTTGGAACCCAGAACTGTCGACTGCGAGGAAATTCATCACAGACAGAAGGACAACGGTTGGTTTAACGTAAGGACACGAAGCAGCTGTAAATAATGAAAAAAAACAACAGAAACTATTTGGCTTTAGGACGTCGTCATGGTAACCATGGGGCGTTTGAAAATGGCGCCTCCACAACACGTTGCATTTGTTATTTACACAACTTTTCTTATAGTTTTACTATTTATTGACGGAGAGGAAGCTGAAATTTTTCAGTATTATTTGTGACAGTAACTGCAAACTTTCGTTAGGTACGTGTAGTGTAGTATCATGAGAAGTTGATTGGTAAAGTTTCTTATGGGAAAACGCACGTTAAGCACGATTACTTTTGTTTCCATGGGTGACACGGTTTATAACAAACGAGAGCCTCCTACTCTGGATGCTAGTTTTTTCTTATTTTCAACTGTTAAAACGGGTACTAGAAATTCTTTAAAAAAATCCAGAAATTGGTATTTCCCCTCAAAATGGATAGCTGTCCCCAAAAGATGGTTAGCTCAGCTTAGTAACCTGTGCTCTTAACTAGTAGCTTAAGCACAATGACGAGGATCTCACCTCTATGATCAGTACCTTTCCTAAGAGCAAGAGTAGACTATAAAAAAATAGATAGTTCATATTGCAAAGAACCGGTATTTACACGTAATGCCAGCACTGTGCATGAGTTCCGTCAGGGCAGACAACCAAGGTTGGGAAACGACAGTGTTTCGTTGTTACTAGTAAGGAGTTTATAAGGGCTGCTCAATTTATTACAGATAATAAATTAAAATACTTGTGTGTAAGCAGTTCATAAACTAATCATATGTGTGATATGGTTCTTTGAAACGAAAGCAGAAGCTGATGCTTTACGGGTACTTACAACGTGACATATGCCAAAGGCTTTGAACTTAGCCTAGGCTTTCGACAAGAGAGGTGACTTGGCATGGAAGGTTACGCTTTGAGTAAAAATAGGATCCATTTTTTTCGCCATTTGGATCGTGAAAGAGAAAATTGACGCAAATTGTGCGTTACATGTTGATTTTTGCATATTTGTTGTGCATATGGACGTATTTTATGTTCGTCTGTTACGTTCAGTGTGCGTGGACGACTTGTGAATAACTTAGTACGTTGCGTTTGTATGTATTGTGATGTCAAATAACTTGACATTCATTTTTAACTCGCGTTTTGTAATTATTTACTTTGACTAATTGATTTGTTTTTCCTTGTTTATGGACTTGTGCGTTGAATGTATTTCGCATTGCATTTTATTTTGACTTGCGTACAATTTCAATTGTATTTTGCTCTCAGCTTGACCAGGTTTGTTAATGAATAAAAATGTAACAAAGGAATACTCTGCTTCAAATTTAGTATCTAATAGTAAGTGTACTTCAAGGGGAGATATTTTTTTTAAAAAAAGAGGTTTATATTTCGAAATTAGGTATTTTAATATACTTACGTTTCATAGCGTAGTATTCAAAAAGGAAGAATTGTAAATGATAGTTAACGGCGCTGATAGCCCTTATTCTGGAATTGGATACTTCCGATGTAGGAATTTCTTAAATACCAGTTTCTGATGGTTGCGTGTACCGCTTTTAGCATGGAAGCTCCGTTTTTTTCTAGTATTAGAAAATCCCCAACCTTGCTCCTGCTTTTTTTCCCCAAAAAAGATGGGGAAATTTTCTTACAGTGTAATTCTTTGAGAAGCATACGATAACTTAACAGAGAGCAGAGGTACACCTGCATCTCGTGGTTGTACACTCAGATGATCGTAAAGTTCGTGCTACAAGAAAAGTGACAAAGCGCGCAATGTTACTGTTAACCAATAAAGAGCTTTCACTGAAGCCAGCCGTCAAAATGTCACGTTTGCCCTAACAAGTAGCTTTTTTTGTTTTGTTTTTTTTTTCCCTTTTTTCGTAGGTTGATCTGAGTTTCGTTAGGTTTAGTTACGTTCTGCTCAATTAGGTTATTATGTTAGGCTGTCCAGCTAACGTTGTGCTTTTTTCGACTATTGTGTTGAGCTTATTATCCGTACTGACTCACAATGGGCAGTAAGTAAGTTATGTTTGTTAAGTTTGATTAAGTTAGGCCTCGCTTAAGTCATAGCATGCGTTACAGGTTTCGTGCAGTTTGCACCCTTCCGAAAAGTATTTGTATTGGCGTACTGTGACAGAAACTGGACGAAATTTTCTTTCTACCGACAGGCCTAGAGTAGAAACTAGTAAGCGCGAGTTTTCCCTTTGAGCACTAACCATCATCATAGTTGTGTTAATCCCCTTGTTGCTCATTGGGAGCACATGTTCCGCAACAGAAGTACACGATAAGCGTACAATAAGTGTTATAACAAGGGTGCCAAGAGGGCTATGGGTTTTGTGCAAGCGGGAGGGGGGGGGGGGAGTTTATAGTGCTTGCTAAGCCTTTTGATCTCCAAACCTTGTTTCCACCGATCAAATGGCATTCAACAATACAAACGTTTCCCCAATGGCTTAACCCCCCCCCCAATCCTCCAGCGTTTATAACCAGTACATTATTGCCTCCAGGCCTTTCTCTCTTACACAACAATTTTTCCTTGAACCCCCACCCAACTTTTCTATTGCCCCATATGTTGGCTCCCCCACGCCCCCTGCACACTCCATGAAATCGATGCAAATCACGTGACTGCGGCTCATCCTTCATTCATGGCCTTCGCCATAGAAAACTGCTGTCATTTTCGGTTGATTGCCTTTTCAGGGGAGGCTATGGACATAAAAGGGCCACGCAGGTTACACATATGCAGATGTCAAGTGTGTGAGTACCGTACACTAACGGTAGGTCTATAGACACATCTACAAACACAGAGAGTCACTTGACGTGCGATAAACGACTCTGGCCTTTGGGGATTACTGGTGAAGGGAGGGGGAGAGGGGAGAAAGGAGGGCTCGAAATTGGTTACAAAGCGGATAATACTTGATCAAGGGGGTATGTAATGGCTTCCCCCCTTTCTCGTTCATTGATATCGATAGAGGTGGCCATTGAGTTGATAGCTCCGAGACAACGAAAGCCACGGCTGGAAGTGTGTAGGATAAAAGAAGAAGAAGCCGAAGGGGAGTGGCAACACCAATTGGCTTTTGTCACGCGTTGGGCATTGCTGGACCAACAAGTGAGATGAGCCACATCCGAATCTCTTGTTTAGCGGCGATGTCCACTCTTCCCTTTTACAGGGATTAAAGGGGGCACATAAAGCGGGCCTAATTTCGTTTCAAAGCGCATCAAGCCACGAAGATTACTTCACACTGCGCTGTTGCTCCTATTGTGTTCTCTGTCAGGCTTCCAAGCGCCACATTGTTCTTGGTTTAACATTGATCACATGACGTTGTGAAGTCGTCCGTTTCAGATGGAGTTCGTAATGGCCTGAAATAAAGGATTTTTTTTTTTGTTTTTTGCGTTAACCAAAATTTTCTTAAAAGCTTGCGCACAATAACTAGAAACAGTTCTTGTTATTTTGAATAGACTTGTATTAAGCAGCTTGCCATAAATTGTTGGTGAAGAGAATGTTTGAAGTTTTTATTTGCCAAAAATTCTTTTAATTTTTAAAATTAAAGAATGGAAAAAGCTCTTGGTTCGAAAGTCAAATAATGAAGTGACGCGTTACCATTGGAAAGATTGTCTAAAAAATTGAGCTTTGTGCATTACAATTTTCAGAAAGTTTCCTCCGTATTATAAGCACTTTTGCTTTGCAACTAGTTTAAGTCCGTCTCGTGATCGCACTTTTATGCGCTTCCATCGGTTTCTACCACTATGTTTTTCGTCTTAAAATTAAAGGTAGGTTTTGATTTATGAGTTGAATTTTCATTATTTTTTTTTTTATCACAAGTCGCGATTTTCCTGACCGCGAAGTGTTCTTTTCCTAAAACCCGTAAGCTATAACACGGGAAAAGGGTTGAAGCTTGCCGGGTAAAATGAACACCAAATTTCTTCCTCTAAAAAGCTTGGAGATTTGACTATCTTCAGTCTTTAAAAAAGCTAATGCTTAAGTTTGTTACATGTCAATAAAATTTCATTTAGAAAATTTAAACCTTTTATTATTCGATTCCAAAAAGACTAAACTAATTTTAGACCTTAGACTCATTTTAGGCCTGCAGTTAAACGTGTTTAATGCATTCAAATTAACCGCAGTTCATTCCACAAGTAGTAAATTCGTCCAACTGTTTGAAAAGTGCGTTTTCAGTTTCAATGCAAAGAGTAGTAGCACAACCGTTCTTGGAAACTAGTTCTCTAACATAACTACTTTCCCAAAGTTACAGAATGACAGCTCTCGTCCGCAACTTTCCCGCAAAGCCCTCAAGTATCTCAATTCAAAAGGCCCGAAGTAGCCGCAGAAGTCGATGTCAAATCGGTGATCACGCAATCCCACCCAAGTTTGCTTTGCAGACCCGTCTAATTGCAGGTCTTTCGCCGACCTCCCTAGACAGCAACTTTTCTTGCCCCAAAGTCTTTGAAAAACCGCTACCATAAAGGGAAATAAAGTAAAGAAAAAAAAAAGAGGCAAAGACAAATCAAGGTCAGTTAACAATACAAGCTTCTCGTGCAGGCTTGATTACCCAGACCACTAACAATAATCAAAGGCCGCAGCATGTTGGCCCCGAGTATACACCGCACACGGACACACACATGTCCCTTAACTCCTCGTCCTCTGCATACGTTCTCTTTTCTAATAGAATTACCCCGAACAAGTGCCAGATCCTCCTCAAGCACTCGCAAGCCCGCGAAACACAGAAGGGTTTGCTCATTGCCCTTTTTCCATCTCATCTCGGCCGGCAACGCTTAATTCGTGCCTCAACGGCGTATTAATAGGGAAGACACGCGGACGGGTACAATATGTTAAAAAGCTTCGCACACCGCGGAAACGCCGCCGTCGCGCAGTTAAAAAGCCCGCTGATGGCCAGCAAGCGGCCGAAGCGAGCGAACAAGGGTATGGCACAGCTGACAATTGAGTTAACTCGCGAGGAGAGCTTGTTGGCTGAGAGGTAGGAGCACTCATTCACGGGGCTGGTGAACGGAGCAGCAAAACCCCAGTAGGCCGGCAAACGGTCCTAGGCCCCTATTTCGGATCTAAATAAGCGTAAACCTCCCTGAATCAGCCTTGTGTTGGATCTTTTGTTCACAACAACACGAGCTAACGTTGAATAGCATCATTCACCCTCCTTTTGTGGAGGAAACTCGGGGTAATTGCAGCATTTCGTTCGCTTTTAGGTTTACATCATCATTGTTTATTCAAAATATTATTTAAATGACTTAAATCATGATTCCGTTATGTGACAAAGCAGCGATTTTTGTCAGGCTCAACAAAATTTCTAAGGAAAGATTATTTTTATCTTTTTTACTTTTAATACATGTTAACAATTGGCCCAATTTTTCTCTACCAAATTAGGCCAGCATTAAGGCATAGCTTTGTTGTAAGCGAAGGAATCAAAATTCGCTAAATTAGCACGTAGTTTGCTCAAAAATTGGAACTATTAGCGAAACGGCACTACAGCGTCCCTTACTTTTATGGGTATAAAAGTAATTGTATTTAGTATACTGACACTGTTTCGATTCATTTTCACCGCTGTTACGAAGCGTTGAGTTCTCCTTCAGGCATTTTAAAATAAATGGAGCAAATTTTCAGTTTCAATTTCAGGATTTTTTTTAAGCATTTATAGTTAATGAAACTTGAAACGATGTTTAAGAAGTTAATTCAAATCAGTTTAAAATTCAAGTGACTTAAGTTAATTCCTTTTATGAACATGTTCCAAAACCACCAGATGGCTTGTTGACAGGTACACTTACTGAATTTCTTTTTGTTGTTACATTGTCAGGGGGAAAATACGGTGTAGTTGCTTTCCATTAGTTATAAATGATTTGTGCAGTAATTGTTCATTCCGAATTTTCATTTCAGTTTGTTTTTAAATGTGTCGAAGCATATCATTTTGAGTTCTTTAAAAGTCAGTTTAAAGTAATTTTTTGACAAATTCTATTTCATGCTAGAATCTTAATGTTATAAGTCTTTTTCAATCAGTTAATTTAAATTACTATGTTTTTTTGCTTAGGGTGATCACCTGAATATTTGAGATTTCGTAAAAATTTTGTTTCCTCTTTAACGGTTAAATTTTCGTTCTACTTTACATTTCATAGTTTAAGGATTTAAAAAAAAATAAACTTTAAGAGAGAAAAAAAGGAAAGTAAGAATTTTTTTCTAATCCAAGCTTTTTGAGTGAATTCGAGGCAACTAACATAAGATCGGCATTAACATAGCATTAACTAGCCTAAGCTATCCAAAGGTTCTATAAATTAACCTAACTAAGCCACTGTAACTAAGCGAATCAATAAACCTAGCCAAACTTAATTTAACTAAATTGACATAAAATTGACATAAACGTTTAACTAGATTAATTGAGTTACTTGTAGGCAGAGGCGCAGCTAGGAATTTGTTTCGGGGTGGGCCTGTACACTCAAACGCCCCTCAATTTGGCTCAATTCAAGTAAATTTTTATTATCCGCATATTTTTTAAGGATTTCGGTAGGCCTGGGTCTGCCGGGCCTACCCCCTGGCTGCGCCACTGCTTGTAGGTAATTCCATCAAAAGAATTTGATCAGTTAGCAAATCAAATTCGTGTTTTGGGACTGCGATGTAGATTTTGTTTTCTTCCAACACAAAAGGTGTCCTTTTTACTAAAAATGTAAATACAACATAAGCACTGTATCCGAGTCACACGGGGCTCATTACAAACTTACACAAGGCCTTTCACTATTATTTCCTTATTTTTGCTTGTTTTTTTAGGCTTTATTCTTCTTTTAATTTCTTGTGCTGCGTTTTTCATGAGTTCAATCATGGAATACATTATCTACTTTTCATAAGATTGCAGAATGGACTGCTTCAATGCACTATGCAGTTTGTTTCTGACAAAAGGCGTCTTTTCACCGTTAGTTGGCACACGGAGTGCTTTAAGTGCGTAATGAAGTGCAACTTTTAAGAGGCAAGCCGTGTCCATTTCAATTTTAGCTCGTACCAATCTTTTGGCCATAAATCTCGCCAGTAGCACCAGACAGCCCCATAACTCTCCTGTAACGCTGCCTTTTTTCTCTTCTTTTTTTTTCTTTTGGTTATAAAGCACCCTAAGGCGGGGATGGGGAAGCGAGGTGAACGAGAATGCCATTCTACATATTCAATGGCAGTTGGCATCCCAAACCAACTCCCGAGTATTCGTCTCCAACGACTAAGCAGAAAAAGACACCGCGAAATTAGTAGAAAAAGGTTTTATGCCACTGTTTTACGCCAACCGTTCAAGTGTTTTCGACACCAAGTGAAATGATTGTATTTATTAAATTAAATGCGAATATAGTGAGGATACATTTAACCATTGAGGTAGAGATGGGCATTTTTAACACTTTAAGTTTTGAAAACCAGAGCTCTAAATTCGCAACTATTCGGATGGAAAAGGGAAGGTATTGTCACGTTTGTAACGCGACCATTTCATTTCCAGGTGCAGCGAATGAGTTCAAAGCAATTTGTGAGGCAGTGAGTACTATGCGTAGTCTTTTGGGCTAAGTTCTGGAGAACTAGGTTATATGAAACGAAATTAATTAGCTTAAGCTAGATTGAACTAAAGTTAGGTTATATTAGGGTTTATATTAGTTTAAAACGACCTATGTCGTTACATATGATCGTCTTCTGGTTATGTTAAGTACAGTTCGCTAGAATGACGAACGTTAGATGGGTAAGTCATGTTAGGTTAAATTAAACTTGATTGTTTCCAAAATGTTTCTCAAAGACTACAATGGCTGTAATTTAGGTTTTTCTTATCTGTCATTCGGACTTTGTTTGCTGCTGTGTCTACTCTAGTAAAAGCTAAAAGTGAAATAGGCAAAGCCAATAGTTTACTTACAAGTTTAAACTTTGCTTTCAAAACTTTTCTCTTACGAAATTTCAGGCAAAATGTTAAGTTTTACTAGAAGCGAGAGCGTGTTGGTTACTTTTCCTACTCATCTAATACTTTCTTTAAAATTATTTGGTTTAAACATTATCCGGACTAGGACTAAGGTTAGGTTAGGTTATGTCAAGTTAGGTTTATTAAAGTTAGCTACGTTTATTCATGACACTATCAAATGCAGCAGAACAAAGTCCAACATTGCGTATACAGTAAAATCACACTATGACGAATATTCAAGGCTACATTTGTTCTCTATACACGAAGGATATCCTATGTAGGCCTCAATAATATGTAGGATCTTGTCTAAACCTGTGAACTTAGTTTATTATAGCCATAGTGCGTTATATACCATATATATTGCAGCGAGGCTTACCGGTAGAGTCTCGCATAACGAACGTTTTATAGATACTGCCGGCTATAATGGACAGTTTGCAATTTTATTGAAATGAACTGAAAAAGCTTCTGATGTCACGTACTTCGATTATTTTTTAAAAACTTAATATTTTTATTTTGTTTGCTTTTTTATTTAGGACTTTCGGTACGAGCCAATCACGGCTTTTGACATAAACATAAAGCATTGCATATTCTTAAAAAGTGTCGGTAAAACGATGCAAGCTTTGGGCTTTTACCAATTGACACATCACTTGTTAATTCCAGTACTTACTGCCTTTCTTCTCGAACAAAGAAAATTTCATTTGCGTATAATTGCGAAGTCAAAGAAAGCAAATCCAATAAACCGCTCTTTAAAGAAGCCCAGATTGAAAAAACTCAAACACGCATGCGATGTCATCCTGAGTCCCAGCTTCAGTGTGGGCGTGGCTTATGCGTCCCTGCGGGACTTCCAATAAGCACTCCGATCCCAAGCTCCGAGTCGTCGCAAGTTAGCGCAGTGACGCTCATCAGCCCCAAGCCCCGCCCTCTGTTCGCCTCCTCAGGCCCAGCCCCTCTTTCCCGCATGCTGTATACGCTCCTTTTTGCCCCAGCGTGACTAGACGTCTGCCGAGACGCCTTGGGCCTCGTTGTCTGTCTTCCTCGCATGCATTCACGTTATCACTCTTCCACTGCTTCGCGTTGAACGTTCCCTACCTCCGATCGACAGGTAAGCCGCTTCGAGGAAACCCAGTGCTGTCAGTCGTGCTTGGACCTTTCGCTAGTGATCTGCGTTGTGTAGTGTCTCGCCATGTTTTCTTAAAGAAAAGAAAAGAAACAACAAGAAAAGCTATTTCAAAAAAAAAATATATATATATATATATATATACAGTTTATTAAAAAAAAAATAACTTCGCCGTGTCTGACCATGTTAATGCTCGAAAATTGGAATAGTGAACCGCAGTGCCCAATCAGCCAACCTTCGCTTATCATGGCCGGTATAGAATCTAGCAGCAAAGACCCGCTCAAATTCAGCATCTCGCGGTTGTTGCAAAGCAGTGATACAGTGCCACAGTGCTACGGGCCGAAAGACTCGGACCTGGTGCAGCGTAACCACATTCCGAACGCCGACACGACGACAAACGACGCCGTGAAGGACGAGTGCCACCGAGCGGATACGGAAGACCAGGGCAGCAGCATCCACGTGGATGACGAAGCATCGCATTCCGAGATTGATCTCGAAGACGACCGGTCCTCGCTGCACTCCCGCGCCTCGTCGAGCAAAGAGCCGCTGGAAGCGTCGCACGAAGGGGACAGTGCGGCCCTGGTGACGTCACCGTGCCACAATAACAACTCCTTGCTACCCGGCCACCCTCTGACCCACCTGTCAGCGGAATGGTACTTGTACCTGCAACAGCAGCACCAACGACTGGCCGGTGGCAGCAGTCCGGCCACCAACTTGCCCTACATGAGCTTTCCCCCCCATCCGGCCAGCACTGCTCATCACTTGGCGGCGCTAATGGCCGGGAATTTGATCAGGGTGCCGGCCCATCGGCCGCCGATACCGGGGACCGGCGGCGCAGCACTTTATGCCAGCTGCAGTCCGACAGCGGCCAGTACTGGTCTTTTGACCACCAATGCCGGCCACCAAACTGTCACCTCAGCCGCCAGTGCCTGGCTGCCTAGCAGTACGGGCGGCGTTCCTCCGCCAGCCCCGGTAGGGAGCACTGTAGTCGGGCCTAATAGTTTTGCCGCCTTACTGGACGCCTCCAGTTTCAAGGATCGTTTAGCCGGTAAGTTGCCTTTTAATCTTTGATGTATTGCCCCACTCCCGATAGCTTAGGTTAGGTCAGTCTTGTTTAAGGTTGGGCTATCCTTACGTCAGGGTTGGCTAATTCAAGCTTAGCTTAGCTAGTATTAGGTTAGGCTATTATAGTTTCATCCGATTTTCCTTGTGAACCATTACCCAAATTTGAAGGTGTTTTACCCACTTTTGGCTAACTTACCCACTGTTGAAAAGCTTTATGTAATCGCAATAAGGTTGACTAACCTAACTTGTCAACACCACATATTGAATAGATACGAATTTTTACCGTGACTTGTTTCGTGATACATTTCTGCATTAGAATTCTGAAAAATAGGAAAAATCTCAACTTTAGTTGAGTAAAAAAAATGATATTTGGAAAAGGTAATTAGTCTACTTGTTTATATCAGCTTAATAACGTAAATGATCGAGTAATTCAATATTGAAACATCGTGTTTGTTTGGTTTTTACAGACATACTGAAGATGTACTCAGATAGCAAAAATTAAATGTACACACAATTTTGTGCTATTGAAATATTTTAAGCTTTGAAGTTAGTTTTTGTTGCTTGCTACGTAGTCACAATTACGTTCCGGACCTTGGAAGAAAAGTTGTAACGAAAATAATCTTATGGAAGGGATAAGAAATGCATTGATGGGTACTAATTTTCTTTAATTTTCATGACAAATGTTGAATACAGGTATTGAGTAATGGTTAACGACTTGTATTTTCGATCGTTTAGACCCAATTGACAGCATTGCCATTAAAGAGAGAAGTATTCGAGTTGTAGGATTTATGCTGAAAATAAGTTAGTGTTATCTATGCTTAGGCTAGGCTTACAAATTTAGAGTTCAAGATTAAACCCTAATGTGGCAGCTTTTTTGACTGAACTTTCTTGCCTTTGTATGAAAAAAAAGAACCCATTCTGCCCTCAAGTAGACGCTCCACTCGACACTCGGCTTAACCTGATTTGAACGATGCAATTTCCAAGTTTCATAAAAGCTGTAAAATCATCCCGGGGAGTCCTTGAAATAAAAGTAGTGGTGCCCTGTCAGCTGTGGTGTACGAGTACCATTTGTCCCCATTGCGCGACGGGGGGTTGGAGGGTTAAAAGCCGGCTTGAAACTTTTGTACTTTTATTTTCCTCCGTGGAACCTGCTCGAGTGAAAGAATCCTTAGGGAGTGACCCGGTGTCATTGAAATGAGAAAAAATGCGCTGGCATCTTTGGCCTGACGTTGCATCTATAATAAGCTTGCGTGTCACTTTTTTAAAAGCTACCCAACCTTACCTCTATTTAAAATAGGAATATTTTTCCTTTCAATGTCTCTGCCTTTAAAAAGGGGGGTGAGGGGGTCAAATGGATTGCTCCTGTATCCATACATCCGTACACCTTCTGGTACTCGTATCTTTTATGCAAAACGTGCTTTTCCACTGAGAGATTGAGACGAAAAATGAAGAAGGAGGAAGAAAAACGTCTCCACTTCATCCTTCGGACATAAAAGCTTCGGAACGGAACTTAGTAAAGTGTCACTGCTATGTATTTTCAACCTTATGCAGTAATTCGTGGCCATATTTTCTCACACTAGCACGTTGGCGAAAATTCAAAATATTTTTGGACATTGCAGTAGGCAAAATTGTGTCACGAATTTGAAGCTGTTTTACAATGGATCCCAAATTGATCGGAAAAATGGAAGCGTATATTCGCAGTACTAATAGACGATTTCTTAGAATTTTATTCGCACTTTTCTTGATTGAGTTAGCGTACGAACAGGTCTTAGTTGATACATTTCTAGTTTCGCTGTTTCAAAACGAAACAATGAAAATTGACATTCGCCATCCGAGGTTGCTTGCGAGGTCGTGCTTGACGTGCGAAGATACGCTGCGTTTGAGTGAAAATACCGGGCACGATTTGCCGCTTGCTCTTTCTTGTGGCATTATTATAGCGTGAACAAACACTCGTGGCTATATTTGGTCCTCGTTTCGTGATTTGACTGTGTAAGCCCCTTTTAACATGGAAGACACGCCTCACTCTGTGCTTCTCCAGTAAGGTGCTAGCGTTCTAGCCTAACTTCAAGCTAAGTGAACCAAAATTTAGACTATTTAACCAAACCTTAATGAACTTAAAACTAAATTAATCTAGCTGAAGCTAACCCAGTTTTACTAAAGGTAACCTGTACTCAAGCGTTAAATTAAGTGTTGTTACTGATAGGCACCCGAGAGTATGACGACTATTTCAATTGCCAGTTTTCGCTTAGGATGCTGTTAATAACTTAAGGAGGTTTTCTTTCTGGTGCAGTTTGCAGCAAACGCAAAGATCCAATGCAACGTAATCGTGTTTGACCATAAATTCCGCGCAAAGTAAAACACAGCTGCGCAATCTGCTCGGCTTTTTCGTCTCGGTTGTCTCCCAATGGGATAGAAGCAAACCGATCTAAAACCTTTCCTTTCTAGTTGAATTACGCGAGTTGTTTCCCTCAAGTTCAATTCCCTTTTGTTCATATTTTACGCCATTTTTTTATTTTATTCTCAGTTTTTTCCGTCGCAGTTTATTTTAATTTATTTACGTCAAATTTTTTATTTAAAAGCTCATCTTGTGCAAAAATTGACACCTGCCTTCGTATCCTGAAAAATATCTGGAATCGAAAAATTTCATCTTAAAGAATCTGGGACTGTTAATGACACGAGATTTAAATTTCAAAGTTTCTTTTTTAACCGACTGCTTTATGTTATCATTACGAAGTCATAAAGTATTGAAAACATCGCAAAACCCCTTGCTAGGACCAACGTTGGCCTGGCATTGAAACAAGCAGCCAAGCAGAAACCAGGTAAAAATTTTACGAGGACAAGTGGCGCTTAAACTTTAGCCAAAACACTTAGAGTTTCCTAAAAAGTTTCGAGTCATAACTACTTTTCAGACCTAAGCCATGTTTAAAAAGTTAGCAGGCAAAAGAAGTTTGGGGGAAAAGGGGGGGGGGGGTAAGTATTCAAACTCCCTTGAGAAGTGCTCAATATGCCGAAAAGCTGGGTCGTGAATATTTTACATAAAAAAACGGGAGCACATTTGGGAAATGGGTACAGTAAGATATCTTTGCCTGATGGCACAAACTACAGCGATATTTTTCTTTCTTTTTTTGGGGGGGGAGGGTTTAGCCTTGGCTAATATCGTATTCGTAGGAAACAGTTTTTTCAATTTGGAATGCTCATGACCCCATCTGCAATTCTACCCCTAACACACACGTCAATAAAAACGCAGATTAACCTTTCAAAAGACTATCGAAAATGCTTTTAGAAGCTTTTATCATTACTTGAGTGACGAATTCCGAACTTTTTCCCTTCAATCAGAGGAAAACAAACGAATATTAATTTATTTGATTTACTAATTCGGATTTACTAACTTTATTGATTTACTAACTTTGATGTTCAATACTGTAGTCTTTTTTTAGGAATAGTTGGAAGATATGTTAAGAAAACAATATTCACTAATTAATCAGCACCTTTCCAGTAATACAGGAAAACACTTAGCGCACGAATTCTTGAACAAACGCTCATTTTTTTCAGTGTTTGAACAAGTTACAATGGATATTTCTTGGTGATTTGTTCTTATATAGCATTTTTAGTCTTCTAGTTACCGTCAAATGGGATTATTTTGAACATATGAGTTAACTTAGACTATTTCAGGGCTAAGAAGTAGGTCATCTACTCAAGGCAGCGCAACAAGGTAGGCCTCTTCAGAATTAGCAGTAAATGTGCTAAATTAGGGTACCAAAAAAAGGATTTTTTGAAAATTGCGTCGTGACAGCAGTAGGCTGAAAGTAGGTTACTTTTTGGCATTTTTGTAGTGTCTTGGAATTTTCATTACCAAAAGGTAAATTAAAAGCTCCATTTCATGCAAAAAGTCATAGTAAAGACGATTCTAGTGTAATCGTCAATCAAAACAAACTTGCAGTTCTTTGCTTCCACTCAATTTTGATGTTTACAATTACCCGGAAAACTCCGACCCTTGTCCAGTGATATAGCTTACGGGTTGTGGAGGGCAGCGCGGCATTCATCGCAAGGGGCATGAAAACCCAACGCAGAGGCCAAATCCACCCCAAAGTAAAACACGTTGTGGATAGGGATGGCTAAAGTAGTAGTAAAGAACGTAGGAAGTGTAAAACAGTGCGAATTTGAAGAAAGATTGATTTTTTTAAGGCTTAATTTCCTCTTTCTGTGTCTTTCGCTTTTCCTTCAAATTATTTCCTAAAATAAGTGAAGTCATGCAGTCTACAGAAAAAGAACAGATGTGTACAGGTTATTGACTTTAACAGTAAGCAATAAAAAGACCAAGAAGAAATTGTCTGTAATAATGTAATTGGCAACTTTTGGCGCGAATTGTCTTCTTCGCTGTTCTACAGTACAGACGTTGCATACCTTTGAATTCGTATTTTGAGTACTAAAGTATAATTATGCTGTCACGAAAGTACACATTCAGTACTCGTTCGATTCTACGCAGTGAGCGAAGACTTTTTTGAATATTTACTCAAAGTTAAGTCGAAAAAGACAAAGAAAGCGAAAAAGCGTTTTTTTGTAATATTTAATGTAATTTTTTGGCTACTTCAACAATGCAGCTAAAAGAGTTAAAAAAATTCACAAAGAAGTAGCAAACCTGTTTTAAATAATTTTCTTAGAAAACTACATTGCGCTGCACCACTCCTGTTTAATGCTATAAATTTGATTAACGTGATGCAACAAACGAAACAAGAACCAAAACGATTTGGTATTTCTTTGACGTTTCGCTTGAAACTAAGCAGACACAATTGGTCTTTACTTGCCATGTTTCACCCCTTTTGGAGGGGTTGCCCGAATGTTTCGAAAATCCAGACCCTGTTATTTATGTCGAAACAAAAGTCGGGGGCCGAAGAAGAGGGCGCACGGGGTGTATTAGAGATTCAATGAAAAAGAGCCATAGTTATAAAAATATAAACGGAAAATGGCTTTTCTCCCCTCTTTGAAGAAGGAACCGAAGCGACCACACAAAACCAACAAGCGTGTACGTTTCAGCTCCCTGCGCTTTTACCCCTCGCGTCCGTTTGACCCAAAGCGTCTAATTAGCTGCTTTTCACGACAAAAGAGGTAGCACCCCCTCCGACAACCGGAAAAAGCCGGACGGCGGCTGGTAACCGCCTTTTTGATTGTAAACCCAATCTGGTATCAATTTACTCACAAATATAAAAAAGTATTCCCTCTAATGTTAATGGCTTTCTCCAAGCTGTTAAATCCAACACAGAATTTCAATATTGGCTTATAGATTTCAGGTGTAAATCGAGTTTCCCTTTTGTGTCAAGTTTTTGTACATAAGCTAATATATATTTTTCTGGACACATAAGAACGCTAACAACCACCATTTCTTAGTTGTCCATTGTTGATTTTCCGCATTTTTAAGTTCCCTCAGGTTTAGGAATGCGTTACTTCCACAGAAACAGGCAAATAAAGGGAAGAAAGTGTACATTGAAGCAATATTTGTTTTTAAAACTCAAAGCTTGAAATTAAACGTTTTGTGGTAGAATTTTAAATTGAAGTTTGATAGAAATAATCCACATCTTATTTAGTTTCTTACTTAAATTTGGTTCTTATGATGGGAAACTTTTTTAACGGTTAGCTGGTGTCGTTAGCCAAGCGAATGATTTTTAAAGCCTTAAGCTTTCTTGCGTTCAAAAGTTTTGATGTTTGGTACAACAGCTTCGCACTATAAGTCCCCTGCAGCTTTATTGGCTTTTCAAATGGAAGATTTGTAAGAATCTGGTAAATTTAGTTAGGTTAAGCTAGGTTACATTTCATTTCAAATTTTTTGCTTCAGAGAAGTCAAAAATATTTCGCGCAAAACTTTAAAAACAGGAAGTTGGTCCAGATAAGATGAACCCTTTTACGGATACGATAAATGCAGTTAAATTGGCTTAAGTTTGGGTTAACGTATTTTAGTTAAGGTATAACTTAGGTTGCATTACATTTAGTTAGGTTAGGCTCGATTGCTTAGGCAAGGTTTATCTAGGCTAGGTTTTATAATGTAAGGTTGTTATGGCTAAGTCGGTTTCGTTTGCTAAGTTTAGGTTAAATTAAGCTAGCATAGTTTATTTAGATTAAAATCAGTTGGGTTAGGTCTTGTTCAGTTTCGGTGCGTACACATTGCAAAATGGTGGAGAATAAAAGCACCAAGAAATTTGATCTACAACGCTTATATAAGATAGGGTAATTTTGACCAAGCTAGATCAAGTTAGTCTAGGCCAGATTGATTTTAAGAAGGGCCTATCTTATGTTTGGTTACGCTTATTTTGATGGTGCTAAGCTGGCTTAGTTTACGTTGAGTTAAGTTAGGCTAAATATTTAAGGTTTCAGTTAGTTTTAAGTTTATTTTCATTAAAAATCTCTGCGAAATAGCTCATCGAAAAAAGCTTTCATAAATTTTTTTTATACACTTGCTTCAGTTTTCTGAATATTTCTGAATATAGGAAAATTTGTCTCATTTTTCTTCATTCTTAAATTATGCTAGCGTTTAGTCATATGGTCGTTAAAGATAGGTTTGGTGAAATCAGTTAATCCAGGTTAGGTATATTTGTTAAGCTAGGTTTTGCAAGGATGTGTCAGGAACGGAAACGGCACCTGTTCTTCAAAGAGTGTGATTAAGTGTAACTGTAGATTTTGTTGGGATATCTCACAGCAAAGTGCATTGCACGGAAATCACTTGATTGTTCGGAAAGTAAATCATATTCAGAGAAAGCAACAGCCAAGCGTTCATGCTTGGTTCTAAGAAAATAGAAAATGAAAAAAGTCTTTCTGGAACTCATACTGTGCGTAAGGCGAAGCTCTCCGTGAAGCGCTTCGCGACAATGAAACGAAAGGCGTCGAACAATGTTCCCGTGTGAATGCTCAATCGCCATTTCGCTTTGGCACTAATACCTCTAATCGTGTCGATCTCGGCGAACTTCAATGATGCTCCATTAACAAGGCCTTGTCATTTACGCGCCCCGCCAGGTCTAACCTTTTTAATGCACACACACTAAAGTCCCTTTTTGGAAGGCCTCCATCTTCAGCCCAGCGCCCTCACACGGTACTCCTTCGCTTTGTGTGCCTGAGAAGGAGTGGCCGAAGAGGACAAGGAAGAAACGGCATAAGCCCGATACCGATCATCACTAAGCCGCTTCATTTCTTCATCTGTTTCATCCTACCATCTTCATCGACGCTGCCTTTCGAGTGTCCTTTCATGACTTCTTTGCGTTTCCTCTCAACAGGTTTTCCATTCCCTCGACGCATCGGACATCCTTACCAACAGCGAACGCCGCCCAAGCGCAAAAAGCCGCGCACATCTTTCACGCGATTGCAGGTAACGGCTTTTATGCTGGTGTTGGCTTCAGTCCCACGAAATACGTACCTTTAGTTGAGGTTATTTTGAACACATGCGGTAACATTGGAAGAGGAGGTGTTAGATCTTGCTCGCCTACTACTCAACACCATGCAACAACGTAGGTGTCTTCCGATCCAGCTTGTTTGTGTCTCCGAAATCAGGTTTTGGTCAAGACACGTTGCGATGCAACAGGTTGAAATTAAGACAGTTTTGGCAAATTTGGAGCGTCTTGGAATTTCCACTGCCACAAGGCAATTTATTAAAGCTAGAAGCATACTTTTTGTGGCAAGATAGTAAATAAAGCACCTTTTATGAAACCGATGAAAACAAAGTCAAAGGGTTGCTTCCTGGAGACATATATTACGTTCAAAATTACCCAGGCAACTCCGACTGTTTTCCAATGTTATAGCTTATAGGATTTTGGAGGGGAGCGCGTCACAGATAGGAAACTCGCGACTTGTGATGATGAAAAAAACGCGAAAACTCGAGTAACAGATATAAAAGAATTTAACCTAACGTAAAATAACCTATTAAACTAAACTAACTGAATTAGCATAACCCGCATTTAAGATGTTAAATTAGATAATCTAACTTCATCTTTTAATTAACCTTTTAACTATAATTTGTTTAACTAGTTTTATTCACATTAGTGCAGAATAATTCATTCATATCTAACCTAGCTTTAATTAATGCAACCGTACCTGCCTAACATAAATTAATTTTACAAATTAACATAACTTACGTAAACTAAGCTTTACCTAAGTTAACAATGGTTAAATATTGTATGTACTATAAATGCTTTAGATATATAAATAAAACTTTAGAATATTAAAAAAACTAAAGTTCTAATTCACTATAGGTGTGTGAACTCGAAAAACGCTTCCACAAGCAAAAGTACCTCGCTTCAGCCGAAAGAGCGGCGTTAGCCAAATTGCTGCACATGACCGACGCGCAAGTCAAGACGTGGTTTCAAAATCGGCGTACAAAATGGCGGTAAGTTGACAACTCCTTCCATGAAATTACTTCAAAGAATAATTTCAAATAAGATTGGAAACACTACATTAATGGTCGTTCCAATTATGTTTATTTATTTTGTCTTTTGTTACGTACAGAAAAAGGTGATAAGCAAGCTTAACCTTAGCTAACCTAACGGGAATATCATTCATTTGTGGTAAGGTTAGGTATAGTTAGGTTACGTCAGGCTTGGCCAGCATCAAGCTGTTTATACAGAAATCCATGTAAAATGTTAAAAACTCGCAAAAAGTCGCTTAGATTCTAACACAAAACTGTTGTACACCAATTCGAACGCTTGAGCGTGTTCATGGAAAGCATTAGCAATTAGCGCTAATGATTGCGAAATCGATCACACACCGGAAGTGGTAAATCGCTCTTGTTCCCGCATTGCTTATTATCCCTGTCATTACAAAACAATCATTTCACCGAAACTAGCTTCACAACACTTAAATCCGCCTCCTTTTCTTCTTGATTCACTTATAGGTTACGAATCTAAGAAAAACCCGATTTTGTGGTCAAAAATATATTTTCCTTTTCCTTTTTTTTTTGTTCTCGTCTCTCCATCTCCGCCCAATGCAGCGTAATCTCTTCATTTTCATTTCCGAGATTGGCATCGAGAATGAATTCCAACAACTAATTCGTACCTTAACGCAACAACCACCAATTCGAGTTTTTCATAGCATTTTTCTTTGGTTGTGAGAAAACCAGTCCTGGCCTCAAAAGCAAAAGGAAAAGCAAAAAGAAGTCAGAATTTCCTATGGGCATTGTTTCAAGGCTCAATTTGCGTCGCTGGGAGTAGCGCATTACCTTATCAGCTACCCGTAATGAATTTCCAATGTCCGGCCACTTTAAAGACTGATTCTGATCCTCCAGCCCCCATGCCCCCGCTTGGCTGTGCACAAAAGGCGAGCCCTGTTTTCCATTAACGAAAACGAGTGCACGCGGCCATCATCCCCCAGCATCTCAACACATTCTCTTTCACAACGACTTGAAGCTGAATGGAATAGTGATGATCTCTTCTGTTACTTTAAATATCTTTTTTTATTCATTTGACGAAGACTTGGGTTTTGCTGATTATCGATTTTACAATGCCTTGTACTCTTGTTTTTTTTTTCCTTTATTTTTCTTTTTTTTTAAATAATAACGGTTATAAAGCGGAGTATTATAGCGTTCTTTGCAATAATAAATTTTATTTTGTTTATGTTCTCATGCGGATTAAGCGAAATGTGCCCAAGTTGCAGCGTTCTTTACGTTTGACTAGGAAACTATACAATGAAAAGATTTGTTCGATAATGAATTGGTGGTAGTTAAATTATAGAACGGTTTTACGATAAGTTCAGTTACATTGGTTTCGTGTGATTATCGAATCCAAGGAGATTGAAAAGAGATTCCTTCGAGCGAACTTAGGTTAGGTTAAGTAGTGTGGGAATGTTAGACAAGGTCAAGTTAGGTAAGGTTACGTCAAGTGCTTCTAGGTAGTGGTCCTCGCCAGCAAAGAGCGAACGCTCACGCTGGATTAAGTTTTAGAAAAAAAAATAGTCTTCGACCGCCGCCCTAAAAACCGTCGATGAAGTCACTGTTACCCAACGTGATGACAATTTCGACTGCCATTGCACCGAAGTCGTTCACAGAAACAGACATAAATAGTTTTTTTTTGTTACAATTTCCCTTGTGAACGGCTTCAGTACCCAAAGCTGGAGGAGTTTTAAAAAATCTAAGGAATTTATCCGTGGTTTAGAAGCACGAAATACTAGTTTGAGGTTAGGTTAGCTTACATTAAGTTAGGCTTGTCTTATTCAAGGCAAGGTCGGATAAAATTAAGTAAGATTAAACTTCCTTAAGTTTTAGTTAGCTTGAAATAAGTTAGTTTTGTCTAATTTAAGTTTAGGTTTGCTTAAATTGAGTCAGGCTAGCCAAAGATGAGTTAGGTTTGCTATAATCAAGGTGAGTTTGGATGACATTACATTAGTTTTGTGAGGTATGACAGTACGCGATGCAAAATTAGTAACGTAAAACGGGGCAATTCTGAACACGTGGGGTAAAATTTTTCAGATTTTCACTACCGAAAGGCAAGGGCTCCGGTTTACCCATGAAGATCCCTCCATCGATCAGCTTTTCTATTACGCAACTCAAAATGCAGTTGCAATCTTTTGCCTCCAGGCAAACTCGATGTGACAATTAAAAAGGGAACTTCAACCCGTGCCTGTGTTCAACGGCTTATAGCCGTTCCGAGGCTAGCGATAGCTGGCCTCGAGAGTTAGCTGGGAGAGTGAGCAGGGGAGCGCGCGGGGGTCAGGGAGGACACGACTTGCAAAGAAAACGTTCGAAAACTCAACGAAAAAACCAACCCTCCCCCTTTAAAGCTGAAAAGACCGTACACGGACAAGAACAAAGCAGTAGTTGAAACAGTAGGAAGCGCAACCAAGTACAAAAGTGTAAAGGAATATAAGTTCTAAGGCTTTGGTAACTTTGAACATCCCTTTGAAAACACAGAACTCCCGCAATTTTACAGTGAAGTCAAAAGTGAAAGGTTTGTATCATTCTGCAGAGCGATTTACAGAGCAAAAACTTTTTGTCAGCTTTCATTTACAAATTAGCTGAAATGTACAAGTAAAACAAAAACAAAAGGCCCGTTTTCATTCGAAATTATCCCGTTCTACGGTAGTTTTCATTTCGTAGGATAGACTTGGTAAATTATAAAATAGACTTGGCTCACTTAGGGTAGGTTAGTTCAAGCTTAAGTCTTGCGTAGCTTACACAGGTTTGGGGCTACTTGACTTCCTTAGGCTTAGGTTAGGTGGATTCACACACACGCAAAGGTTAGGCTAAGTGTGGCTTAGTTTAAGTAATTTTTTATCAAAGGGCCAAATATTGAGAACAATGTCAGTTTACTTTGTAAAAGTACCCTGCATTGTTGGGCTATGCAGTGCTTGCCATGTTAGGGTGTTCGGGTCAGCTGTCACTCTTTTATGTCACTACCAAAAGCGAAGGCGAGTTGGGGAAGGCTTGTTGTGTTTTATGGATCGAGTCAATTAAAAGCGACAGACGGATAAGGTTGGGCGCTGGCGGAAAGGCTCCGCATGCTTTATGCAACAGCTACAAGCGTGAGCCTTTTGCGGGGTCGGCGCTGATGTCGAGGCGACGAGCGCGTAAACCCTTTTTGCCAGTGTTGTATTCCTCCTGGATTTGGCTCTAAAGATGACCGTGTCCTCACGGTTCAGGTTTCCGTTTATGAAAGAACTACAAGGACAAGAACGGCTTTTCGTCGATTCGTGTTGCCCTTACGGACGCGTTTTAACGTAATAGAATTAAGGAAAGCAATAGGAAGAACTTGGCTTTATACAAAGGCAAGGAAACGCAACAAGCAAGGTGCTATTACATTCTACGATGAATAAGATTTCTTAACATAGCAATAACAAAATTGTGTGTTGAATGATTTAAAAAAAGAAAACAGGTATTTTGCCATTTTTGGTGTTGTCGAATTTTCACTACCTTAAAGTAACTGTGAAGGCTAGAAAGCTCCATTTCTCTCAGAAAGCTAGCACAGAAGCCACTCTTGACGTGCTCTAATTCTAAACAAATTCAAATCACTGCCGCCAGGCAAATTACGTGTTCAACCTTACGTTGTGCGTTCTGACCCTTTTCCCATGTTTTGGCGCATGGGATTTTGGTGACGAGCGCCTCGCACGAAATTTGCGAGTTGTGACGAAATGGGGCATGAAAGCTAACTTAGAAACAAAACCCCCTCCAAGTTCAAAACATTTTAGACAGACGGAAGTCCATAGTAGCAAAAATTGTAAGAAATACAAAAAAATGCGAATATGAAAAGGAACAGAAACTTTAAGGCTTCTTTTCCTCTTTTTCTGCCGTTCTCTTTCAATTCGAAAAGAATGCGTTTTCCTACATAACTACAGTCGTTTGGTGTCAAGAATTTTTTTCTGATCCGTGCAGCTGATTCACATTGTATTAAGAAGACACTCTCTATAGAGGTATGGTGTCTACATTCGTGTTGGGCAATTTCTTTTTCGCACTTAATGGATAGAACTTAACTGAGATACATTGCTTTGGCTCCTTGTGCTTCATGAATGGAAAAATTAGACTTATTTACCTAAGTTAGCTTAAGCTAAGTAGGATAGCCTAACTTTGCGAAGGTTAAGTATCTAGCTTAACCGCAAACTTTTCCTAACATAATCCGATGTAAACTAACTTAATCTAATTTAACCTAACTTAATCTAAATGCACCTAACCTGACCTTCAATAGAATTACGATAACGTAACCTTTTATCGTAATAACGTAATTCTATAGAACCTAGATAATTTAACCTAGCCTAACTTTCCCTAACACAACTGAACCTAACCTAACCAAGCTACTTTAGCTTTTTCAACCTAACCCTCCCTAACCTAACTGTCGTAACCAAATCTAAAAGTTGAGCGCATAGCAGAAATGCACTGCGATTTATTCATTCATAGAACTCCTGTTTCATTTTCTGAAGAAAAAAAAAAAGAAAATCGCTCATTCAAGTGGATGGTCGTCATTTGACTGCTTAATCTCGTTTGCAAGCATTTGAGCACTGTTGCCAGAGTTTGGGCTGGGGGCTTCTTATGTACTCAAATAGCATTGTGTAGCGTATACAAAAGCCGTTGTGCTGTTTTGATAAGCGCAGAGGTTGAAAAGGTCAACATCAATAAGCTAAGTTGAGTTGACTTGATGATCTCTGCTGTTCTTGTCTGCGTATGTGTGTATGTGTGTGTGGTATCTGGGTGTTCGCGAGCTGCCAACTTACTCGAAACAAACCAGATGCCCCTCAACCCCCCCTGAGAGCGCATCATTATCATCATCATCATCAACAGCCAGCGTTGAAGCTCCAGTAGTGCGCAACGAAAGCTTTTTCTTTCTCTTCATTACCTTAACCTACAAAAAAAAAAATAGATTCGACTAAAAACTCGAGTAACAACCATAAAAATAAGGCTTCAAACACATATAAAGATAATAAATAGTCCAAAAAATGCACAAGAAAAGGCGTCCAAGACTTCGTCCCAAAATCCGGTTAATTGCTACAGAACAATTTCGGAACAAGTATAAAGATTATAAGTAATAATCCACAAAATTCCCAAGGAAGAAACGTAGAGGAAATATCGAAGGAACAAAGCTGTTCAAGCGAGTTTAAAATTATCTCAAGTAGAGCTGATCTAATTAAGCTGCCCCCAAACGAGCCCTCCAATACAAAAAGCGGGGTTAATACCTCTCTTATCGCTCCCAACGTGCTCCGATAAGCATCCTTAAAAGGTGGACGCCTGGAGACCACGCCCATCCATCCGTCTCCCCAAGAGCCCACCACGAGAAGGGGCCACAAAGGCGCCGGAGCCTTTTTGGAAAGAGAAACCAGTTAAGAGCCCTGAAGAAAATGCAATAAATGTCTCGTTAAGGAGGTCTTTTTCTTAATGATAAAAGAGTTGCCTACATCTAACACGTTCCGATAAAGACTCTATTACATTAAAAGCAATCTCGAGTTCCCCGTGAAAACTCCTCCTTCGGTTTCCTCCGCTGCCAAACCTGAACAAAATCCCTGGAAAAAAGAAAAAAGTTTAGGTTGTGTGGAGAGCCCAAGACAAATGGGCATGTTCTTTTACACGCGTCACCCATACAAGGGACACTTAAAAGCTTTTCTATTAAGTCGACCCGTGGCTTTCAATGGGTAGCTTCCTTGCCATGCCTTCAAAAATGCAAAGACAGAAGACGAGAACTTGTTAGCCGCATACAGCCAACTGACCAAGAGACTACAGGAAAGGAAAAACCAATTGATAGGCTTCCAATTGACCATATCGATAACGTTTTATCACTCAAAGGTCCAACACGAGTTTTTCATTTGCCTGACGCGTCAAGTTTCGTCCTCACAAGGCTCCAGAAAGCTCAGAAATTTACATAATAGAATCAAAGAAAGAAATGTGCCTTCTGTGTGTGTGTGCCTTACGTACACTTTTTCTGTGGACAGGTCCCAGCTCATTAAGAGTATTTCACAGGTTCGGAGGAGCTCTCTCATAGACGAGTTATCGATAACCCCTCAAAGCTCTTAAGCAGCTTCGCTGTATTGACTGACAAGTGTTGAGCTTTAAGAATGGGCTTCGAAAAGCTTCCAATACACTCATTTCCCCCCTTTCGATAAAAGCTCATTAACTCCGAGGGGGTTTTAAGCGGTACCAACATCCCATTAAGAAGAAACGGTTTAAAACGATCCTAAAACAAAGCCGAGTGTGGCAACGCAGCCTCATGGACCACAGGCGAGACTTAAGTTATTCATTTAATTGCGTGGTCGATGCTAGAAAGGTGGAACGAAGCACGCCTATTAGAACTAAGTAAGAGCCTTTTGGGCAAGGATTTTTATGACAAAACCTTCTTTACTTTTTAGACAACTTGCTATTCAATGGGACACAATGTTTGCTTTTCAATTTGTTTTCAGACACAAGGATTTCAAACAAAGGGCGCTAGTAAAGTTTAAACCAGTATCTCCGACGCTTTCGTCCATTACCCAAAATTTGCCAATGAAAAGTCTCTGTTACCCAACAGAATGACACTTTTGACTAGAATTGGATTAAGGTTGTCGGTATAAAGAAATGCCTAATTCTGATTTTCCTCGTGAACGGCTTATCCGAATCAGGAAGAATTTCAACAAATACAAAGAATTGATCCACTATTCTGAAGCAACTCAAAACGTAAAACCCCCACAGCGGCAGGAAAACATTATTCGCTAAATATCTCATATATGCCGTTCTCAGTATTTATCCAAGGGTATGCCGTTCGCGTACTTTGTAGAGTTCAATTTTTAGCATGTTTTTACCATGCTAGTTAGACGCTCGGGAGACTCAGTAAACTGAATATGATTGCTAATTTTTTTTTGCTACAGAAAGCCAGAAGTTTGTATGAAATGTATTCGCTTCAACTGTTGTTGGAAAAATAATTTTGCTCTCAATCAATATGCCTTTCAATCAATCCACTATGCCTTTCAACGAGTTCTTCGTTAGTCTTTTGAAAAATTGTGCGTTCCTACAACCGTAGGCAAAACAAGGGTTACCACATTGCTTATTTGCCTCTGAAGGTAGTTTATTTGCCATTTGTCCAAGTAAAACTGTCAACAAACAAGAGGAAGCTTAGCGTGGCGGTGCATAAACAGTGTTCACCCCAGTGACGTCACACTTTTCGTGGCGCGAAAATTTCAATCGTTTGCGTCAGAAATAATCGAAACAAAATTCCCAGTTGTTAGAATAATGCGTATCACAAGATTTTATCAAAATCTCAATGCACCTTTTTCATGTCCATTGCCGTTGAAGGTTAGGCTCGCTTAAAGTACGTTTGGTTTGCTTGTTCTAATTTAAAGTTAAGGCTAGCTGACCTTAAGTTAGGCTGATATAGTTAAATACGGTTTTTCCTTATGGACGGCTCCATTGCCCAAGTTTGAATTGCCCAGTCGTGGGTAATTTACCCACAATTCAGTGGCACTGGGTTTAAAAGAAAAAGCTGCAGCTTTGCTTTGTGAAATATTGCACAGGCGCTTTATTAAACCAAGAACGCAAAACGGAAAGTGACGATTGAATTTATTTCACACAGCCATGTTTAAGAGCCGGAGAACAGATAAAAGACAGTTTCGTCAGACTAATCAAGTTGTGCAGAATCTAATCATTGAAGGGTTCGCTGTTTGTCGTCTAAAATACAATAAGGCAAGTGTGGCATAGAATAAGGATTACGAGGACTTTTACGACATGCAAGACAAAACTGTTTGAATTAAGAATTCGGAAACTAAAGTTTTTTTATTTTATTTTTTACTTATTATTATTATTATTATTATTATTATTATTATTATTATTATTATTATTATTATTATTATTATTATTATTATTATTATTATTATTATTATTATTATTATTATTATTATTATTTTTAACAGCGTACCCGTATAACGATGGTAATTGGTGAAGAGCGTGGTTCCGGAGCGTTCGTTCTCAGTTGCTTGACAAATTGATGGCCCACCTTTTGTCTGGTACTTTCTTGTTTACAGGTCCAAGCTCTCTGCTAAGATTTATGAGTTTGTCAATGAAGCTGGTTCCGAGCTATTGCCAATACTTAACTACATATGCATGTACCTAGCATACGCCAATTGCTGGAAACCTGCTCCATTCTCTCGGAGTTTACTGCGAACTTTTCAAAGAGTTGGTATGGTGCGTTTCCAACGCCGAGTGTCGTTTTCGAACGGTGCTGACGTGTGAGACTCATACTTAATGGGCCACAACACGACGTGAGTAATGGGAGCTTCACGGTGGCCTGCCTTAATTTCCTGCGTACAGCCAAGCGTTTTCTCGAGTTTTTCAAAGCGACCAGAAAAGAGAGTGAGGAGGATAAAAAGGTATCTGTCGAGTCCAGTGGCCCCTTTTGCACCTTGTAGATCTCTTTCTCTCTCTCGCTCGCTCTTATATAGCAAGCCGTTCAGGACAAGGAAACTACATTAGGTGCCAATTAGGAGTCTGACCAGGCAGCTAACAACTTAGATCCACATACGTGTGTACGCCGTACACAACGCGAGGAGATGCACTCGGTGGATGGCAGACGCCAAAAGCTTAAGCATTCTGGGAAAGTGGTCCAATTGGGCCCAATCCGTTTGGGCCGACTTTTTCACCCGAACGTTCTTAACAATGCGGGGTACGGTTCCGAAGATTATGGACACTGCAGGAAATTGAACTTGATGCGTATCAGTGAAAGGTGTATTCTGCAGTCAACGGAACTTTAAGGAATGATGGCTCCTGTGTTGGAAGCTAGGAGACTGCACACTTAGCACAGAACGCAAATATCCGGTTGGGGGACTAAAAGGCTTTGATGCTCACTTTCTGTCGCTTATCGGAAGCTTAATGAGCTAAAACGGAAAAACTGTGTTTGCTACAATGGCAGCAAAGTAGTGATTCCTTTGTGTCATAGCTGACTTTTCGTGTGTAGTGACACGCTTTCAAGTTGAAGCTACTTTCGGAACGAAGTTTTACCGCTTTTGATTACTTTTTGCTTAAGTTAAATTAGTAGCAGGTAGAAGACTTGATTACAGGAGTTACGTCACATTTTCACGTGCCTTGTCGAAACAAAAGCGGAAGTGCGTAGCAGTTTTCCAGAAATTAGTCAGAGAATTCAATTATAGTCAACTTTCAAAATTTCGGAACTGTAGATTTAGCTTTTAACGGTTATTCTGTAAAGAAATGCGTATATTTTTAAAATTCGCGCTTTCTCATTTTTCTTATCTCGCTAATTTTTTGGCAATGTTAAAAAAATAAAAATCTGCGTCCGTAAAACCCAGTGTAGAATTGGATAAGATACTGAGTTTGAACTTGCGTGGTGGAATGTTTGAGTATTTCATTTTTTGCACGGACAAGAACTTACACGACAGAAAGTCAGAAATCGAATTTTTGCAACAAATATATATATATATATATA
>JAGQDJ010000271.1:0-114057 GCA_022885665.1 Triops longicaudatus
TGCCGGATTTCATTTTTTTTGACACTCGTAAAGGCTTAAAGGGCCCCCCGCCAAAATTTTGCCCCAGGCCCCCCGACCACTTAATCCGGCCCTGAGTGCTACAACGATTCTGCCGTTCATTCACTACGCCTGTAAGTTGTCGTAAATAGTTTCCAATTCTACTATGCATTTTTCCATGAAAACTATATCTGCAAGCTTTCTTGTTAAAAAAAAGAAAATAAAAAAAAAAAATACAGGGCCGTTTTGTTCCTCCCCAATTCGAAACTGCGTACCCCGCATCTCATTTTGTATAGTTAGCGACAGCGTTAAGTTTTCACCATCTTATTTTTCGTCTTCTTCAGGATACAATAACAAGCATATTCTTTTGATAGACAGAACGCCACTTCGCCTAGTGAGTTTAACTTTGGGCTAATGCTTTTTGTTCACGTGCAGTGAAAACTAAAGAACACAATAGTGACCACACTGTCCCGTCCCTCCTTTACTCGTCAGTAACCAGCACGATAACAACCCAAATCATGTGGGTCTACAATGCTAACGTTTCATCTAGATGGATTTTCCTTTTTTTTTGTCCTTTGCTTCGTCGGCTTCGCTCTTTGTGACATTGCATTCTTCGGTTGGCTCTTCGCTTTAATCGCAAGTTTTTCAAGTTCTTTTGGAAAGATGCGATAGCAGATTCGGATACGGACGCATCAAGTCGGTCTCCATATGCATTATTTATGGGTGTGTCAATCGTTGCCTTTGTCAGAAGAACAACCTGAGGACCTGAATGCGACTCAGGTGGAGATGGATCAAAACTGTGCCAAAACTATTCTTTCAGTAGAACGCTTCTGTTTTGCCAATTGGATGTTTTGTGTATTGTATTTTGTGAGCCAATCGGGATGATTTTTACAAAACGGGCGGGGGACAAAAAGGTCACAGTTCTACGATAAGGCCATACTGGGATTTGACAATTACTGTAAGTTTTAAGGATGCCAGGGATTTCCAGAGTTTCTAACGGCCCTTAACCTTGTTTTCTGGTGGAGCAAGAAAAAAAGAATACTGTGCAAATAAAATTTTTCACCTTATCTCTTAACGTGGTTCCACTGAGACTCTTGCAACTTTTAAAACGCAAAAGTATTCTTTACACAGTTTTGCACTCCTAACATATCGCTCCAATACCTCGCTAACGGCGAACACATCCTCTATTTGTCCTTGTCTTCCTATCTTGCTCATTTTTTAAATTCCGAAAGTTGCAACACAAGTTGTCTTACTCAAACCGATACGCGAGTACCACAACTTGTAGGAAAACCGTAGTTATTCACAACGTCAATGGTATTTAAAAGGCTTTTAAGTTCGAGTACTGCACATATGATGGGATGTAGTGATCACGAACAACAGAACGGGGAAGCTGAACACCCAGACAAGTCGAGTCTGTTATGATCCACCGGGTTTCAAACTTTGGCTCAGCGACTTGACATAAGCTTCGTGAAGTTGTGTCACAAAAAGAGGATCGTTCTAGAAACAACAAATTATGGAGTAAAATAGATACACCACTAAGTATAAACAAACATGCACACAAAAGATAATCACAAATAAATAGATAACTAAATACAAAGTAACAAAAATGCAAATGAATTATGAAAAAAAAAAGCGCATTCAAAGACATCTTCATTGTTATACCTTAAGCAAATAGTTAAAAGCTTGCAAAAGCTGCGCCCGGGTCAACGGCGTCACTTCGTCCAGTTCTTCGGGACGTTCACTTTCTGGTCCGGGTAATACTACAGGTTGGGAAGCAACGGGGAACAACGGCGTCGTTCGCACATCGGGAGACACAGGTGGTCTTATGCTCGGTATGACTGCTGTTGTTAATCCTGAGGCGTCCACGGTTTGGCTTTTTGGTGCGGGTGCGAACATCATGGGAGACATGAGAGGTACACTGGAAGATCCGAGATCTGCACTCCTCGGCGGCGTCATCGGTAATGGCGTCTGCCAATTTCGCCAAAAATAACTCATATTTTCTTCCTTCTATTTTTTTAAAAATTACCGCTAAAAGTTCAGTTTTGGGATTGTGTAAGAGCAGTCTGGACTTAACGGGAGTGTAAGGCAAGCCTCCTGGTGCTGGAAAAGCCGCCGAATCCACCGAATCCCTATGAATTGGATGGGCGTGTGGAAGCGCAGCAGGTGTGTGGGCTTCCTTGCTACCGACGGCTAACGTTTCCCGGATCCCTTGCTCCAAGCTATCGACGGTATGGAACTGCGGCGCAGATCCTTCAAGGTCTTCCACTCTTGGTGCCACGCCTCCCAGCAATCTACCCAATACAGTTCCGAGTCAACTTTGGACTGCTTTGACGTAAAATTTTACTTGTCAAAAAGGGAAGGTCCGACAGTCGGCCCGCCGAGCGAAACCAAGCGGTGGAGCTCAGTATGGGCCGCTGGCGCAGCGGCGGGGGTCGGCGTGGGCGTGCCGAAGAAATCGGCTACCGAAAGCGACGTTGCTAAGGAAGTAGTGCCGTTGGGCGCGGTAGACTTGACTCTCGGCGACATGTTCGGGCCAGCTCGTAATGGTAAAGGACGCACCACGTCGTTCGAAGACCCCGACAACGTTCCATTGACGGACGGCGGCTCAGCCGGTCCAGTTTTCTTCTACGTATCGTTTTTTGATAAGAAAAAGAAAAGACTTAAAAATTTTTTAGTTGAAATTAGCATTACTTGTTCATAATCTCCATGAGCTTTCGTAAGTAAAGAAATAATATCGGTATTGGGGTTAGTCTGGACTCGTTCTGGCTTCGTTTTAATCTTATTTTTGTCCAACTGGATCAAAGATTCCACTTTGGCCGCAATTCGGGAACACTCGGATTCTTCATAGAACCAAATTCCATAAATTGACACTACTTTCACTGGAAAGAAAAGGAAAAGAAAATGTGGGTACTTTAACAGCACTCTTTAAAAACGAAAATTATTCCTAACGAGGATTTTACTTACACTGTGCATTCCTATAAAGGAGAAATGGGGGTTTGTTTTGCACATCCAGGTCTTTGGTGATTGGCTCGACTAAGTTTTCCCGGTTTAAACGATTCATGACCATAAAGCCATAACGTGGATCACCAGACCTTTAAAAGAAAAATATATATTTATATAAATATATATGAATTAGTAGATGAACAGTCAACTTGAACAAACAGAACGTGAGATTACAATACAACATTGCCGAAAAAGATTTGACTTTTTTAACACTGCACACGATTTGCAGGAAACTAATTAACTAATTATATATATATATATATATATATATATATATATATATATATATATATATATATATATATATATATATATATACATATATATATATATATATATATATATACTCCACTTAACTAAATAGCGGTTATTTGAATGCTCCGCATAAGTGAATGATAAGTTGATTGTGCAGTTTAAGCCCATATGATTCATTGCAACTCCGTAATTCTTAATACTCCGTCTATTTGAACAGTGTCCGGTCGGTCCCGAGCCTCGTCAATTAAGCGGTTTGAATTGTAACATTTCCTTAAAAAAAGAAAACTGATCTCGTTTTAAGAGTGCATACGACAAGGTTGATACGACGTTTTTAATGGTAAATCTTCAGAGAGTGTATACTGCATTATTATTTTAGCGTAGGGGCAACTGTCATGTTCAGTTACTTTGTCGCAGTTGCTAGGCTGACACAGGTGTGAGCTCTTTTTTACATGTTAAAGGCGTGCGTATACGCTGGAACAAAAACTGTTCGTTATAGTAAAATATATATTTATCTGTCGTTTTTTTCTGCACATTTTGTTAGCCAAGGACCTTCAACTCCATAGTTGCGGAAAATTCATCATGTAGGGAGTTCCTTACAGTGAGATTCCACTGTTTATCTTCGTTAAGCATTTTAATAAATTTTACTTATACATCTTTTATTGCGTAGTGAAATGTATGTGTATCCTAAAAAAAAATAGATAAAAGGTCAAAAGCGGCGCTTGAAAATTTGAAGAATCTGATGCGCGAAATGGCGCAACTCTTAAAGCTTGAAGGGCGGGAAAATGCAGGGTTCCAAACTAACTTGACGTTGTCTATACGCTCTACCCTACTTCCTATGATGCCCGGTTCCTTGCTACGGCTTCTATTTGTAAACGCGGTCTGAACTCAACTTCTTGGCTTTTTCTGTAGCTAACGCGTCTTGTTATCTAACTCTGGGCCTTCGTGGCAGTGCTTTGGCCAGTCGGGCACGATCCCAAAGTGGAGACGCTCGTGAATAGTGAAAACTTGTGTGTTCCACTGGCATATTTAACACGGAATGTTGGAAAGAACTTTGATTTTGTGAAGCGATAGTGCCCGGCTTCAAAATTTACCAATCTCTGAATTTCAATCAGTATTCTACTGTACGTCTTCTGAATCATATAACCAGTTGAACACTCTTATTCGAGATTCTTTCTACATTCTTAAAAACATCGTAATGGCGCCTAGGTAAGTGAACGTTAAAGTTGTACCTTTGATTCTTTTAGCCTTGTAAAAAAGGGAAAGAGGCTGAAAAGTTCCTGGTTAAAAATGGGCAGCATGGCTGTGTAACAAGGTACAGTCAACCCGCCCCATGCTGCCCCCAAAATCAAAAACTAAAAATAGATTGGTGTAGAGAGGTTTCCGAAAGCTGCAACCCAAGCTCGCTAATATAGTCAGGCACTTTCTTTGCTCCACAACAGCATTGCAGCCATGCATTGGATATAATCTTGTTGTCTTATATTGACAGGATCGCTTACAAATATTTTCGTCTGCGGAACAAATCTTAACTGAACCCAGGAAAATGCATAGAAAGGAAAAGAAGCTTTGAAAGTGAATTTCAGACAAAATTCGCTGGCATTCCACGCGTGGCTTAGGTGTGTTTGTTGCAACGTAGGGTAAACTCACCTCGCGTAAACAAATAACGTGCCTTCGATTTCGGTTTTCTCCTGTGCATAAAAGATTAAAATTATTAATACGGAATTTTTTGCATCCATATGATGGTAGTATCTACATTTATTAACTATTTATGATCAAATCAAAGACATACGAAAAGTAAAGGACAAAACTGAGAAGAGAAACATTCAGTGACAGAGAAGTAAACAGAAAAGGCAGGATAGGGCACGAGAACAGGTAACCGACAAAGAACATGAAGTTATATTTTTTTTAAAAAAATGACATTAAGTAAGGAAATCAACTTACCCATTCGTTAGATTGGGAGTTGTACTTGTATAATGCCACTTGAGTAGCATTTTCCACTATCTCAGTAATGTACGGATCTACTCGCCGCAAAGCAGCTAAATTCATACGTGCGTCGCCATCCGCCATCTTAACACGTTTGACCCAAAACAATACCGTACTGCCATCTATGTACCGTACTTACAAACTCGACACTCTGCCCGCCGATTTGAAAATTACGTTTCCCAGGGTAACCGTTGGCATTGTTGCCGCTATTCGCTTAGCAATGTGCAGAGACCAGGTCTGTTTGTAGTGCAAATTCAATTGGAAGATCAATACTGTTATCTGATATCGAGAAAGCTACGTACATAAACAGTCGAAAATTGCGAAAAGTTTGAGATCAGTCTTAAGAATAACGATTTAAGAAAATCTCGTAGCATTTCGTAAAGAGGCTCGAATTTGTAACCGTAGTTGTGGAAACAAAAATCATTCACAGTTACTGGATACGGCCCCCCTGTAGTTGCTTCTGTAGATTTGTGGTCCTCGTAGGACAAGAAGTTAGACAACCCTGACCTAAAGGAAAGCTCTCGACTACTCCGAGTGAAAAATAGTGCTCGAGAGGAGCCACAAGAAAAATAAATAAATTCTCCAAACTGCATTTAACTACCAAGGAAATAAGAAGCGGTCCTAAATAAAAAGTGTAACTACATGTTTTCCAACTCAAATTGTTTGAGACGATCAAGGGGTATTTAAAACGTGCTACAGCTACGGCGTTTTCTTCAAATCAAATGTGCAACTAGTGATTACATTAGAACTCAAGTTTTGTCTACCAGCTTGGACCCCGAGAGTAGATGACAAGTCTGATATTCAATAAAACCAGATTCATGTGCTGGGTATATAGGAAAATTTTAAAAAATCTAGTGTTGGAAAATAATCGAGAATAAAAGGCACGTATATTATTTTTGTCATACTTTCACGAGATCACTACGCGAAAATTTTGCATTATCTGCAAATAAATCACATCAAAACCTCATTATTAACAAAGAAACAATTTTCCCAGGGCGTTTGTCAGTTATAATCGGGAGATTCCATAGTCGGGGTTGACAAAATCGGAGCTCTACTGAACAATACTTATAAAAGTAAACACACAGGACTTGATTAATACAGTCCAGCTCCAGTTTTACAAGCGATCGGGTTCGGAGGATAGTTGACGAAATCAGATTCACGTATTACGTGCATTAGGAAAATTTTTAAACATACAAATGCGGAACAATAATAGGTAACATATTTTAATACTTTAGTTGTAAATACCTGAGACCGTTAAGAAAAAATCACTTCCTATCTATAAGTGAATATTCGAAAATCGATATAAAATGCCATTGTTAGCGAAAGAAAATTTTTGCGGACGCGATTGGCAAAATAGGGGATTTTTCATAGAGGTTGAAACAATCGGAATTTCACTGTAGAATAATGCTACACACAACTGACTAGGTTAAAGGGGGAAAATATTATAGCGTAACACTCGTTCGTCAAGGAAATATGGCAAACAGTGCCATATCCAGGATTTTGGGGTGGGGAGTTCGTTTGCAGGTTTAGGGGGAGGGGGGGGGGGGCCACAGGCAAATTTGTTTACACTTTGGATTCCCTTTATTTTAAATTATTTGAGTAGTCATACCTGTGCTTTTCGAAGTAGCATAGTTTTTGTCTGCAAAGGAAGTCGTGTTCGCTTATGCTTACCATTATTATGTTACCATTTCGGGGAAGGAGTATTTTACTACCCCCACCCCCACCCCCACCCCCTCCTCCTGGGTACGGGGGTGATGACAAAGATTCCCGTCTTCAAACTTGCTCATAAACGACTAACTATAATTTGCTCTACGCGAATCACTTCCAAGGTTAACTAGGTTTTAGCGATGCTTGCATCTTTTCTATTTCTACGACTTCGTTTCCAAGAGAAGAGGTTGAAAAAAGAATAAACTTTAGTAAAGTAGGCGTAGACAAGTTAAGGATTCATATTCGATCCTGATGCATCACGAGAGGTCAAAAACTTTTAAAGCCATGATTGTCTAATTTAATTCTGATTCTTAATAGATCACTCATATTCCTAGTTCTTTCCAGTAATTCATTTTTTTTCGGTCAATTATTTTGTTTAGAATTGTGTATCGCGAACTCTGCAATCTGTAGCGTAAGCTACAGCTTTTGCTGTTTTGCTCCCAGAAGAAAGGGGAGAAAATAAAAATTGCCTGCACAGCGCAGCTTACTAGGCGCCGAGTGGCAACCTGCACATGCGTGCGGATCTCCAGTTCCTTCCTCATGCCCCTTCCGAAAGTAAATTTCCGTTCTTTTCCCCGAGGGGAATTCAACGGGTTCTCCATTTTCTGTGCGCGGCTAAAACTTGGAGCCGTTAGTAGGGATTTGTCGTCGGTTTCGCCCGCGTCTGTGTTGTCGTTTTTGCTTTCTGCTGCTGTCAAGTGCATACAACAAGCGGCGTTCCAAGCTTCCGGGCAGCCACTAGTTGCTTGGGTTTTTGTCGACCCAATATAGTTGCCCAATGGCTTCATGTGGCCTTGTGTTGGTTTACTATTACAGTCAGATATCGTAACAGACCATTTTCTTAGCTTTCGTAAGAAGTTCCCTGGCGACCTTTTCAAGCAGCCAAGAATTGGAATTTCTGTGCTACGCATTTTTCCTCTCTTCTTGGACACATCGTGGAGTTCGTAGCCAAGTGCATTTCGTGCCATAAAACGTCTCCGGAAAACCCCTAAGTTTCTCATCGATCGTCGGGGAAAGCATTGAGTCCTAGTGCATATAAGTCTGGTTATGGAGATCCGACGCTAGTGCAAGACTCATTTCCCATTTTCAGAGCTAAAAACTCTCCTAACGAGAGTTTCTCTTTAGATTCGGTATAAATCTTCGACAATGGATTTTTCAAAGCATTGGATTTGAAAACTTTCGCACTTCCGTGACCATGCGCTCTGAAGGTATTTTACTCCTTTTTTTTTAAAGGTTCTCTTCCAAGGAGCGAATTAAGTTTCATTTAAAAGAAACTCAAAGCTTTCCAGAAACGAAAAAATCGCATAAAGAAAGAAAAAATAGAACGGAGTCCGGGACAAGTTTTGGGGATCCAATTAGTAAAACGAGCATGCGAGAAGTTTGACCTGGAACTAAGTTTGGGGCGGTTTGAGTTGCAATTTGTAACCAATTAACTGAATTCATGTCAGTAATTTATGTACGAAAGAAGTCTCTCATTTAAAGGATGTTTCTTTTCTGGTACATGGATAAACGGATTTGGAGGGTTTCGAAGCTTTTAGTACGACAAGTTTTGGTTCTTCTCACAGTGAAGCGTGAGCAATACGCGCTATTGATTGCCTTTCGGGAACCATGAGAAAAAGGCACAACAGGGGGTGCGAAAAATGGTCAGAGAATACAATTGCCAAGTTTAATTCCCTTCCTTTGATACTGAAACCACCCACTAGACAGAAACATTGGTTCACGTTTATAGTTCATAAAGAAGAGGATGAGAGTCAATAGTTAACTTATTTTTCACTTAATCTTTCAACTTGAGATCTCCAAAACGTTTCTTTGGAACGGCAGCAGTATAGAATAGGTTGAAATCCAATGAATCTAGCATAAAAGCCTAGTGGGAAATTGATTAATCTTTAATATTTCGTAGTATTAATAATAAAATAGCCCTGGTGGGGTAAACGTTCCAAATTCTTCACATTGAGGACTTTCGTTATCTGTGACTTGGACGGCGTTCGAAATGCGAAGCTAAAGTCCCCCATAATTGATAAAGGTGTTCTCGGTTTGCTGTATAGACCTTTGCGTGTTAGGAATAACCATTTTCATGTGTCCTAGATACTCTATTATGTATTCTCGTGGGGGGACTATAAACAATTGGTAGGAGGATAAGCAACTCTGGATAGTGTGACTCGTGTATTAATGACTTGGCTTAGATGGGAAAAGAGACGACAAAGAGAGAGAGAGAGAGAGAGACGATAAAAACTGCATTCATCTCCTACGCCGGTGTTCGTATCCTTGGGAAATTTTCCCCATGGACTACGAACAAAGTGGCTGAGTCTTACCAATTTACTTGAGCCTTTGGCGTGTAATCCATGGGCTTCACCTCCAAATGATCAGATTCTTCGAAACCCAGCTAGTAATGGAAAGTGATTGAAAAGTGCTCGTACTGTTAGAGGTGTTACGATACTGAAGTAGACTGCTCTGAGAAGCCGGTAGATGTGCCATTTTCCAACCTGTCATGATTTGTGGAGTTTTCTTATTGCTAACGTAGTTGCAGAATCTGAGAATAATATATCATGTAATGTAACAGGTTCAACTACCTCCGCACCCAGGGGAGGTTATAGGGGTTCAGCCCCTCCCCCGAAATGTTAACTATATCTGTTAACTATATGGTAAGCATAGGCGACTGCGAAGTGTCCAAAAACATTGCATATGGACACCCCCCACCCACCCCCTGAATCAAAATCCTGGGTATGGTCTTGCGTCCAACGTTAGATTTATGCTTTCGCGTAGCCGAAACTCGCGAACTTGCTAGAACGCGTGGCTATGCAGAGTACGTTACATCTGAAGATGCGTCAGGTTTTCGTGGCTTTTACTTATTTGAGTAGTAACTTCAAGGGGAAACTTTCGACTTTCAACGGCTTGTGCAGAAGCTCTTTACTTTATTTACAGGACACGACACGTGTGATGGCGGCTATCACAGTGGCGCCCCTAGTGGCTCATTGGTTTGTAGTTGACTTTGGCCTAAACTCTGAAAAGGTTTCACGGAAGCAAGGGGAGAGAAATTCATGGGGAATAAAATTATTGTTAGCAGCTTCCGCGGTAACGCTAGACAATATGTGCATCTTAAGAAGGAAGACGCTCGGTTTCGCATTCTAAAATCCTAGCTAAAGGAGCGTGAGAAAATGTCTTCGGACAGCCTATTAATTCGTATGCTATCCTTACAACTAGCGATTACCTTGTCTCTTGCAGTACATGTGCTTACTTTTCCCACTTTCTGTTCACACAAGACATACATGTCACGCCTGGGTTCGTTGCTTTTTTCATTTTCTCCCTGACTTCTCCTGCCTTTTGATTGAAAGGGCGGGGTCAATAGACCGCTTTCGGTGATATTACCCGAATTGTTCATAAATTAGGAGCCCAATAGTGGATGTTTATGTATTTTGAGTGTTAGTACAACTAATGAGTTTTTCTTACCTCATTCTTCTTTGCGTTAACTGCAGAGTTGCGCAATGAGCGCAGTGTGGGTGGAGCTACCGCTACTGTCAGCGCATTTGTTGCTCCTGCTGCCGCTTTCGCTGTACCTCAGGTATGTTTGACATTAAATAAAAAATAAAGCCAGTCGTAAAATATTGTTTTTATGTCCCGGCATTGTTGTTGGCGAGTACCAGGTCCTTTCATCCCAAACACCGTTATCAAGTGCTTGGCAAAGTGCCATAATGTCAACAGCTGTAACAACAGCAGCAACGGTGGGGTCGTCACCGCCCACCGAGGCAGGTGGTGCCAACGGAGAAGGCGGGGCTAGTGCTGGGGAGACGGGCACTAAAGGACCGACAGCGGCCGGTACTGCTGCTGCTACCGCCACGTCCACAGCTGCAGCCGCGGCTGCCAAGCGAAAGCCACCCACCCGGAGAGGGAAACCGCCACCGGAGCGCCCCCAAAGAGCCTTGTTTTGTTTAACGCTCCAGAACCCGATTCGGAAGCTTTGTATCAGCGTCGTCGAATGGAAATATCCTTTTTGCTCCATTTTCATGTTTCTCTTGTTAACTACCTCGTTTAATTTAACATTCGTAAAATGAAAGAAAAAATAAGCACAATGGTCTCCGCTTAAATCGAATTCGGACAAGACGAAAACCCACGTAACTCGAACGTAAACGTTCGTCCCGTTTTTATCACATTTAACTCAGTGCAAACGAAGTTTGGCTTAGGCGAATTTGTCCAACTCGAACATTCGCGTAAGTCGAAAAAATAAATAAATAAATAAATGTCTAGCCCCAACGGGTATCTTGCAATGGTTAATAGTTTTGGATAAGCTGTTGTCCTGGACAGGCACTAGTTCCTGAAAGTTGGAGCCGATAACTTCCAGGAATAGCTTCATGTTGTGATGTAACAACTTTCCGCGACTCTTTTACGTTTCAACTTTTTTTTTTTCTCACCTGTGACATTTCATGGTGACGGCGCTTAGTACAGAGGAGACAATGGTGAAGAAAAGATGAGAAAAAAATAGTTGAAAACCTAATCAATTGCCCAGCGTGGGCAGTGTTGAATCTCCTTGAAAAGAATCAAACGCAAGCTTCAGAGGCAATCCTAGCAAAGCACTTAGTACATCAGAGATGTACTCAGTGATTACGTGCATGAAGAAGTAAAAGGATAGGTTCTGATAAGACAATACCACGCGTAAGACGAATTTTTCAGTCCGGTCCCGAGTCCTTCGACTTAAGCGGAGAGCACACTGTATAATTCTACCTAGTGTCAGCGTTCGCCGTCTTTCTAAGTAGTACTGCGGTAGGACGTCGTGTACGCACACCGCCTTTCAGTTAACGTCACTTTGAACTCTCTTGTGGCACATTACTGTAATTTTCAAAGATAGCGAGTGATGACTACAGGTATTTTCACGGACACGTTATGGAAATCAAAACGTCTTAGGACGAAACTTTCAATTCTCCTTAACTATCGTTTTTTTGCTTGTCTACGCCCTTTGAATACTTGATCCTGTTGACAATTTTCGCCAACTGCGTCGCTCTTGCCATCTATACCCCATATCCTAATGGCGATTCAAATAGTACGAATGCGTACTTGGTAAGTCACTTTATTTAAGCGATGTGAATTTAATTTAGATAGCGAAAGGAGAAAAATTTGCAAATGGCCGTGATCGTTAGCGTATGAAAATTCGAAGAATCTTTTATAGGACAAATTGCGTCAGTAAAGTTCTTTGATTACCTAAAAATGAAAATGAAGACGTGTTAGAAGTTCGCCGCTTTTCATAATTAGTTAGCCTACTTGGATGGCAAGGTCGTGAAAAAAGGGGCAACTTGGTAGTACCGACGGCTCGTGCTCTCATGTCAGAAACTGGAGAAGTCCCCAGACGTTCCAATCCTGGCATCCTTCTTTATCTTTGTCCGTCATTAGACCCATTGTTTAACGTCCAAATTCGCTTTCTTTGCTACGGCTGGAAAAGGACAAAATAGGCTCTCGACCGACCAAATCTTTCTTTACTACCGTCCTAATGTATAACATGTACGCATGCAATGGCACCGGAGGACAGAAACATCAACTTGACATGAGTGAGCTAACTTGCAAAAAATAAGTAGGTCTAAGCCCGAAGCGAACAACGGACTACAATCTAGACAAAGCATTCTTACCCATTAGTTGTCTTTTATAGCATAGCCGCGTTTTCTGGCTGACAGAACCCTAAAAAGTTTTGAGGAAATTGTGAACCGAGTCTCATGTCAAAGAGTATAAAGCCATGTTACAAATTGCAAGCACTTAGCGCTGCCACGCGGTGTAACTTTGGTCTATCGATAATACCTTAATTAGCTTGCCATTGTTTATCGTGTCAACACTACTCGCTGGGTTTGAGTAGCACTTAAGCAATTGGTAGGGGTACTGAGATTTTTTTTTATTACTTTCGTCGGCGTGAGCTTTGCTCGTTGCCGTACTGAGAATAGTTAGCGGAAAAAGGCGCAGTAGTAATAACAGTACGGTTAAGTCGAATCATGTCTCGTCAAGGCGCCCATTACAGAGGAAAGTGTGTACGAGAAATTGGTTTTAATTGAATAAAATGATAACTAAAAAAACACATTTTTTTTAAATGCGAAGTTCTAAGCATTTTTAAATATTCAAGCATTTACATTTTTACTTTATCAGAGGAAAAGGCAGTGGAATGTGGACTATTGCGCCGACACATTTTCCCCTCTATGTAGTGTCAATTTTTAGTATCACCTACACCCACTGAAACTTTTGCCCTGGAAATTTTCTTACATTTTAGGATGATTTGTTCTGTTTCGATTGCACGACTTCATTAGTGCAATATTGTTTCTCAGACGACATACTTTATCACGTGTTTGTTTTTCTGCTTTTCCCCAAGAAAATACTTCAATTAATAGTGTTTTTTTTCCAGATCGGTAAAGAAAAGTTTGAAAAGTGTGCATTTAGTGAAAAATACCAACGATTTTATTGAGCACTTGTCCTCAACTAAATATGCTAGAAAGCTCAAATACGGGTCTTACGCGTGAATGAAGTTCAGTTGTACATATATTTGTTGGTTATTGAAGACTAACGTCTTGAACAAGTCCATCTAATAGACATTGGCAGTTCATCACTTATAATTTTAGTCTAAATTGCTTTTAATCCAAAGCATCCACACTCTCGTTAACTGCACAAATGGATCGGTATTCACTAGGCTGTGAAGATTCGTTGTGCCTGCATCTGGTTTTGTCACATTATTTTCGTGTTCTTCATTTATCGAATTAACTTTTTAGCGTAGTGAGGCTTAATGCATCTCGATGTTCTCTTATAGGTTAATCAAATCTTTCTATATTCCGGCAAAACCTGTCTTTAAGGGATAAGAAAGCTCTAAACAGTTACCACCGACTATTTGCAAAGGTTAAGTGGCTCTTGTATTGCGTTGCTACTATTGTAGACAGGTTTTACTAAAAAACTTGTAAAAAAGGATTAAATAAAAAGTTGCATATTGCAGGCACGATGTAAAATTTTTTAAAGGAACTATTTCTCTCCTCAAAGTACGACTTACTAAGTGTTGAAAAAACGCTACTACTTATGACTAATGTATGCATCTTGTGTACCATTGAATTGCAGGAAAAAGTGGAGTACGTCTTCCTTGTTATCTTCACCCTCGAATGCATTATGAAGATCATAGCCTTTGGGTTCGTGGCCCACGCGAATGCGTATTTACGAAATTCCTGGAATTTGCTCGATTTCACCATTGTCGTCATCGGGTAAGGAGATCGAATAAAAGTGAAGAAAAAAATACCCGCTGACAGGGAGGCCATTGATATCTCTCTCTCTTTAATATTCCTCATACGGCGAAATTTCAATTCTATGTCTTCTTTTCGGCGGCGCTATTCTGTGAAAATGTGCAGAATGATTAGCACGGCCCTTTCAACTTTGATGAAAGAAGGTTTTGATGTCAAAGCACTCCGAGCTTTCCGTGTTCTTCGTCCACTTCGACTCGTCTCGGGTGTTCCAAGTAAGTTTTACCTTTTCTTTTTCATACAACTTTTATAAGTTTATCCATTTCGACGCCAAAATTGAAAAAAAAAAAAAAATAGTAAATACCTCAGTGTCATCGCAAATCCCGCCAGCGTATGCTTTTTGAAATTGCTTACCTGATCTCTCACTGAGCTTTTGTTCTTTTGGCTTCTCGTTCGCTACCCAACCTAAATAGGTTTACAAGTGGTCCTCAACTCCATTTTACGTGCCATGGTGCCTTTGTTGCACATTGCTCTTCTCGTCCTTTTTGTGATTATCATCTATGCTATAATTGGATTGGAACTTTTCTCCGGAGCGTTACACAAAACCTGCGTCAACAACAGTACAGGTAATGTACGGACTTTTTTCTATTAATCGGTTCCATCCTCAAGACAGCGTAGTTGGAAAGCTTATTCGTACTTTTAAAACTATAAATCAAAGGTAGTAACACTTTCGCTCATTTTCCTGCCAGGCATGAAAGCAAGGCAGGACTATTAAGAGACATGAAAGAAGGGGTGGTTGAAATTCAACTTAATGAAAAAAAACCTTAGTGAGTAAAATAAGACAAAAACGAGCTCGATCTTAAAAATTTACAACGTCTGTTCCTTTCAAATATGTCTTGACATCACATTAAAAAATAAAAGCGGGACTTTACCATCGAAAAGTCGCGTAGATTATTTAGCTTCGCTTGTAAAATTGCCCGCAAAAATTTCTTGTCTAGTTCACTGTTCTTTATTTGGCTTCGCTGTAACCTTGGTAGTGAATGAACATTGCTGAAAAATGGCGCCGGGTATGCTATGTACGACGTGACGCTATTCTTGATGTGCATGATTGAAACGGTCCACAAGGTCAAACACAATGTAAACAATACGTCAGGGTTGTGAAGCATGTCAAACTTTGGCAACTCTCTCCGCTCTAGCCATTGAAATGCTAGGTTGCGCGTATCATTATGGCTTTACAATCACCCAACACCAGATTACAAAAACGGTAAAAATTAATTACTAGCTTTCCATCGCTCCAAAGCTGGCACTCAGATAGGCTATCTGTTGGGATCAGACCAGTCAAGCCAACTCCTATTTCCTACCACCTATGATTGGCAGTCAAGCTTCACAGTTTTACAAGTTTTTCTTTTCCGGCAGTTGACGGACCAACTACTACATGCCGATCAAATAATATCCTTCATTAACACCTTCAGTAGTAATTCATAGAACAGTGGATTGGAATAACTTTTTTAAGTATTTGCCGGGGTGAAATTACTTGCAATCAGAATTAAACCGTTGTAGAGCTGCTTTTGTTTTTTATGTGTAACATGTTGAATAGAAAGAACGCAATCGCGGAACGTTCCGCAACAATCTTGTGTAATAGCCTAAACTTGCACCTGCCGCAATTAACAGCTAATTTTCCCATCATTTAAGCGCCTTTTTACTTTTTTACCTTAGGATAGTTCTTGCTGTTTCGAGCGTTGCACATTTGATTAGATTGTTTAAGCAATGTTTATAATTCGTAGGCTTGATAACATTTGTTTTTGGACTGGCGGGTGCTTTTTAAGTGACTGGAAGCAGGGTTTGAAATTGGAAAAAAATTCTTACCGCTATCGCGAGAACGGTAATGTTGATTCAAGTTATACTTTCCGCGTGAAGTATTTACCGCACTGCTTCAAACACAATGCGGAAGCGGTAACCGGTAGCGGTAAGGGTTTGTGAGTAAATTTCTCGCATAGAAATTAAGCGTAGAAAACTTAAATAGCGAAATTAATAAACAAGGATTTCAATTTTATTTTGTTCGAAGCTTGACTTAGCTAACGTCTGGCTAAAAATTTACAATTAAATTTCGGAAAGAGTAACCGTTCGAAAATTTTTCCCAAAACTCTACTTCGAGCAGGGAAGACAGTAGTTCCAGCAATTCTAAACAATGTTACGTTAATATATTTTTCAAATTGGCAAAATATGTACACTTCACGTGCAATCACTTGTAAATGTTCAAGGACGGCTCGTGGAATCACTCACATAAAAAAATCTCCTAAATACTGCGTAGAAGTGTTTCATTTACTTAAAAGGAACCGTTCGTTTGAATCTAAGTACGAATCAGACTAGGAGTTCTAGAGCTGAGAGCGACAATGACACGCACACAATGCCTTGGCAAATTTGAAATGATTAAAGTTTTTTTCCTCGTCTCTCTATTCAGGAAACGGTATGAAATGTCTTCCCTTAAAAATGTGAAACATTCTTGAAAAGTAATTCTTGACAGTAATTCTTCCCTGAATTAATGACAGTAATTCTTGCCTGAATACACATACAAGATACTTTATTTCAACAAGATAATCCATAACGAAGCGTCTTTTTGCAAATCAGGCTATCTGGGACCCACTTTCTTCAGAAAATTAAAGAAAAGTATATGAAACATCCATATCAACTACGTATTCGTTTTTTCCTTACAGAGTTTGGTTACTTTTACCCGAATAATTAGCACAGTAGTACTAACTTCTAGATGACCCTTCGTCCCCTCAAAATCGAATAGTCGTCGACCTTATCTGCCTACGAGCTGCACAGCTTCACCTCCGTCCTTTTCGTGATCTTCGAATTCGCAAATACTAGTACAACCACTACTACTGTAGTTCGAAGATCTTGCGATACACGTGGAAAATTCCCTAATTTTAAAGTTATGCAGTAGTTAGCAGCGGTACAAATACCTACCGCGAGAGAGGGAGGAACACGATATGCAAACCCTGACTGGAAGTACAGCGATCCCATCACAATTACGCGGCAGATCAGTTCCCCGAGAACACCGCGTAAACTAAGCCATGTTTAGTAAGTATTAACATGTGTAAGATAGGGTTGATCTCAGAAAGCTTATTTTTATTGAATTACAAAATTTTTTTTAGGAAAAATACTTACTTTTAATTGTAAGTATATATGAAGGGTTACTGGTGATATCTGGGCAATTTTTAAGCTTTTGAAGAGTATTGCTAATCACAGAAGCTCAGTACTTCTTATTGGACATGAATCATTACATCGTTCAGCGAATCCGCTTTAGTACTTTGCAAAATCGCCTTTTGGAGACAAAATGTTCATCCTTATGCTGAAAGAAAGCAAAATTACATCCGACAACAGGCGCCAGCTTACACCAGTTATTGGAAGAAAAGCAAGATTATATAATTTTGAGCTCATATTAGTCTTTCGTCTAACTTTTAGCAAAAATTTACCAAATGTTCGACTGCGCAAAAGTAAAGTGACACTGCTAAAACGAGTCCGCGCAAAGAGCGGGGGGTCCCTGCATGGTTGTAGCTTATAGTCAAGCCCATAGCCGGAGGGTTAGAGGGCTAAACACACACACGGAAATTTATATTTAAAATGATGAACATAAACGAAAACCAAGTGTAAATAAAATTGCATACTGACTCCCACCTAGAATCCAAATCCCGGCTGCGGCCTTGCTTATCACATACCAGTAGAATCTCGCTTTAAACTTCACGCACGGGAACAGAAAACTTGTCCTTTCAAGCTGATTATACGTAATAGCCAGTATCGTAATAAATGCTTTTCATATTGCGGGGACATGTAGCCTTGTACACAACAACCGATTGTTCGTTATAGCGAGATTCACTGTAGGAATAAAACTTAGAAATACTGTCCAAATCCTCTTTGGTTGCGCTTCCAAAAAGTTTCAAGCAATGATTTATCGCATGCATCGTTCTAGGCGAAAGAATGGCTGATCCTCATCCGTGCGGTGACGGAGGTTTTCAGTGCAGTTCCATATCCGAAGAAATGGTTTGCCAGGGTGGTTGGGAAGGTCCCAATTTCGGCATTACCAATTTCGACAATTTTGGTTTGGCCATGTTAACCGTTTTCCAGTGCGTTACTCTCGAGGGTTGGACAGACGTCCTGTACGACGTAAGCAATTTTCTCAATTTTCTCCCTTACTTTTTTTCATTAAGCACCAAATGTTGCTGAAATCATAGCAGCTTGAATGGTGATGACGCGTAGACCATTTCACGCGTCAATAATTATCACCCAGCATTTTGCCCTACGGGCATGTCGTACTTTAATAGCATTACAAGGGAACGCGAGAAAAGATCGATTCGTTATATAGGTGAATGATGCCATGGGATATAGTTGGCCGTGGATTTACTTTGTATCCTTGGTGATTATTGGAGCCTTTTTCGTCCTCAATCTAGTGTTGGGGGTATTAAGCGGGTGAGTTTCCGTCTATGGCCCACCAAGACGCCAACAAAAGTGCTAGCAAAGGAAAAGACGCTAGAACATGTGACTCACAAGTCTTCGTGGCTCTTCTCACCTTGTATACGCCATTTTTCTTCCTTTCTCGCTCCCAATTACTCACCCAAGTCAGCCAGGGGCTTAGTTGCTGGGACTTACAGAATAAAACATCGCAAAACCATCAACTAATTATTGGAAGGAGAGAAAAATCAGGAGATGAGATTTATGGGATGGTTGTGTTGTTTGGAGACTAATGGTGCTTGATTTTTCTTTCTTTCTGCTGTTGTTTTGTACCCGCTTGTTTTTCTTTGGTGACGGGTTCGGGGACGTGAAAAGATTCAAGATTCGATGGGAAACGCGTGGCAATGGATGTACTTCGTGTCTATGGTGATTATTGGAGCCTTTTTCGTCATGAATCTCATTTTGGGTGTCTTGAGCGGGTAAGATAGGGTGAACGGCAATAAAAATCTGCTTTGGCATGAATTTCGCGTAGAATGTTTAACATTTCTATGAGAATAAATTTTGTGTGTGTTGATAAATTTGTGACAGGGTTTGATTAGTTCAGTTATTTTTCTTTTGTGTGTATTTTTTTATGTGTTGTAGTGAGTTTTCTAAAGAGAGAGAAAAAGCCAAAGCGCGGGGTGATTTCCATAAACTGCGCGAGAAACAGCAAATCGAAGAAGATTTGCGGGGATACTTGGATTGGATCACCCAGGCTGAAGATATCGAACCGGAAGGGGAAGATCGAATGCACGAAGAGTCCAAACATCGTAAGAAGCTTTGCAAAACTCTTGTTCCCCCCAGTAGAAATCCGTCGACCTCGACCGATAACATGTTTTTGCTTTTTCTTGGTTTGTTACAACTATTTTTGCTTATGTCATGATCTCGGCTACGTAGTTGGATATATGTATGAACTTTTAGTTTCATCTCAGTTTTGTTGGCTTGCTCTGTTGTTTATGTTTACGTTTATTTTTCGGATGATTTTCCTTTTTGTTTCGGAAACTTGATTTTTTTTCTCTTTTTTGTGTCGGAATGGGACAACAAATGAATAGCCAAAACAAGCAACGAGACGGAATGTTCGGATAAAACAGAAGAAAACGGAAGTGAAGCTCAGCCTTCATGGTGGGAACAGAAAAAACGTAACTGGGATCGTGCGAATCGTCGATTGCGCCGTTCGTGTCGCAAAGCTGTTAAATCTCAAGCCTTTTATTGGCTTATCATCATTTTGGTGTTCCTTAACACGGGTGTTTTGGCCACCGAACATTATAAGCAACCGACTTGGCTGGATTACTTTCAAGGTTTCTCCAAGTCAATAACTAGAATTTCGTTATCCTAATTGCTGGTATTTGGACTACGTAGAAGTGACCAATCTTTTCTTCGTGGCTTTGTTTACCATGGAAATGCTGCTCAAAATGTACAGTTTAGGCTTTCAAGTAAGTGCGAATTTTCCGAAAATTCCTGAGATAAATTTTTTCCTCTATACATGGATTCTTCCAGGATTTTTTTTTTTTGTAAATTGAATAAGGAAGCAAATTACAAAGCTGCAGTCAAATGTCTGAGCTCTTAGGAAGTGAATTTAATATGACTGTATGTATTGCTGTTGACAGGGTTATTTCGTGTCGCTATTCAACCGATTCGACTGTTTCGTGGTACTTAGCTCGATCATGGAAGTTGTCTTAACCAAAACGGACGTGATGCCTCCTTTGGGCGTGTCTGTGTTACGTTGTGTGCGATTACTTCGGGTCTTCAAAGTTACAAAGTAAGTTATGAAGTACACAGATCCAACTGTGTTTTCATTCTCTGGCGGATTTACTGTGCGTGTGTTAAAAAGGCAAACAAACGCCGGGAAGGCACCAAGTTGACGGAATCAAATTATGATTTCTGTAGCACGGAATGAAATGCATTATCCCAGTTCAGTTTCTCTTTCGGTTTGACGCACTCTTAGCTTACGCAGTTTGCCCAGAGTAGTTTGAATGATTTATAACACGCCCGAGTATGAGAATTTTCTGTATTTCCGGAGGTATTGGCGGTCGTTGGGCAACTTGGTTCGCTCACTTATCAACGCCATTCGATCCATCGTTTCTTTGCTCGTTATCCTCTTCTTGCTCGTCTTTACGTTTGCCTTGCTTGGCATGCAGTTATTCGGCGGAAAGTTTGTGCCTGATTATAACCATCGTAGCGCTTTTGACTCCTTTTGGCAAGCACTGCTCACGGTTTTCCAGGTAAGTGGCTCTTTTTCCCACCTTTTAATATTTGCAAATTTACTAATGCAGAGAAATTACCTCGTGCTATACTGTACTGACTCTAGGTGAATAATATATCTGATATGTCGATGCATAGTTGTAACAGCCCAATGCTTATTAGTCTTCATGATATAACAAGATGAGTTTGCACTCACACACGGTCGGCGATAATTTCACTTGCAGTTTCCTTTATCGCCTGACCGCGAATGGCAATGCATGAGACAACAGCTCATTTACTCAATCCACTTGTCTTACGAAACCTATTCAAGGTAACACAATTTCATGTCGGTGGTGGTTCTTTTCCTTAGGTACTGGCGATCGTTGTCCAACCTGGTGGCTTCCTTGCTCAACTCCATCCAGTCCATCGCTTCGCTTTTACTCCTGCTCTTCCTATTCATCGTAATCTTTGCCTTACTTGGCATGCAAGTATTTGGAGGGAAGTTTAGCTTTGAGGGAGAATACAAACCTAGACATAACTTCGATTCGTTCTGGCAAAGCCTTCTAACTGTCTTCCAGGTCAGCTGGTTCTTCAAATAATCTTTTTCGGTTTTCGTCTTAGCCTTTGAGTAGAAAACTATTGTGTTGATAATTTGAATTTATAAAAGTAATGTCTTATACACGTAAATTTTGTGGTAGATTTTGACCGGTGAAGATTGGAACGTTGTCATGTACGATGGCATCCGAGCGTATGGAGGCGTGGCTTCAATGGGCATCTTGGCTTGCATTTATTTCATTATCCTTTTCATTTGCGGCAACTGTAAGTTACTGAACTATGGCGGTACACAATTTATATAGTCATTATAACGGCTTGTTCTCATGACAAGTGATCTTATTAATCACGAAGTCCGTTTCGAGTCCGCGTCTTTACTTGTTTGGATTCAGAATAGCATTCCGAGTTCAAGTTGGTACCGAGTGAATATAATATAGTGGAACCCTCTTAATTCTAACTCGGAAAATGACAAAACTCACATAATTATAAGAAAATCTCAAGTCCCGTTTCACTCCCATTTAAGTTAATGGAAACTAACCTCGTATGATGCCAACTCGGTTAATGACACGGCTCACATGAAACCACGTAATTTCTCATTCATTCCTCATTGGATATCTTTCAATATTATTTATATCCGGTTGCATATCGCCAAAAACCAACCAGTCCCAGTCACAGCGTTGGCGTTTGCTGTTAAGCTGAATTTCTGGTAGTGTGAAAGTAGAGAAAAGAAAACATTAAAAAACACCTCAGTAACAAAAAAAAAGAGTTGCAAGAAAATACCAAAACACGTAATATACCCTATCCTAACCTAAACAACGTAAATAAGGTAGACAAGTAAAAAAATAAAATACCACAGTATAAGGGTTACATAGTGGGATAACAGGGGTATCTCCCAATGTTAAAGTTTTCTGCCTACTTTCTCGGTCCCGAGAGGACATGGGGGGTAGAAGATAGAAAGGGATAGATTCGCAGACGTGCCTATCGTACCCTAAAGTAGGCATTCCTAATCTACTACAGAAAAAGTTGACAAAGGGAACAAAATATTTCAAAAAGGGGGGACTGGATCTCTCCCGTTTTTTCCCCTGCTTCCTTTTATAGGCTTAAATAAGCGCTTTGTAAACCGTCATGACGTTTTTTGAACAGCACTTGCACTAGTAGGTAGGTTTGCGAATTACCCTTGTCTATTCCGATTTTTTACCTGAATGGACTCAACGGACTGAGAAAGAGTGCAAAAAACATTAAAATTGAGAGTCTGACCTGTTGTGCTACTGTGTAACTCTTGTATTGTGCGAAGTACCTTACACACATGAAAATGAGAAAAACGACCTGCAAGGAGGATATAACTCAGTTTTTACTACCTAGACGACAGTGCTTTAATTGTCAAACGTTGTCAAACTCCCTCTACGCTCTCGACTCTAGTAGATTAGGAAATTCGCGATTTTTTTTTTGCAAGCAACCTAAGTTATCAGCTTCCTAAAAGCAAGTTAAGTAAAATTTTCTAAATACGTTGGAGGGATAAGATTGTCTTTCGTAAGGGAAACACCAATAAACAGGTTGTTTAATAAAAAAATGTTGTCAATATGAATGGAAAATACTGAAGTCTTCTTACGGTGAAGAAATTTGTTTTGTGCTCCGTAGTGGTTCTCGTGTTCACTCATTCTTTGTCTTTCGCTAGATATCTTGCTCAATGTCTTCTTGGCCATTGCTGTTGACAACTTGGCTGACGCTGAATCTTTGACTGCAATCGAAAAGGAGCAGGAAGAGGCTGAAGTGAGAAGACGTCAATTGTATTTCTTTTCGGACCGAGAGAATTTTATATGATCTGTCTTCCTAGGCCGAAAAACAGGGCTCGGAAGCCGACAACGAAGAAAATGGGGAAGAAGACGATAATGAAGAAGGCAGCGAAGGAGGTGGGAGCAAGGATGAAGACTGCGAAGAAATGGATGGTCAAGATGACAACATCAAAATCGATCTCGAAGACGACGAGGAAAATGCAGATAGTGAAAGCAAGGGTAATAAAATATAAGAAACATTTTGCTCTTGAACGATAGCAACAGGTTGCTGTTACGATTCTGATTCCGTGAAGTTTGTCATATTTTTGTCTTTCGTAACATTTTCTGTGCTTCATTTATAATTTGAATACCTAACCACAACATTCCTCAAGACGGCGAGGACGAGGAAGATGAAGAGGATGAAGATGAAGATATCCGCGAAGATGAGAATCGCTCTGAACAAAAACCTTCAATGCGTCCACGTCGGTTGTCTGAATTGGATACCAAAGTTCATATTAAGCCAATTCCGAAAGGCTCCAGCTTCTTTATCTTCTCAAGTACCAACAGGTTAGCCCACATGGGGGCGTGCCGGAACGTCTAACAATTTGCCAGTCACAGTCTAACTTTTTGACAGGGGAATCGGAAGGGAAAGGTCTTCGGGGCTTGACTTAGTCGTAGGCTTTGCAACGGGCACTAATAAGGCTTTTGTACACTTTTCTAATTAAGCAAATCATATTTTTCTCTTGATTTGGTCCAAAAATATAGACTTAGATGACGAGGAGGAAGAAGAGGAGGCTGAAGATGGTGAAGAGCCTGACGAAGAGGAGGAAGAAGAAGCGCGCGTAACAATGCGCCCTCGGCGGATGTCTGCCATGGCACGCCCATCAAGAACGGCTCCCATTCCGCCCTATTCATCTTTCTTCGTTTTTTCACACACCAACAGGTTTGGCTAGTTTAGGAAACACCATTCCATTTTTCCTTCCCCGAAAAATATCCCATTTTGTTTGTTGTGAAACCATTTCCACCTGGAAAATTGTCACAGTTTCATGTTTACCTTTTCAGTAGCGCAAATCCCTTGTGTCATTCATTTTTTCAGTTCAGCTTTTCATGCAATTCGATTTTAATTTTGGGTTAAAAGGAAATTTCCTTTAACTAAAGTAGCAGCATTTAATTTCGCACGTCCAGCAGCTTCTCATTTCCGTAGAATTGATTATTTCCCAGTATTCACATTTTATTTGCGAAAGCAGTATTTTCGTAGCTACGCTTCTGCACTAAACTCACGGCGGGATATGGAAAAGTATATTGTATTTCAAAAACCGGTAAAAATGTCATTTGTAAAAAGAGTTGGTGTAACCGTCATTTACAAAGTATTGCACGTGTGTTGTAACGTTGTGTAGCCATTAAGAGTAATTCTTTTGGAGTAGTCGGACTGGTACCTTGTATCCGTATGACTTTACTTCGGGATCGTGTTTGCGTACATTTTTGTCATTGTTGTCGGAGAAACAAAGTATTTAGGGTATGGCGGCCATGCAGCAATATTTCTCGCATGAAGACGGTGGAGATGAAAGAATTGCCACCGGATGTATATTACTTCCTCTTCTACCTCCTTCTTCTTCCTCCTAGTTTCCTTCTTACTTGTTCCTGCATTGCAACAATAAAGTAAAAACACAAAACAAGAAGAAAATTGGCATGATTGGGATGGATCCGTTGCTTACTCCCATCGTTGTTACACACATTTTCGTATTTCCAAAATAATTCGTTGTCTTCAAAATCAATACTAGCTGTGCTGTTTATGGAATTCAGACGATTAATATTGTTAAGTTAGGTTTCGGGTCTTTTGTCACTGGCTATGCAACCACAATTACTTCGGAAACATAATTTTGGCGTGCATTCTCATTTCTTCTGCCATGTTGGCGGCAGAAGATCCCGTGAACACGGACTCAGATAGAAATAAGGTATGCATTGTTACAAACTTTATTGTTCAGCTTCATTACGGAAACGCCTACGCTTTATTTTATAAGAAAAAATTTGATTCGATTGTTTTTTCTTTTAAGATTTTGAATTACTTTGACTACTTCTTCACGACTGTGTTTACAATCGAAATTTGCCTGAAAGTTATTACGAACGGTTTGGTTCTACACGAAGGGGCCTTTTGTCGATCGGCTTTTAACTTGCTGGATCTGCTGGTCGTCTGCGTTTCTTTGGTTTCGTTCGGATTCAGGTAATTTTTTGGTAATGCCTTCACTTGTCGGAAGTTGACGTAGCCATCGTTTACGAAAGTCTTTGGTGAGCACGGTGGATGTTACCTGTCATTTCGATAGTAGTTTGACCCTCTAATTTTATGTTATTAGCATCAAGTTTCGGTTAATGGGTTACGGTCGTTGGTCAGCAAGGTAAATAGAATGCGTTACGAACACACTTTGGTCGGTTTTTTATTAATGTCGCAAACGCCTTTCTTCATTCTTGACAAATTTCGTGCTCTTGGCGTCCAACCCTAACCATTTCTACTCCCAAAGTTAACTTCATGATTACGTCACTCGTTGCGCCACTACATAAAACGCTACTTCGTCGTTAATGTAACATCGCCAAACCTGTTGTTGGCAACATTATTTAGCCAAAAAAGCTTTTTAAGCCGAAAGTTTCTGAGACAAATGTAAGCTTTAGACTTTCAGCTAATGGCTACATGTTACGCATTCTTTTATACAAATGAACTGCATAGCCAAAAAAAATCTCTGTCGTGGTGACTACCTTATACCGGATTGTCTAGTGACGTGATAACGAAGTTTACTTTCAAAGGCGCCTTTTTCGTCGAAAAGTTTTCTGTCTTCTGTTTCTTTCCGTAAGCGTTTCAGTCGTTAATTCTGAAAGCTGTTATTTCTTCTAAATTACCGTAACTAACTTGTGTGAACGCCACCTAAGTTTCTACGACTTGCGAATTTTCATGCGTGCTCAAATACTACGAATGAAGTTTCCCATTTCCTATTCAGAGACCCGTAACTTTGTCGGGTCCTTTTCTTTGCATTGCTCGGTATACGAGAAAGATTTAACTACAATCGGGTTTGTTGCGTTCTTGAACCTAGCTCACAATCTACCGTGGAAATCGTCTCTCCGTCTTTAATTGAATCTTAACACTCTATAGTGACTCTGAGGGCACCGTTATTTAATTCCTTCATATTCTAATGAGCCACAGTTTCTGCTTGCTGCTAGACCTTAAAATAGCTTTTAATTTCTGCTGAATCATTTGGCACTAATTTGCCAAGTAATACGGAAAAATGTAGAGTACACGATACGTCTTCCAAACACACTTGGAATACCCGGCTTGAAGTGTCACAGCTAATCAATCTCTACGTAATCCCGTTGGAAATTACATCGCATCGCATTTCATCTCCACTCGCGCTGCAAATGATCTATCTATTGACTTACGAACCTACGTCATTTTCTTCCTTTGATCTTCTTCTCTGTGGAAACACTTTTCTCCTCTCTCTGTCTTCCGAAAAAAAATATATTCTTATTGTCTCCCTTAATAATCTATGCACGTAGAAAGAACTTTTTTTTCGGATTTTTTCTTTACACTGGAAATCTTATTTTCGAATGGAATGCTTTCCAGTTCTGGTGCCATTTCAGTGGTAAAAATCCTTCGTGTTCTTCGCGTTCTGAGGCCGCTCCGAGCCATCAATCGTGCCAAAGGCTTGAAAGTAATACGCAAGGCTTAAAAAAAAGAAGGTTGACGATAAAAATGTTGCTTTACATAGCACGTAGTACAATGCGTCATCGTCGCTGTCAAAACTATCGGGAATATTATGCTGGTGACATGTTTACTTCAATTTATGTTTGCTGTCATTGGTGTTCAACTTTTTAAGGTGATCATATTGAAGAAAGTAACTTAGTATTCATTATTTAAAATAACTCAATTTAGGGAAAATTCTTTCGCTGTAACGATGGTTCGAAGAGAACCGAGGCCGAATGCAAGTACGTTCTTTGACAAGTTTTGTACTTTTACTGATAAAGTAGCAGTGTTGTTTCCTAGCTTTCCAAGCGACTGAACTTAATGGTACATTTTTTTAGGGGCTCATTCATATCGTATGAGGATTTCGATATTAGCCGACCTATCATAGAAGAACGCATTTGGGAACGGAACGATTTCCATTTTGATGATGTGGGCAAAGCCATGTTAACTTTGTTCACGGTTTCTACCTTTGAAGGCTGGCCAGGGTAATTACCCTAATTTGTAACTTTCTTGATGACTTCCTTTCAAAAGAGGATAAGGGATAGCAGTAGAAAAAATTAACTCTTTGGTACTTTTTGCATTGCTTCAGGTTGCTTTATGTGTCGATTGATTCCCACACGGAAGACGAAGGCCCGATTTACAACTACAGACCTTTGATTGCGTGTTTCTACTTCATTTACATTATCATTATTGCCTTCTTCATGGTCAATATTTTCGTCGGTTTCGTTATTGTCACTTTCCAAAATGAAGGAGAACAGGAGTACAAAAATTGCGAGCTGGACAAGAACCAAGTAAGTGAAAACGAATAAACGAATAAAAGTAGTTGTATCACTCGTAATATTGCTACGGTAAATTACTACATTGCTGCTTTGAAACAAGAAAAATATCTTATACAAGTGCTAGAGAGATTTGCCAGATGAAACAGTTGAAAGCGGCATAAGGCCACTCTTTTTCTCTATTAATTGCACCTTACCAAGGAAATAGCTCTGTTTCATCCTTGAATTCTCTGTATATAATTTCTTTTTCATTTTTTAAGAATAGTCATAACTGTGTTACACTACATTTTTTAGTGTCATTTAAATCAGTGACGCACCACAGTTAAGAATTCCAGCGTTATGTAATCAGAAAGAAAATATTTTTTTTTTTCGTTTCTGCTTCTGCGAAATTTTCTTCCATCACCATTTTGAGTGTAACCGTGCACATGCCGGAAACTACGTAGAACACCGATTTTCAAAGGTGGCGAAGACAGGCAGTTGATAGAGTAAGACAGGGTTGTCCGACTTCCGAGTCCTGCGAGGCCCACAGATCTTCTAAAGCAACTAAACGGGGGCCGTGTCTAGAAACTGTGAGTTGTGTTTCCACAACCACGGTTACAAATTCAAGCCTCTTTACGAAATGCTTCAAGATTTTTTTTTAAATGGTTATTCTTAAGACTGATCTCAAACTTTTCGCAATTTTCGACTCTTCAAATACGTAGCTTTCTCGATATCGATACAAGGAATTTCTTGGGCTTCTGATATTAAAATTTTTAATGCAGGATGTGCCATTTTAGAGTCATCGCTCTGAAAGATAAACTGGACAAGAAGACTTTTGAGGGCGATAACTAAACATGGCTCATCCATTTGTAGGGAAATTTGTATAAAAATTGTCTAAAAATAATTTTGGGTGTGGAGAGATTGAGAGAGCTTGCATTGTGTGGATGTCACAAAATTGCGAATCTGGGTTCCATTTCGAAATTCAACCAAGCCACTTTTCGAAAAAAAAGTTTGAAGGTAGCATAAGTTTATGTAGAACAGCTTTACTACTGGGGAAGCTCTGTAAATTATTGAGCTTTGCTCACGAAAAATTTCGACCAATTCTATCCATGTCATGACTCGAGCTCTACTGCAGACTTAAGCGATTGTGCTCAAAATGCAAAACGAATAATTGCTGCTGACCAGAAAATGTTTGAAAACGTTTCAGAAAAACCATCCCCTTTATTCACGTAAAGAGTAGGGCTGGCAAAAATCGACTCGACTCGTTGTCCCTTTGAGTCGAGTTGAGTCTCCACTCTTCTCCAATGGACTTCGGTGCCTTCTGTCGTGATCATTAGTACAGAATGATCATTAGCACAGAAACACCAAGCCCTAGATGGCCCTTCGCCCTTTCAAAAACGGAAACGTAGTGGACCTTCCCTGCGTAAGAGCTCCATAGCTTTGTTATCTTTTTTAAGGCCCCGGTATACACAAACCACTTATGGGCAAATAACAAGGGGGAATTTGGGGGATGGTTTCTCAAAGATGACAGGGACGTCGGTAGGAATTTTCAAACGGTACGTTAAACCTCGCTTGGAGGCCCCAGTGAACGTAATTTCACAAATAAGTGGGTCAGTGGTCATTATATCAAAAGAGAGACATCGCAACGCGGAGTATTCGTTGGTCCTGTGCCCAGGCACTCTTAAATTTGTTGCTTCTGTCTTAAGTTATAGACGCCTGTTCTTATATTTATGAATCATTGTGTAATCTATCAAGAATTAACTTACAATACGCAGTATTACGTAAAACAAAGTAGCTTAAGTATTCACACTTTAAGAATATTTCAAATAATAATAATTATACGAGTGTTGTAAAATGTGAGCATTAAGTTGCCTTCGGATCATTCGTTAGAATTTTTCTACGAATAGTCCAAACTGATCCATCCATTTGCTCCCAAAGAATGAAAGGTTGTTGTGGCGGAGTAAATAATACCAGGAATCTATATCTACTGATCTTATTGACCGACGAGACAACACTTGATTTTAAATTTATTCGTTTTAAAGAAAAAAGTAAACAGTCGTATCTTCAACGAATTCGGTCTCCTTAGAAAGGGAAACTGGCCAATGTGCTAATTACAGGGGACATTTTTTTTGCCAAGGAAATAGCTGTAAATCTCCTTGACAACGTTTTCAGCATGGTTGTGTTAAATGGCCAAAACCCCTATCCTGAGAAACTAGAAGCCCATTTCTAAGAATACAGGTTAAATTCCTCAAGTTTATTATCTTTTCATTCAGAACCTACATTACATGGAGTATTTTTGCTTTCTGGTTAACATTTTGGTGCCATTTTGGACGACAATTGTACGGTACAGCGTACTTCGCGTCAGTGTAGCTAAGCCGCTGAAGTATTGTTTAATTAAATTCAAAAACTGTGCTAAATTTTGGACATTCTTTAAAAATTGAAAAATCTGAAACCGGACAACCGCGTGCAGTAGATATTTTCTAAAAGAAATGAAGGATTAACCTTCAGGACTGCGATTGTTGATAACGCCTTCGGCACACCTCGTGCAGAAAATAATTTTCCATAGAATATATTCTTTTCCTCCGAGAAGGAGCGTTGAAGGGAGCGACAAAGCTGCGACTCGCTTTTGGGTGTGGCTATTTTTTGTAAACAACAATGCAGTGTTGCGATTCTTCTTTAAATAATTTTAACTCTACGTGTAGATGCGTCTTCGTTAAATTGACAATGACTTTCGTAAACAAATCTTAAAATTTTCCAAAATACAAAAAAGTTTCAAATTTATTTTATTTGTCCTTTAGCAAAAGGCAAATGATTAAGATTTAAAACTTTCAAATCTCATTTGATTGAGATTTTGAAAACAAAAAGAGATAACTGGACGTTGTGTATATATTTTTGGCTCTAATTCTCTTAAAGATTTGCTTAAACCTTAAAAATCTCATTTCTTTGAGTAGTTAGTCAAGTTATTAACTCTGTCCAGTGTTTCATGTTTGAAACTTGAAATTATTGCCACAGATGTAGCAATATAATAGCTCGATGTTCGGTACTGGAAATCTAGGTAAGCAATAGAAGGAAAGCAATTTACGGGCAATATTCGAATTCGTCTAAGCATAGCGGGTGAGCGATTGATTTTGGCTTTCTACTTTCCGACTACGTGTTAGGCTAGATAAAGGAAGTTGCATCTATTCAAGAAGTAGTCTCCTGGCTATCTGAGATATTTTGTTATCAAGAAATTATAAAGAAGGAAAGTATTAAGAAAATGCTTTCTTGTTACCAAGAAAGTACGATTTGGATAAAACGCACGGCACCGGCACAAAGACCAATAGCTTAGGCGAGTCACATGTGAAATTTTGGGGGGGTGGTTTCTGCAAAGGATATAGTATATCACCAAAACATGCTTACAGTAAAGTTACGTATTTTTAGTATCTACTGAACGCGATCGAGGGCATATTTATTTTTCTTAAATAAATTTCAATAACAGAGTCAATACTCTCCACTTTATAATTAATGAGAATTCAGAAATCAGCCTATAACGCACTGAAGGTACTTTTTTCTTTATTTTATAACCAAAAAAAAAATAAATAAAACAAAAAAAAAATAAAATAAAATAAAAAATAAGCTCCAACTGTTTTCAATAAATTTTCCGAAGAATACACCAAAAACCCCATCCGATTTGAGCGTTTTTTTATCATAGTATGACAAAACGCAAAATTTCTTGCGAGACTGATTTCGATTTTCATTAATTAAGCAAAGGTTAACTAGTTGTGACTTAATTGTCACCACGATTTGATTACATAGGGCACCGTTTTGAGGAAATCCTTCCTAGAGATTTAGCGTGTACTACGCCTATGCTAGGGGAATTAATTCAGTGGCTTTACAAGAACCTTGTGCTAACCTAATAACGGATTTTGTGATTTAATATTTACGTGAAACGACTCTTGCACCATTTTTAGTACTTAACAGTAACCCGCAAAACAAAGGGATCTACTGTTTGCAAGAAGAGCGCGACTTCAATGTAATTATTTGCATCGTTCGATTTTTTGTTTTGTCACCAACATACTCGAAGCTAGAACTCGTGATTTCAGTGTGAATTGCTACTAGTCCAAAGTTTCTCTTCCCTACTAAAGATTTTTATGCTTAAGTTTAAAGACGTCCACTAAAGATTTCTTCAGTTGCTGGCACAGTAAAAGGATTATGGGTTAAGTAAAGCCACAACGTATCGTGAACAAATAGATAATTGATAAAATCTGTAGCAGTAAAAAATATTTTTCAATTTAAATATTGTAAAATTACCACAAGAAAATGGCACGCTTACAATTTAACGAAATAGCTAGTTGGGATTACCAATCAGTAACAATACTAAGAGGGAATAACAACGTAGACAAAGATAAAAAATAAGCACATCGTTTACAATCGTACATTCACATGTCACGATGGGCCCCCATAGCACCGTGGGCCCCTGGGCCGTGCCCAGTTGGCCCGCGGCCCTGGCAGGTTGCTGTAAGAATCGAATTTTAGTTTTGGCAGCTAAGACTGAACTTCAGTTACTTTCTTGTAAAATTACCACGACAGTGCATTGGTAAACTTTTGTTCAACAAACTGACGCTTACAGTGCAGTACTGAAAAAAAAAACGAAAAAAAAATATGAAAAGGGGCGTGATACAATGCACATGCTATAATCTTTTTATAATTTTTATAATCTTTCTCTACAAAAGCTGCCCTGGCCTGTCAGGTGCTTGGCAACTGAGACTCATTCTAGCAGTCAAACGAAAACTAGCCTACAGTGTATACAATATAGATTATCTCTCTAAAGAAGTGTTGAATAATTTATTGCGATTAATCCTAGTATTCTTTTTTATCTTGGCTTCTAACAACAAGAAAAAATACTAGGTTAAAATAATAATAGTTGTCGTCGATCTGGTTGGGGATCGGATAAAAGTCCTTCGAGGGGCCGTATACGGCCCTGGGACTGCAGTTCGGACAGCCCTGGATTAAGAGACAAAGTTGTTTTCAGAAGATAGATAAGTTTGCTTGGCTCTATGTTCCATTTTTGCAATTGGCATTCCATTGATTTTTTAATATTTTTAAATATGCTTAAGATAATTATTACAATCTTGTTAGCGTAACTGCATTGAATTCGCGTTGAAAGCCAAACCGGTCCGACGATACATCCCTAAACATAGACTCCAGTACAAAGTATGGTGGCTTGTTACGTCTCAGCCTTTTGAGTACGCCATCTTCTTGCTCATTCTGGTCAACACCATCACACTAGCCATGAAATTTCACGAACAACCCAAGTTGTATACCTATGCATTGGATATCCTAAATATGATATTCACAGCCGTGTTTGCCCTCGAATTTGTACTCAAATTGGCCGCTTTTCGTTTCAAAGTAAGAAAGAAAGAAAAAATACTTTCTCAAGGAGTCTAATAACTCTTTCTTAGAATTACTTCGGAGATCCTTGGAACGTTTTTGATTTTATTATCGTCTTGGGTAGTTTTATTGACATTGTTTACTCTGAAGTGAACGTAAGTAACGTATTAATATAGTTCTGGAAAGGCGCAGTCATTTAAAAATTGGGTTTTGTTCTTTAGCCTGGATCGAATATTATTTCAATCAATTTCTTCCGACTGTTTCGCGTGATGCGATTGGTTAAATTACTCAGTCGAGGCGAAGGCATTCGGACGCTACTCTGGACTTTCATAAAATCTTTCCAAGCGTTGCCCTACGTCGCACTGCTGATTGTCATGTTGTTTTTTATATATGCAGTCATTGGGATGCAAGTAAGGCTTTCCGTGACTATTTGTGGTGAATTCGACATGTTTTCTAGGGGTTTACTCTTCTTTCTAGGTTTTCGGACGAATAGCACTTAACGACGACACAGCCATTCATCGCAACAATAACTTCCAAACTTTCCCCCAGGCAGTGTTAGTTCTTTTCCGCTCCGCTACCGGTACGCAACTTTCGCCTTCTGGCCGATTACTGTAGTCTTAAAACATACGTTTCTCGTTCCGATTAGTGATTTTATTCAACGGCCTGTACTTTTATTTTTAGGAGAAGCTTGGCAGGAGGTTATGTTAAGCTGCTCTACTCACGAGAAAGAAGAATGCTTCAAGGTTATGTACGCGTACAATGAATCCAACCCTAATACACCCGAGCCCGACAGTTGCGGAACAGATTTTGCATTACCATACTTCATATCTTTTTATGTCCTCTGCTCATTTTTGGTAAACAGATCGTTTTATCAATAATTTGGCTTCATGTTCAAATTCCACCATATTAACACTATTCTTGCTTTTGCGAAGATTATCAATCTGTTCGTCGCCGTTATTATGGATAACTTCGATTACCTAACTCGGGATTGGTCTATTTTGGGGCCCCACCACTTGGAAGAATTTGTTAGATTATGGAGTGAATATGATCCGGATGCGAAAGGACGTATTAAACATTTGGACGTTGTGACATTGTTGCGGAAGATTTCACCGCCGTTAGGATTTGGCAAACTGTGTCCTCACCGTGTAGCTTGCAAAGTATTTAACATCCTTATCTTCGCTGACTTAAAAATATCATTGAGTCAAAACTTGAAATATCCTTTCTAGCGCTTGGTGGCAATGAACATGCCCTTAAACAGCGATGGAACTGTGATGTTTAACGCCACTCTCTTCGCAGTGGTCCGTACATCTCTGAAAATCAAGACCGAAGGAAATATCGATGAATGTAATGACGAATTACGTGCAGTAATTAAGAAAGTTTGGAAGCGAACGAGTCCCAAGTTGCTGGACCAAGTTGTCCCCCCGTCTGGAAGTAAATCATAATGACACCCGAAATTCTATACACGTATTTATTGCCTTTTTTACTAACATGTTTACCCAGTTGAGGACGAAGTCACCGTTGGCAAGTTCTATGCCACGTTCCTAATTCAGGACTACTTCCGACGCTTCAAGAAAAAGAAGGAAGTCCATAACAAAGAGGGTTGTGATGATAATTCAAATGCCGTCACGCTTCAAGCCGGATTACGTACACTACACGATGCTGGCCCGGTACTCAAACGCGCAATCTCGGGCACTCTAGATGATTTGATCGATGCTGATCCTGAGCCTATGCACCGAGTAAAAAACTACTCCAAGTGAAGAAATTTACCGACTCTTTTATGTGCTCTTTTTGTAGCGCAACCATACACTTTTTGGAAGCGTCTGGCATTCCATGCGTAGAAGAGCAGGAAACGATGGTGGAATCAAGTCCAATGGACCTTCGCCATTAAAAGTAAATAAACTGTATTTCAATTCGTATGAACTCGAAATGAATGCTCCTTTTATTATTATGTGACACTTGTTGTATTTGCAAGAATTTGCACAGAATTGTTACTGAATTGTTACAAGAATTGACTCTAAATTGTACTGAGTAATACGAATTATTTAAATTTATTAATACTTTTGTTGTTAAATCTTAAACAGTTGACGCCTGACGGATTAGCAAATCATTTGGGTTTAAGTCCCAGATCTGCTTCGGCAATGGACGATAGTAAAGAAGACCTGAAAGCAGCTCACAACCAAGAATCCATCCCGTTGCGTCCTTTACGCTTACTCTCCCCGACAATTAACAATAACGATAATTATCTGTAAGTATTGTTTAAGTAATTCACTAGCTCAAGTTCTCGTCTCTTTTGATTCTGCAGTTAAGGAAGGATGTTAGGTAAATATAGAGTCAATTTCTTGCTTTAAAGTTTGATAATTTGTAGGAAATACGACGACCAGTACTTACATCCGAACCGGGGTAAGAAAAGGACACTTACAATGGTTTTAAGTGAGCTGCTAGCTAGTTTTGCGTTTTTACGCCTAACACAGGTCTTTCAGTCGAAGTAAAACGTTACAAACGTTTCTTGTGTAACTTTTGGTTCGCATTTCACGTATACTAACACAGAATGTAAAAAACTAATGACTAATAGTCTTAATCTTGCTTTCCGTTTCCGTGTCGTGTTTTCATCTCTACCTTTTTGTGTGCGTTTTTATTGTCCAATACGAGTGTAGCTTGTATCACTGCAGCAGTCCCACTCTTACGAGTCTAACCCCGTCCACGCCTCAGTTTACGGCCCCTTTCCGACGTCATCCCTATTATGCCCGCTTATCTTCACAACGGATGAATTCTACATTGGCCTACCCCAAAACCATACCTGCCTTTTTGTCACCACGCCCTTCACCTCGCAGCCACGTCGTGGCTGGGCTTTGGTTAGCCCAAACGCATGCTATGGTCCTGGCGGGCGTTTTGCCCCCAGCTGCTCCTGCCCTCGGGCCCGACAGTGGTCGGACTGGCAGCACTAACAGTCACGAATGGGAAAGCTGGCTGAAGTACACCAGTCGTTTAACTTCCAGTATTTCTTTACAACGTTCACTAAGCCCGCCTCCTCGCCATCGAGCTTCGTTTCATGGTCGAGGTGACGTCATTAACGCTTTGCTTGGCTTGCTTTAACACTTTTAACTCACCAAACTCTTGCTTCGTTTTTAGCAAACAAGGTTCGCTGACATTCTTTTTTTTTCGTAGGTCGCGAGGGCGTGTCCAATGGGGCTGCCGCTTGCGGACACGTGATTGGCTCAGCGGAAAGTTTGGTTGAACGAGTAAGATCCAACTTCCCCTTTTGCTAAAAATTACCAGTAGTTTTCCTTTGGCGAGGAGACATACTATCACACTCTAAGTTGAACCAGCTCCGTTAGAAAAACTTAACCTGATACAGCGTCTGTAAGATTATCCATCTCGGAAGTCTAAAACTGTCATGACAATCGAAATTGTTAGTAACGTCGCCCTATGGCACCATACATTCAGTCGTTGATTGTCTCATTTGCTGTGACAGTCAGAGTTTGAAAATGAAATCTAATAGAATAACTGGCTCTTTCTCATTATTAGATACTTCGAGAGCAAGGATTAGGAAAATACGTGGATGAGGAATTTGTTCGCACAACGTCCAGGGAAATGCAGGAAGCAATGGATATGACGCAAGAAGAGATGGACCGGGCCGCACATCATCTGTTGCTTCTTCAGCAGCACGCAGAAGAGACAGCTGAAAATGCGCCAAGCATTGCAGTGACGCTCAGCAATGCGCTCAGTGACGCGGAGGAGCCATTGTTGTCCGGGAGACGCAGACTTGGTCCGCCGTGAACCAAACAAGTCTTTTTGAGGAAGTGATTTATATTCACAACGCAATTTTCGACAGACAAAAAGCTGCGTCGCCAACGGGAATTGCGCCAATCATCAGTGACGCCGACTTTTCTAGGGTTTCCACAAGTGCCTACGGAGTTTTTTCTGTCGTCGCGTGATAAAAATTTGCCCCCTTTTTCGATAACAGAGAAAGTTTTAATACGTTTTGGATTTCTACCCGTTTTTTGCATGTAAACCGAAGAAAACAAGAAAACACATGTTTCCATGAAGTCACTTGTCATTATCTTCGAATCCTTAGTTGCCTTTGCCTTGGAGTTTTTAGGAAAAACGAAGTTATTGTACTCACATTCACATTGAAAAGAATCAAACGAAAGCGCTTGACATTATAAATACAAACAAAAGTGCTGATATATTTGCATGGGAGTTGTTCTCCACCAGGAACTTATTCACACAAAGAAGAACATTTGTAGTAACAGGCGGCGAAATTTCCCTTCACCTTGGTATGGAATGGTGGCACTGGTTTTCTAGTTGGGCATTATGTGTTTTCCAATGAAGTTTCAGTCGAAGTATATCCCTGAAAACGAACTGACTCCTTGGGATAAACCGTTTCGTTAATCCAGGCTAAAGGTGAGGCATTCAGGGTTGAATTATTGCGGTGTTTTTTTTACAACAGTTAATTACCCCGGCAGATATTTTTATCACATTACTCTACCGCAGTAGGTCGTAAGTTACAGCAATTACCGCGGCACTTGATACTATCGCGCGGTAACGGTAGAATGGTTAAAGTTAGTTTTCTATCTGGCTTCATGGCAGTTCGTTGGACATGACGTAACTACAAGTTCACCAAGGTAATACACACCAACTTTGAGTATACAAGTCTTAAATAGTTATTTTAGATATATTTTGACCATTTTCTAGACTTTTAGCTACGTCTAGATATTTTTCAGACCCACTTTACGACGCCGAAGAGGAATTGCCAGCATAAGGGCCTCGTCGGTGTGGGGCTCTACTCTGGTCCCAAGGGACGACCGTCTTGCGCCAGAGCGAGCGAAAGAACGAAGCGAGCCTCCGAACGACTAGACTCAACCCTTACGCCTTACCTCAAGAAAGATAAGCCAAGAACGATTGCCGAAGACCCAGAACGTTTATCGAAAAATTCTGTTACAAGAGGTACCCCCTAAACAGAGTCACAAAAAAGCTTCCGTAAAGAGTTCTGTTGCGAATGTACCGAATTTAGGCGCTGCTTGACCAGTGGCCTAAACGAAGGATCGTATGATCGGGAGCCCCTGCCACAGCCAAGTCAAAAGCTGCTCCGATGCGGAAGGACTGGCTGAAAAAAGTTCCAACTGCGCTGCTAGGAAGGAGCTTAGGGAGGTTCCGATTGAATCTCCGAGCGAGTAAAGGATGTCCTGACGGCCAGGGAAAATAGGCAGCGCTCTCCTGAGCCAGCGAACGCCGCAGGATTGCGTAGCGAAGCAACGCCCTATAGCCGCAGATTGAAGTACTTGTTGCCCTGAAGGAAATTAGCGTGTCGTTGGCTTGTTAATCAATTTTTGACCGTTGGATTCGTAGCGGTACTTTCGACTCTCTGATCTTAATATCACCTGCTAGCAAAGTAATCAAGAGTTACTCGTCGTAGGAAAATATTTGGGGGTCTGTAGGGCCCCAAGGTAGGTCAGATTCGCAACAGCCCACAGGAGGGAGTGGAATTTAGAATGAGAATAGATCACTTTAATAGCTCCTTTCAATTGCTTCATGATGCCCAATGATATGGACATTTTGCGCTGAATTGACTGAGGCAGACGCCGAAGCGCCCGGAAAGTTAACGATAGATAAGGGCCTTCTACGGTGTCCCAGGACCTTCCTTAGGCCAAGTGCCATTATCTGACTACCACGATGTAGGTACGAATGCTGTTAAGCGATTTCCTTGTTGCAACAGACAGGCCGCGAATAATGTTCGTACACAATCATCGGTTGCTCTTAGCTCCCTGCCAATCAGTTGGGAAGACCAAAGGTTTTCTCTGCGGAGTTTGGGTCTCGCGCTAATAAGCAGGAAGTAGATAATATTCCAAGCCGGATGCCCTGATCTAGAAATTTGCCAGTCGACCAAGGCCACTTGATTAGGGAGGATGCGTTCAATTCTCTTGGCGGCATGCTCTTGTCCCAGAAGACGCATGAAAGTAGTCACGTTTTAGAGAACAACCCGTAGAAACTCTTAATCTTGCTGAAAGATTGAACCAAATCTTCCTCCTTGGTTGTTAAGTTCTTTTTGCGGCGCGTATAATCGATCGATGCGGAATGAAATGAGCTAAACTGCGTAGTACCAGCATTATGTGATTCATATCACAGCCGTATCATGTAATCGTAAGACCTTTGCGACTCATATCTTTCATTGCTAAGCACAATGTCACATTTTTTGTCATAGGAAGTATTGTTTAACTGGGAAAAGCATAACTGAGGTATTTGTTGGTACAAATCTGCAAGCAGCGCACGTAAAGCAGGGAGAACTACGCTGTGCATGTAATGTTCCCATTCATACACACCTGAATTGGTGGCAACATTTCCCGAAAAATTGACAGGCACAACCTAAAGTGAAGACTGTTAATTATTACATGTCGTTTGCGTTGTATCAATAACAATAAGCTGAATTAATTAATTATCGTTACCTTAGCAAATGCGTGGTACGCCTTTATGCCCGGAACAACAACCCAAGGATGTATACGACACTCATGTAATTGTCGCCTACAGCTGCACCTTTGGTCATGTGCAATTGTCGCTTCTTACTTTTCGAAAAAATAATAAGAATAATAAAATAGAAAAAAAAACTCCCTTCCACTTCGACAGACTCCTTTGCCCGGTCGTTTTCCATTTTGCAAATTGTCAGGTAATGGTCGCCCTCGGGTAAAGCACCGTCTACTAAAGCGAAAAGCATGGGAAGCTAAGGAAACTTCTTCGAACACATAATCCCAGATAGCAATACAATTCTTCGTAATTTTCTCTCTGCACTGTTAGCTTCCGTCAGGCATTCACTTCTCTAATAATCTTACTGAATTAGTCTTCCTTTTATTCCTCAGCTACTACTCGATTTTTGGTCAATTGACACGTGACAAGCACAATTGACAAGCTTAAGGCTTAAACCAGCTCTAACGTCTGGATTGGTATTTTACCGAAGTTAGGGAATGAGATCTGCATTCGAATACTTTTATCATTTTGAGCCAAGAAATGACGAGCTACATATAATGAACGTGGGCATACGTTGAGAAACGTATCTGCGTCTTAAAGCGAAGGGAGAAAACGTATAGGAAGTCACTAACTAATTGTTGCACACTCATCTTGCACATTCTCAACAGATTGGTTCTTAAATGCTTATTTTGTTATTCTCTTAAGAAAGAAGAAAACATATTTGTTTGTACAAGCCGTAAAGTTAGGTTTTTCGAGAATTTTACGCCAGAAGCTTAGCGTCTTTACGGTCCGCCGTCATAGTTGTCCAAATGTTCCTAATTTATAGTTTGAAACATTGCAAGTAAATAGAACCGATTGTTTTCTATCTTTTTGCTTTATCAGGTAGTAGTTTGAAGTAGTAAAGTAGCGATAAGCATTATGATAACGTGCTAAGGAAGGTCGTTGGAATAGACGATGCACTTTGTTTAAAATCTTTTCCACGTTTTGTTGTTATTCTTTTGCACGATCCATTTTTAGTTCGGTTGTATTATACAAGGTGCTTCATAAGTTGGGGGAAAATATAAAAGCTTAGATATAGCACTTGAAGATGTTTTGAGCACTTAAAAAATACCCTAAGTTAGATAGGTGATCTTATATTTCATTAGGTAGTCCAGGAAGGTAAAGCACAGTAAAATTAAAGAATATCCATTATAGAGCACAATGTTTCTCTACGCGCAAACAATCGAGTTTTTGTTTCCCTGCTTTACATAAGTTCACAAGGTTCACAAAGTTGGGGAGAACTTCCACGACGAGGCATTAGTGGCATTCGCCAAAAACAAGTTAGAATGTGTAAGAGGTGGGAAAATAGACAACGAAGAGGGGTTCATGATGGCGAGAGGGGAAAGGGAGGCCAAAAATGAAAACAAAGGGATAGGAAATGACAACGAGCAAATAAGGTACAACCCTCCAAAGGAGAATGGAAGCGCTATGGAAAGGGAAAAATGGAATAGTAGGGATGCATGTTTGCTGTCGACGTCGTGTAGCCCTTCTGATGGTGAGTACGAGACGGAAAGACATGGTCAACTGCATTTTAATTGGGTGACTGCTAAATAATTGGAGAAAAGCATTTTTATGTGTTTATAATTTTATATTAAAAAGCGGAACGGCTCCATTCAATTGGAAAAACGCGATAGTCATTCTCATTTTAAAAGGCAAACAAAGATCCTCCGGACATGAAAGTTCTACAGACCTTTTTCCCTTATTTCATGCCTAGCTACAGTATCTAATTTGATCGCTCTTTTTCTAGACCTAACGACTGCAAATGACTCGGTCTGGATAGATGGGTTGATTTGTAATTTAGGAAATAAAGGTATTAAGGGCAGAGTATTCGGGGTTTTAAGAAGCATGTTAATAGAAAGAACGATGAAGGTCCAAGTGGGCAACACGCTTTTAATAAAGTCAGTACTTTGCAGGGGTGTAGGCCTACATCAAGGGGACATTCTAAGCACTTTTTTTATTTGGTAATGTCAGACTTCCCCAAAGACATGAGGGACAATAACATATCGTTATTTGCTAATGATTTGGGATATGGACAGAAGGGAAAAAAAAACTAGATATTGCCATGTACAAAATTAAGGGGCAGCAAGAGAGTTGCAAAGGTGGTACAAGAGCAACTTTCTTAACATACCTAGGGAGAAGACAAAATAGTTGGCAATCACTAGAAAAAGGAAAAATGGAAAATAAGCAAACCAAATTCAACAGAAAAATAATTAAGAGGGTAGAAAGTACAAATTTTTTTGGAGTTTTATTTGATAGAATACTTAAGTTTGAAGAATGCATTAAACACACAAGAATAAGAGGTATGAAAGCAATGGGAATGTTTTAACAGATTGGCAGGTACAACATGGGGCAGATATTGCAGTACTTTTGACCATTTACAAAAACTTGATCAGTTCAAAATTAGAGTGTGCATGCTCCATCTTCAAAGATATATTCTTCGCGAAATTTACAATCATTAGAAACAATTCAAAACAAGACAGGAAGAATAATAGTGAGTTTGACGAAAACTATACCCATCGGAATTCTCTTATGTTACGCGTGTATCATGCCCTGAGTCATAGAAGAACCTTTTGTGGAAACTTCTATTTAGATAGAATGTTAGAATGTCATAAGAATGATCTATTAATGCAAGACATGATCAAAAAACGTTCTTTTAACTGGAAAAGTAGTTGGATTTAAAAATTCCAGCTACCAAGAAGAGAATTTTTCAAATATATTTTAGTCCCATGGGATTTCGACCAACTGGGTATAGGTGTCATTATTATGAAAACCACTAAGAAACAGGAAACAAACGACGGTATAGTGCAAATGGGTTTAGTCTATTTAGAGGAATTTTATAGCAGTTTTAAAAATAATATAGAAAGAAGTATAAAAAGGCAACAATAGTCTAATAGGAATTAGGATTTTTATTGAAGAAAAGAAGAACACCCTGTGTTGTTCCCTACAACCTCATCCTTCTGCATTTACGGCTGAACTAGTAGCGATCAAATAAGCTATTCTTATGTATAGGCCTATAACCAACCACCGCGAAATTATCCATTTTATCCAACTCTTAGGTATCCCTAAAGGCTCTAAAAAACTAGGGTAGGAGACAAAATTTTCGGCTAATACAAAAAATCTAAAAAGACGCAAAGGAATTTAAAAGGAAAGGTTTCACACTCAAACTCCAGTGGGTACCTGCTCATATTAGATAAAGGGGAAACGAGGCGGTAGATACGGCAGCAAAGCAGGGAAGAGTGGTGTGGCAAAATTTAACATATGCACTAACAGACACGAAATCAAGTCACTAACAGAGACGCAAATGGAACGGGAGTTTTTTTTACCAGTATTAACACTTGGCGGGGGAAAGTGGTACAAATCACAGAAAATCTAAATTGCAGGTGTAGGGGCGTCAATAGCCGAAAGATTGCAGTGGCTCTGAATAGACTAAAGTGTGATCATGGCAAATTCGGAGCAAGGCTGCATATATTCAGTATACAAGAAGACACCAACTGCAGAAATTGCGAAGTATCAGTAGAAATGGTTAAACATCTAGTCATACAGTACCCATGTTATGCCAGTCAGAGGATAACTTTATTTGACCAAAATGCGAAATAAAAACATAGCAATTGTTCCGCTTTGCACGCGAATGGGAGTTTATATTTTTGATTCAGCGACTTTGACGGCGTCGGAAAGCTATGGCTGATAACGGTTCGAGTCGACTCGAGCCGATTGAGTTAATTTTATAGAGTAAAATATATATAGAGAGAGAGATTACTGTGTAAAGGGTCGTTACAAGAAAAGCTGAAAGCAGTTGAAACCTGTTGAAACCTATTGTTGGTTGCCTGCAAGATCACGAGCATCTGCTCGCTGTTTGGCTGTAAGATAAGCTTGGGGTCGCGCTGTTTATCTTATCTAGTACATTTCCTTTCTCCTTCAACTTTTCTTCTAACAACCCTTTACGCAGTAACCTTTCTCTGCATATTACTCTACGAAATTAATCCAATCGGCTCGAGTCGACTCGAACCATTATCAGCCCTAGGGCAAATTTGCGTTGATCCACCAACCTTTGCCTTCAGAAAATTGACGCGTAATGCAAGTGAACAGTAAGTCAATGTCTTGTACATTGTACCATAATAACTATAAATATCAGCGACGGCGGAACTGGGGGGTAGAGGGGGCAGCTGCCCCCCCCCCCTAAAATTTTGTAGAAGGGGCAAAGGTATAATGGAAATAATGATAAGGGTTTCAACAGTAATGGCCACTGCCCCCCCCTGAGAAACACTCGTTCCGCCGTCACTGATAAATATTGTATGGTCACCATATCCTTTAAGTAAAAAATTTTACTCAAAAGATATGGTGACCATACAGTATTTATAATTATCTATCAAAGTCAAAACTATTACTCTGATATTTGCTGTTTTGGTGGCAGATTCGTGTCATCTTGCTTCCCTTACGCTTCCAACATTTCACAGTATACGCAATTTCTAAAAATCCCTGTTTCGCCGTATTTGAAGCTGTCCAGAAAGTGATAGCGCTTACAATGTAAATTCCATAATTATTTGAATGCGTGACATGTTATTAAGAGAAAATTTTGCTACCTATATTATTTCAATGGGAACTGAAATAGTGCCGTCTTACCTACTCCTTTTGTTTTAGCATAGGGGCATTGAAGACGGCTAGGGGCATCTGGATTTAAACATTTGTTGTTTATTTACGAGCACGAATTTGTTAATAGTCACGCCAAGTTATCGTTTGTCAAATACAATTCTGGGGGACTGTATCTTTTTTTAGGACATGAAAAGAAAAACTCTTAGTACACGTTTTACACCTGGTACGCCTGTTATACATATTGCAGCAATGCATAATTACCATGTTGTCATTTATTACGACCGATACGAAAGTTTTTTTGGAGAAAGATTACTGGAATAGATAATGTGCTTAGGGCTATAGCCAGGGTCGTACCCAGGATTTTACTTTGGGGGTGAAGGATACATTTGTAACTTATTATATTTTGTGTGTCTTCTGTCTTGTCCAGTTTAAATCAACATTTCGGAGGGGGAGAGTGAACCCCCCTACAACCCCCGAGTGTGGCGGTGGTTACATCCTTTCACTGCTGAAGGTAATCTTGAAGGCCTCGTGAAGGAACGTTTATTACTGTCATGGGCACCATAACTATTTTACAGACGGTTATCAATAGTACCCGGAAAAGGAAAAAAATATAGAATTATTCTTAGTATTTGCACAATAAGAATTTCCATTGCCGGAGCCTTGCCTGTCGTACTGATTGCGAGTAGCGCAGGGTGATGCCGTCTGCGAAATCTATGGTTCTTTTGTCGTTGTCAAAAAATGTTAAAGAGACGGATTAGTGAAGACAGGTGAAGAAATTGATAAAAAGATGATGTTTTTGAAGTTTGACTTCAAAATGACGTGCAAGGTCAGTCCGTGACTATTTTGTATTCATGATTCCCATTTTACAATACACATCTTTCTACCATTTCTAAGATCAATTCTGACACACGTTGGCGTATAAGTGGCACATCGTACATATTTTCTGAAGAGTATGCTGGTCCCAAGGCCGCGTCTCTGGCTTGCAGGAAAGCCTTCTCGTCGATTTCAGTCACCGGGGGAGTCTCACCATTATTATCTCCATCTGCACTCGTAACAGTTTCCGCGAAACTTTGATTCAGAATAAATGGCAATACTAAACAGCCAGTTATGGTACCTTTCAGCAACCTTTGCTCGAAGTCGGCTCGAAAATTTGTCTCACCATAATTTTCTTTCGACAAAAATATTCCTAGTTGCTCTAAAGCCTCGTTCATGGTTGTGAAGTAGTCGTGGATTATTAAATCAAGATTTTGTCTGCGGAGCTGGGATGTCGTGCTAATTAACAGGAAATAGATAATATCCCACGCGGGATGCCCTAATCGGGAAAGTTGCCAATCTACCAAAGCTACTTGTTGAGGATGCTCATCAGGATCGTAGCTAAAGAGCATGTTGTTCATCCAAAAATCGCCGTGAATAATACAACTTAACGGACCACAGTCAGCTATGTCTGTGTTTGCCATGATATTAAAAGCGTTAGGGATTATGCGTTCAATTTTCTCAGCTGCTTGATCTTGTTCCAACCGACGCATGAAAATGGCTACATTTTTCAAAATAATAGGTAAGAACTCTTGATCCACATCCATGCTTTCATTTAACCGGTCCATGAAAGCCTCCTTAACGGATGACCCCAACTGGCGTCGCGTATAGGCAATTGACACGGCGTGAAAACGGGCTAAACTGCTTATGGCCAGCGTGACGTGATCCATGTCACAGCCTCGCAGCTTATCAGCCATTCTAAATCCTTGAGGGCGCAAGTCTTCCAGGACTAAGACAATATCGGACTTCTTTTCTTTGGCTGGGTCGTTAAGCTGGCAGAAGTACAATTGAGGAACTTGCAGGTATTCGGATGCCTGGAGGTTACGTTCTGTTAGGAGCTCACGTAACGCCGGAAAAACGTCGCGGTACATGTAATTTTCTCGTTGATGAATCCCGGATTTCGTTGCGACATCACGTAAAAACGTATTGACAGGCATTACCTAAAGTTAATCAGATTATTTTTCGCTTGTAATAGTAGAAAATGCTGTACCTTAGCAAAAGCTTGTTGAGTTTCTCCGTCTGGAGGTACTACTTGTAGATTGTACACCACACTCATGTAATTATCACCCGCTGCTGAAGCTTTTGCTGCCCGCAGTAGCAGCCGTTTCTTATGCCAAAGAATTTCCACTTCGGCATATTTGTTATCCGAGTTACTACATGGGTAACGTGATTTAACGAAAGGATCGTCCTGTGGAAGTGTACCTTCCACGATTGCAAAGAGTTTAGAAGCCAAGGAAACTTCTTCAAATAAAAAGTGCCATAATTCAGAACACGAGGGCATTTTAATACTTCTACGTGTTGACCGAACTCTTTCACGTTCACTTCTGCAATGATTAAGGATTTGTTTCACCCAGTTTGATGTACTGTTTGTGGCCCTTTGTAGTCTAATCACGCTAACTTTAGATTAAAATCAACTCTTGCGATGGAGTTTTGCTTATCAACCACCCAAAAAAGTACCAACTTAGCTTTAGCGCCAGACTGCGCAGAGTGACAATAGTCGCGCCACTCACCGGTTTTCAGTTCTTGTTTCTAATCAGAGGCTGTCAGGATGCTCAAGGCCCTGGCGCTAGGGACGTAAGCATGGAAGAAAATCGAATTAGTTAACGATACTGTGGGACTGAGAGGGCTCATGGATGTAAACAAAAACAATTGAGGTATAATTTTCAATTCCTATATTTATTTCGTATTTCAACACTGTGAAAGCAAACTTTCTCTAACTTTTCATGGTAAGCCATTAGTTTATCCTAAATCCTTTTATCCTAAAACTTTAACCAATGTCAATATTTTTTGTATCTTTTCAGGTGTGATATGTGTGATTACTGGAATTTTTGTAGTGCCGTGTGGAAACATTTTAAACTGAAAACTTTCTCAGCCGAAAGACTAGATTTCCCTTGTGTCATAGAAAAGACTTGAAGAAAGTGTAAGCTTTGGAACAGACAAGCCAAGGTATTTTATCTTAGAAATAAAGCGTTAGATATTCTTTCATTTCAGTTCATTGTAAACTTCGCGTGATATCATTTCTGCGTGAAACCGGTTTGCCAAATTTTAGTGAAAAAGTATAAATCACATTGTGTTTGGCAAAATGTACACAGGACGTGAAGGAGTTTTCGACCGACTGCCTAACCTGAACGATGAAACCGCCGTACTGAAGAAGATTCATTCCTTATCGTATCTTTCAGAGTACGAAGACGAAAATTTTGAACCGAAAACATTTGCTGTACTTTTATTAACAACTATGTAAGTCTGATTTGTTTTTAATAGAAGGTAAAAAGAAAATGAATCGATCTGGTACTTTTTTTACTTCATGCACTTTTCGTCTTGTGCCTCTTTCCAGAGTTTGTATTTGGTTTCAGTTCGCTCTCTGCTGTGCACACGACGACGTTTAGTCACTGTTACACACCTACCTACCATGGAGGAAGTGAGACCGTTATCTTTTATTTTTAAAGATCCTGGAAGTTGTGTATACCAAAGCTGTAAGGATACTTACATTGGGGCGTTTGAATGATTTTTTTAAATTAAACGATGATGTATAGCTCGGTCTTTTTTAAGCATATTTTGTTCCAACCTGACGGCAAAGACACCTGTTATAGAGCTTAGTTTGTGTATTAATTATAAAAAGGAAAAAAAGCGTTTAGATGCAATTGTAGCAAGTTCAAGTTAGGCTACCTTTTCTCAAAACATCTCAAGTGGAAACCGTGTTTCGCAATCAAGCAACAGTCCGATAATTAATCATTTGCTTAAAAATTTTAGTCATAATGAAAAAGAGATTTAAAGAATTTTGCCTTTCTTTAACTGTGTAGATCGTATTTTACATTTATTTATAAGCAAAGTCTTTATTGTAATAGCATCTACGAGGGCAGTCTATAAAGGTTAAGTTTAATCTTGATTTCTTGCACATGTTTCACGTTTTCTTTTATCTAAGAGTTCCAAACGAAGTTCCCGAATGATTTTATTTGAAATAAGTTTGCTAACCTGCTTGTGACCGTAGGACTTACGTTTACTTGACGCAGCTCTCCTTCCGACATAAAATAATTTCCTAGTAATAAAAGGCGTTTAATTTTAATAATACGTAAATACTGTATTTGCAATCTAATTGACTGTCGACTGGACGATATATATTTTCTAATATTGGGGTTGTAGTGTGCTTTGTATTCTGGCTTGCATTCGGGTTCGTATTCCGGCTTGTATTCCCGTTTGTATTCAGGCTTGTATTCGGGTTTGAATTTTGGCTTGGCATAAGTTGCCGGAGCTTAAGGGTTGTATTCACCGGAGTACTGGACGTCAGCAACAAAACCGCTGTAACCATTGACGGAATAGTTGACGGTCTACACATAACGTAAAAAATATATAAACGAACGTAAATACAAGTTCAATTACATACTTATTTGCGGCCATAGGACAAAAGAACGAAGTAAAATCGCATGGTATTGTCACCGTTGCGGCTTTCTTGATGACCGAAATCTGAATAGGCATAGTCGTTTTTCACAGCATAATAGAAGTAGGCAGCGCGTAGGCCTCTTTATATGCCGGGGCAGAATAGGCGGGCTTATTGTAGACGTCAACTGCGGAGGCTGCGGCCACCAAAGTGAGGACCAAGAACAGCTTCATACAAAAACAATTGAATAATTAATCCTGGTATGAATAATTAAATTTAACCAAATTTACCTTCATTGTTGTGGAGTTGTATGATTTTACTTTCAGTGCTTGCTAATTGAAGCTTGAAGCTACTATGTCCGTTTTATTGAACATGTGTACATTTATAGTCGAGAGAAAGGCTATGAAGTCCCGTAGTATTCACTTTCTTCCAGGCTCAACATTTCGAAAAGCATTACGTCTATGATATGGTTTTCCTGCCTTCAAAAGTTGAACCAATTCTTTTTTTTTTTTTTTTTTTTTTTTTTTTGCTTGACATATATAACGAAACGCACTATCTTGACAGATGAAAAACGAACTTAATAAGGACATCGGGCTACTAATCGGGCTACTACGTTTCTTCTAAGGGATTTTTTTGGCTGAAAAAGTCAGGTTATTATTTAGATAAAGTAAATCTCACAGAAGTAACCTCTAATGAGATTCGTTGGCGTTAAAATACATGAGAGGCAAAATTCAGCAAGCAATGCGGGTTATTTATTACATCTCGAAGTCTCAAGTCCGCGCTTTTCCGGTTAAAAATATAAAATTTTGTGTTTGGAAAAAGAATTTCTTCACTCATCGATACGTTTTCTTACGCGTTATGGGTCTAGCAGTTCTTGCGCACACATATGTTTTCATGAAAAGTGTCTTCATTTCCTACCATAGGGGGAGAGAGTTGCCAGTTTGCCAAACCATTTATCGCTGCGGCCTTGCAAAGCAAAGTGAGGTTTAAGCGCAATGGGAGATTTTTTTTTAAGGAATGTGGACAACTATGAATAACCAATAAATTTTGTACCGTGAGAGCAATTTTTCTACTTTAAAAACTGTTTCGACCTTTTATAATCGGTAAAATGTGTCATAGCTAGAGTCGGCAAAATGGTCCAGTACGATCGGTAAAATTAAGGTCTCTACCCCCACCCCCACCCAGTGAAAAACCCCTCGCGATGCCTCTGGCGGTAGAGGTAGACGATATTCAGGAAAACTTAAGGGTATAATATAAATGAATTGTGGCGTTGTTATGTGGCGTTTCACTATATTAGTTTAAAACTTAATTTTCCGTTATTTTACTACTTGCACAATACACAACTTGGCTCAAAACACTTCCGTCCAAACCTTACTGAAGCGTCCATTGCGACTTTTCATGTCTCCGTCATGTAAGATCAGTTTCATTTCATGGTAAATCACTCTAGAATCATTGTGGTTGAGTTTTGAGTGGATTTCTCTAGGGTTTGTACTACTTTCAACTTACCTCCTATCACTATCATTAAACCATTCTCTTTATTTATTTTATTTTTTCTTATGCATGTTTTATTTTTCCGGTGAATTCTTCCGTCAGTACTCCGTCAAATTTAGGCTGAAAGGGCTGCAATTCTTAAGCCAATATTTTTGGTTGGAAATGTTCTGCTTACAAACTCACCCGACCCTTGTCTCTATTTTAAAAGGGGTCTCATAGAACTCTTCTCTTTGCTTTCGAATAGGGACAATTCTTACCGTGACAGGAACGCAATTTTTTTTTCGGATTAACGGGTAGTGTATTAATGCGCAAGGGCTGGACAGAGAGCCTATAGCCTACCCTCATACCCTGTAACCCTTATACTGTGGTCAGCAAGGATTCCTCATCAGCATTAGAACTGAAGGTGACAATCTGGGAGACATTTTAAGACTTCGGGTTATCATACCAGCAATAAAATTGCATTGGAATTAACCCGTTAGCGGCTGTCAGACTGAACAGCGCATAGTAAACTTCCTTGGCACTGTCGCCGGTGCGGCTCTCTTGGTGACCAAAGTCGACAAAATAAGCATCCTTTACGGCATTGCGAAAGTTCTAAGTGCCCGGACCGTTGTTATCGTCGAAGTATGAGGAGGCTGCAGCAACGGTGACCAAAGCGAAAAGCAACTAACCTAGATTCGCAAGTCAAATTCAATAAACTCTTTGGAATAGGTCAGAATTATTACATTTTGAGCCTTTGCAGTTTTTACCTTAATTTTTGAGGTAATTGTGGATTGTTCTAGGTGGGTGTCTTGGGAACGCTACGGCTGTTCTGGCTTATTTAGTGCTTAAATACTAAATTAAATTGTATTTATACTAAATAAAATTTAGTAATTTGCATTGGCTATTAGGCTTACATCCATAGAAATCTGAGTTTGCAAAAAAATAATACACCCAGCTTAGCAAATGTTCTCAGTATTCCTCATGCTGTTTATACAGGGCCGTACCCAGGATTTTGGTTCGGGGTTGTCAGAATCCGGACTGGGGTTTTGTTTAAAAAAAGGAAGAAAACACACACACACACACACAAAAAAAAAAACTATATTAAAAGTTACTTCTTTGTAGACCTACTCGTGCATAATAACTGAAACTGTTTTTGATTTATCCGTGTAGTTATTTTTATTCAGAATTTGAGCAAATTAGCTAAATGTCAGCCGTCTTGCTAAAAAAAAGCACATTCACAAATCGGTTCTGGCGTGCATTATTTCGTTTCGTAATTTTTTTTTAGCAAACTTTAATTGTTTCGTAGTACTCTTTAACATTTTGTGAATCCTTTATGTTTCGCTGCTGGAAATTCACAAGCGCTGTTAAATTTGTGGTCTGGTGTGAACCACGAACTCGTTGTATAAGTAGTTTCAAATGAAACGTGCGCACTCAGATTAATTTTGACTACAGTGGCAACCCTTTTAATTAACGCATTGTACGGCGAACGACTTGTACAAAGAGCTCGCACGTGGGCGAAAAAGTGACTCGCACAACGAACTCGGCATCTTGCAACGAACCACTTAGGGTGAGCAAAAATGTTTTCAAAATTGATGGTTACGTTTCCCAATATGCAGGCATGCATTACGTCAGACTGGCGTGGGGAAGCCAATTAATTGTCTTCACCATGCGAGACTGATTACCTAGTTTTATTTTCTTTTTCGATTATAAGTGTTGCTTAAGTGGTATCATAGAATTCTGGCAATCACAACAGAAAGAGATTTCTTTTGACGAGGAGGCAGATGAGCATACTGCTTCCCTTACGCTTACCGCAGCCGTAAACGAATTTATTACGAAATGAGAAGAAAACCAAGCCCCCCCCCCCAAAAAAAAATATGTGGCATTCAAATCAGGTTGAAGCAAGCAGAAATTTAGACGTATTCAACGACAATGCCTTTCACTTCCTCAAAACCATATTAAAGAGACAAAAGCAACCCACATTAAACTGATTCTTTCAATCAATGCCGAATATGAAAATCAAGGCTGATATATGAGAGGTAAGAAAATCGAAGATTTGGTAACTTAAGAGTGGTCTCAAGAGCCATTAATTAAACAAAACTGATTACCATATATTTGAAAAATATATTTTGACAGCCAGTATATTTTTAGAATTTTTTCCTGATTTTTCCTGATAATGCATCTACGGCGTCACAATTTTGATCGCAATTAAAAAAAAAAGAATGCTTTATTAAAGGTTTCTCGGTAGCGGTGAAAAAAATTACACGTGCCCTGTACCAAGTTGCAGTAAAGCGTTTTCCAGAAGCGATGGCTTACGCAAACATATTTCCAGTGTCCACGCCGACGTGAAACCGTTCCATTGCACGATATGTAAGAAGTACTTTAAAGGGCATTTTTTGCAGCACTTGCGAACGCATTCAGAGGAGAAACCCTTCCGTTGCGACACGTGTGGGAATACTTTCGCCCAGAGATCTCAACTCAAAGTCCATCAACGCACACATACTGGCGAAAGACCTTATGTATGCAAAATTTGCAAGACTGCATTCTCGCATTCCACTGCTCTAAAGCTCCATACGAGGTATAGTCATACTAATCTTTCTGTGAACGAAGCACTATACAGTAAAATCTTACTATACCGTACACCGGCTACAACGAACAATCGGTTGTTTCACAGTACAAGCACGCAAATCCCGGCGAAATGAAAAGCATTTATTCCAGTAAGAGCTATTAAGTATAACTGGCTATAACGGATAAATTTCCTTCTCCTTGCGTGAACGTTATAGCGATATTTTACTTTAGTATTGACATTCTTGAATGACTGTGACAACGGCGGCCATTTTATTTTATTTTATTTAGATTACACACTGGAGAGGAGCCCTTCCGTTGCCAGTTATGTCCGTCAACGTTCCTGCAACTGCCACACGTGAAAAAACACATGCGATGTGTACATAAACGAGACAAACCCTATCTATGCTTGCCGTGTGACGAGTATTTTTCTACCAAAAATGAGCTTCTAGCCCATGAAGTCAGTTATAAACCAAGAAGTAGAGAACGAAGAAAAGAAAGTGAAAATTGGGCCATGTTTGGAGTTAGCCAATGGAAAAATCCTTGCACTAAAGCACATTGCTCCGAGCATGTGACTTGAGCGGACGAGAATGTTACTCGCCATATTATTTAAACGGATCTCCACACCCGCACGGTTAGATCAACTCGGTTATGGAACTAAGCTCATCGACGAAGTGCTTTATGAATCAATTTCTTCCTCGGGGAGACAGCCCTTAAGGCACGGAGAAGGATGCACAGTTGAGGAGGTATTACGGAAGAATGTAGAAATTCTTCTTGAGTGGACTATCCCGAAAGAGTACATGGAAAACTTCAAACAAGAGAACAAATCTACCGAAGATATCTGGAAGAGCTGGTTTCGTAACAGACTCTGTTTTAAACTGTTTTAAAAAGGTTTCGCAAAGATAGTTAACTGAAAATCAGAGCAAAAAACTGATACGATTTTTTACATAATTTTTATGGTACGTCTGGTCATTGAAATTGTTTGTGACCTGTTGCGTTCATTTATATCTAGTCGGTGGTGCCAAAAGGAGTAATTCAACTGACGATACGCGCAGTTGAAAAAAAAAAAGCTTGTCAGAAGTGAACTAAGTCATGCAAAAATTTTTAAGTTGGTGCAATACCGCTTTAGTTTATAGTCCCCAAGAAATTTATTGACATATTGTAACGAAATAATGTGCTTAGGCTTGCTTAAATGTATCTGGCGCGGCATCCGGTCATCCGAAGCCCATCATCCGGGGCCCTTTGCATGTGAGACTCGGATGCCGGGAGTAGGATGACTGGCGTCCGCCGAGTCAGCATGGCTAGGCACGTAGACCAAGCTGGCTTGGCGGGCCGCGCTCTGCTGTAAGTAGAGGTGAGCTAGTTGCATGGAGGGGGTTAGTAGCTAGTGGTTAGTAGTTAGTAGTGTGGCGTTCGTTATTACGCAACAGTCAATTTCGTAACCGCCCAACGATGAATCCTAAGATTCATTGTTGGTAAGAATGAAATTCCCTGCACTAAGCCTGTAAAAAGAGAGTTCCCTTTCGACCTTCCTTTAAGTCAGTTGCGTTTCTTGAAAGTGAAATTTGATTGTTGTGAACGTAAAAGTGAGAGAAAGCACGAGAAGATAGTAGTAAAAGTGGCAGGCGAGTTAAGAGAGTTAAGCGAGTTGAGAGAGAGAAGTTAAGGAGTTGAGTATAAAGTAGATAGGGTGAGTGAGTAACGATAGTGAAGGTGGTAGTGTGTTGCAGTGGTAAGGCGGTGGCTAAAGTGTTGTAAGTTGTAAAGCCCGGTACCGGGTTAAGTTCACCCCTGTATTCCCCTCAAATACACTTATATTCCACAAGCAGACCGTTTTCCTACGGACCCGACGTGCGAAATTCGTCCTCACGACGAAAGTGCGCGTCACAATATGTACTAGTTAATAAATACTTAACAGTTCCGACGCAAAGGTCCTCGCATAACTTTGGCAAAAAACACTCCCTTTTTCCATACCGTATTTAAATGAACTAGTAAGCCTTGATGTTCTCGATATCTGACGTAAGAATTGGCGCGAGCTTATATTAAAAATGCAGGTGTGAAGTTGAAAAATGTGATTTCCGGCAGCGAAATGGGACATCTTCGCAGTAAAGGAGATTACTTCAATTCTTTCGTTCGAAACATCTTTTAATTTCTTAAATTCTATTAGCACTAGGGACATCTATGGAGAGCCACACTCACAACATAGGATTTCGAGCCGTTGTAGGCAGAGCAGGGTAGGATGCAGCAAGTTGTTGTTGTTGGTCTGTTTAAAGTCGCAACTGTGCCATCTAACGGGCACATTATCGACTTTTTCTGACCGTTTAATTTTTCTGATTGGTAAAAAGGTAATATCCTTTTACTCTATATAATACTAGAAATAATCCTACATAATATAATCTATATACTTTCTAGTTTTCTTATTCTTAGTAGTGAAAAGAAGTAAACAGACTTACACCACCTCTATCAGTTTAGTATCTTTAATATAGTCTACTAGACAATTTCTTAACTTGTATTGTCGTTCTGGTTCAATTTTCCCTAAATTTAATACATTGTCCATGTTAAATATTACTTCAATCCGTTCTACTCCATTTTTCTCTTTCGAATCCGTATGCTGCGCAATATAGCAACCTGTGTTCCACTGTGTCTGTATGTTCCCTACAATGTTTTGCGCATAGATTATTGTCGTATACACAGGTTGCAGGATTTCTTTTCTGATAATAGATGGGGAAACCCCTGCTTCCCTCGAGGCATATTCGAGTGGCGCGAATATGTCAAGCGGAATTTTTGTAAAGAAGATTCGCGCCTTCCCATTTCTTTGCCGGAAGTTACAGTCCACGTTGTTATGTGTTGGTTCTTGTTAATAAATTATGATATTGATGTCATTAGTATCGAGAAAAGCGATATATCGCGTTTTGAGGCAGCATAATTAGAACTACTTAATTTGTACGATTGTGGTCGATGTGCTTATTTTTTGTCATTGTCTACATTATTGTTCCTTCTTTGTGATATTGTTGTTATCAATTTCCCAACCAGTTACTTCGTTAAATAGTAGACGTGAAATTTTCATGCGGTAATTTTATAATATTTAATGTAAAGAATATTTTTATTGCTCCATATTTTACCATGTATCTACTTTTCAAAATGTGTTGTGTCTTTGCTAAACCCATAATCCATAATTAAAAACATCATTACTGGATGTGTTTAAACTCAAGAATAAAATAATCTTTATCCAACTTCGAGTATGTTGGTGCCGAAAGAAAAGAAAACTCGAACGATTCGATAAATTACACTAAGCTCGCCCTCATCTTTCAGAAAGGAGGTCCCGTTGGTTTTCCAGTTACGTTTCGGTACTAAAAAATGGTGCAAGAGTTGTTTCACATTAAACCAAAAATCCGTTCATAGCTTAGCTGTAAGGTTCTTGTAAAGACACTGAATTAATTCCCTTTGCATAGACGTATTGTATGCTAAGTCTCTGGGAAGGATATCCTCAAACCAATGGAGTATATAACCAAATCGTTAAGTTATAACTAAAATTTCCACTTGCTTAGTTAATGAGAAATCGAAATCAGTCTCACACGATTCTTTTATTCTATGTTGAGAAGAACGCTCAAATCTGGTGTATTTTGCGGTGTAGTTCTTCAGGCAATTTAAGGAAAAGAGTTGGTAGCTTAAATTTCTTTTGGTCACCAAATGAAGAAAAAAGAAAATAACAGTGCAACCCGCTTATTTGAATAGGCTCGGAACCGGATGGACGGTATTCAAATGTGCAAAAAATGTTAAATGTTAATGAAACTAATATTTCTAAAAAAGCGAAGTATTCAATAATCCATTATTCAATTAAAAGAAGTAGGTTTACATTGAATTAAATGGGCTTTAAACGGGACCATCAACTTATTGTACGGGTTATTCAAATAACTGCTATTCAGGTAAGTGGAGACCACTTAACTGAATAGCAGTGCGGTGTAGGCAGATTTCAAATTCTCATTAATTGTACAGCAGAGAATATTGGTTTTGGAATCGAAATTTATTACGAAACTTTTTATAGCAAAATTCGATCGCGCTCTCAGTGGACATTAAATGTGTAAAATTTACTGTAAGCATGTTTTGTTGATAAACTAACATTTGGGGAAACCATCCCGCGAAGTTTGACGTGTAACCTACGCTGTTGGTCATTGTACTAGTGCCGTACGTTTTATCGAAAATCTACTTTCTTGGTAACAAGAAATTTTTTTATTGATACAGTGGAACCCACTTGTATAATGACATTGCTCCTCGGATGATGACAAGATCCTCTTAATTACAAGAAAATCTGGAGTCCATTTTCACTCCCATTTAACGTAAAGGAGACTACCCTCGTATTATACCAACACGGTTAATGACGCGACTCGCATAATTTCACTTAATTTTCATTCCCCATTGGATATCTTTCAATGTTAGTTTTATCCGGTTAATAACAACCAACTAGGGACGTGGGCAACAAACATGCCGAAAACACGAAGACAAAAAATTCTAAGAAAAACCTCTTTGAGTTCCTATTCAAACGGATTTCCTAATGGAAATAAGCCTTTCTATTTCATCATTCTATAGTTCCTATTTTATATGTTGCGATCTCCAGTCAGCTCTGTAGTATAAAGACTAGTGAAAAACAGAAGTACTCACAGCGTTCAAAAACTATTATGCGGAGAAGTATGCTTTCTTTTAATTTAATTTTCTTTTATTAAGTACTATTTATACGCTATTCAATTGTAAGCACATAAGTTTTTTAATTATTTATTTATTTATTTTTACTGGTATTTCAGTGTGATACAAATTGGTATGACGTCATGTACATGCCCTCAGTTAGAACATGGCCTCGAGGGCAGGTATGCCCGGTGAGAGGTTAGGTAAGGTCAGAGGAGAGTCGTGTGTTGAGTAGTAGTAGAGTCACCACCGTGAACCTTGTACATCCACCCGCATTGAGCTCAATACACGTAACCTTAGTACCGGATTTAAGTTTAAAAGCTATACCACAAATAGTTAGGGTCGGATAAACCCAAGACCCGCTTAGACAAGTCGACTGGTCGTGCCCGGGGCCTTGCAATTAAGCGGGTTCCACTGTACTTTTATTATTATTCCTTGGTCGCAAAATATCTCATACAAGAGACTACTTCTTATATGGCTATAAGTGCTTTATTTAGCCTAAACATAAAATCGGAAAATAGAAAGCCAAAATCAAATAGCTCATCTTCTATGCTTAAGCGAATTCGAATATTGCCCGTAAATTGCTTTCCTTCTATAGCTTACCTATATTTCCAGTACCGAACATCGAGCTATTATATTGCTACATCTGTGGCAATAATTTCAAGTTTCAGACATGAAACACTGGACAGAGTTGATAACTTGACTAACTACTCAAAGAAATGAGATTTTTAAGGTTTAAGCCAATCTTTAAGAGAATTAGAGCCAAAAATATATACACAACGTCCAGTTATCTCTTTTTTTGTTTTCAAAATCTCAATCAAATGAGATTTCAAAGTTTTAAATCTCAATCATTTGTCTTATGCAAAAGGACAAATAAAATAAATTTGAAACTTTTTTGCATTTTGGAAAATTTTAAGATTTGTTTACGAAAGTCATTGTCAATTTAACGAAGACGCATCTATAGGTAGAGTTGAAATTATTTAAGGAAGAATCGCCACACTGCTTTGCTGTTTACAAAAAATATCCACACCCAAATGCGAGTCACAGCTCTGTCGTTCACATCAATGCTCCTTCTTGGAGGAAAAGAATATATTCTATGGAAAATTATTTTTTATACGAGGCGTGCCGAAGGCGCTGTCAACAATCGCTGTCCTCAAGGTTAATCCTACATACCTTTTAGCCGCTTTTTCTTACACCGGCTTCGAGTTTCCCTTGCATCCCACGTGACAAAGTGGGCTCCAAATTACGGGGAGCTAAAATATTAAACTTCGGGGACGATTTCTCAAAAACTACTCGGCCGACTAAAATTTATTTTTACCGAAATACAGAGCGGGAAAATATCTTCTGCATCTGGTTGCCCAATTTCCAATTTTTCAAATATTAAAAATGTCGAAAAATTTGCCACAGTTTTCAAATTTAATTAAACAATATTTTTTAAAAAAATCACATGCAGTAGATGCTAGCTTTAACGTTACTGTCGACGTTGATCGGAGATACCCCAAGTTATCTTTGAGAAACCATCCCCCGAATTTCCCCTGTTATTTGCCATAAGACGTTTACGTATACCAGGGCCTTATTTTCATGTAGGAGTGGTTGGTATTTTGCTTTACATGAGCTACTGAGGCCTAAGTACGTCACAATCTACTGTGTCCGTCTTACGTCTTTAATTGTTATACGAGTAAAACACTCGGATTTCATACGATAGTGTATTACTGACTTCCCAATTTTCAGCCCTGATTCACAAGAATTTTTCTTCTCCTAAAGCTAAGCATGAGCACAGTTCAACTACGGGACTAGACGTAGATGTTCTCATTTAAAAATCACTTTTCTGTAAAATGCACACATAAAAATTATGGCATTGAAGATAGCTAGAGACAGTATGAAAAACAGTATTTGCATAACGAATTATGGAAGAAAAGAGTAAGGCACGAATACTTTCAGAAAAGGCAACATATCAACTTTTTTTATTTTTTTTTTTGCTTGGTCCCATTATTTGGAGAATAGTTTACTTAGGTCGTTTGTGTTTTGGCAATACTTCTTTCCTTTTTTGATTATTTTAAAAAAGATCCTTCTGTAGGCGTCTCCGAGTAACTGTTATGTTGTGTTTCAGGGATTTCAAGTCTGTGGCTACACTCATGAAAGGATGTGATAAGAGCTCCTCAGCTGACGCTCTTTTATCGGGCTCCACTTCCAGGCAGCGTTCCATGAAGTCCTGTACAAACGTGGGAAAAAAATGTTCAAGCTTCCTCAAAAGAAATGCGGAAAGATAGGAGATATCCGTTTACCCTAAAACTGGTAGATAGCTTGTCCCATTGAATATTTGGCCTGCCATTGGTGGCAATGAGATACAAGGCCCTTAAGGGTGTTTCTTTCAAGTACGGCGGTTCTCCGTCTACCATTTCGATGGCCATAATACCCAAGGACCAGATATCAATCTTTCTCCCGTACTCTTTACGATTTACAACCTCAAGTTCAAACAGACGTTAGTCATTAACTCAATTAATTTTACTAGGAAAATATGTTCACACTTCCGGTGCCATCCAATAAGGTGTACCAATCATGGTCTGTCGTTTCTCGTCGCCTTGGACGTTGGCGCAGAAGCCAAAATCGGTGATTTTCACCGATCCGTCCATTCCCAGTAAGACATTATCGGACTTGATGTCTCGGTGAATGACATTCTGTTAGTAACATTGTAACAAATTACATTCCAAATCTCCGTGTTTTATACTCTCGTAAGTTAAGCGCTTGAAAGGGCAAAAAATGAGCAAAAATCAACGGATTTCTACTGGACTTGTAAGAATTGAAACACTTTCGTGTAAAATCTTACTTTTGAGTGCAAGTAATTAATGCCTTGCAGAACTTCGCGACAGATACCAGCGATTTGCCCTTCTTTTAGTACAGTTTCGATCACCACGTCCGTTAACTGACCTCCGTCCATTAGTTCCATAACCACCTATTCCCAAAATAACTTCATAAAATATGTTCAAATCTCAGTTTTCAGGGTTTTACATATAAATGGTCGTTAAAGTAGTTCGCATTCAAAAAATTGACCAAATTGGGGTGAACAATGTCTCGCAAGATGATGATTTCATTGAGAATCATTTCTCGCTTAGGTTGCTTTGATAAATCGATATCTTTTACGGCAACCTTCAAGCCGGATGTTTGGCTATCGCTTGCGATGAAGACGGTACCTGAAGCTCTACAAAATTTTACAGATATTAATAATCAACAGTTTTTCCAATATCCTTTTACTTAAAAAACAAATGCACAAACAAAATAAAAGAGACTGAGGAGCTTACCCAGCACCGAGTTCTTTTATCTTACGATAACGGAGAAACGGATCTTCACACTCACACCATTTTCTAAACGTGGCGTCTACTTCTTCATCTGACATGCCCGTTCTGTCCTTACGACGCACCAGCGGACTCTCGGAAGCCGGAGTTTGGTTTTCGAGCGATAAATCTAACATTCTGCTGGCGGCATCATCAAACTTTAAAAAAATTATGATTAACCTTCTATGCTGTGTTGAAACTTTATTAATTAAGCAAATTTGTGACTTTCACTAGTATATCGAAGCATTTTCTAAGGCTCTTACCTCATCGGAACCTGAGGAGCCACCACTTTGGGAGCTGGTAGAGGCATGGCTAATTAAAGATTGTTCTTCTTCACCTGGTTGAAGAAAATACAAGGAAATGAGTGACGTGCGAGCTCAAACTGATGATGCAAGCACCTTCAGAAGTGAGTTCGGTGCCGGGAAAGGCTAATATGCCAATTTTCATGCCAGCAGCAAGCAAAGGATTGGAAAAATCGAGGCCTGCCATGCAGATAAGGTTAAATAAGCTGTTTGTTAAGCGTGCAAAGTGCAAAAAAGTGACGAAGGAGAGAAGGACAAGGTTTGGGACAACGATGTACGGTAGTACCTTTGGTTTCCTCTTTAAGGGCATCAATGGTAGTTATTGGCTTATACGGTTGATGGTTTTTGTGTTTGACAGAATGACTGTAGAGAAGTTTGATGGCGCCTACAGCAGCATCCGGATTTTTGTCTTGTTCTTCCTTCCTGTAAAGAAATGGTAAGAGGGTGATTAGTTTCGATTGGGGTCGTCTAAGAAAAAACTATTTACGTTAATTGTTTGTTCAGCATCGCGGTCCATGCTTCTGGAAGTCCGACTAATTCACCTTTTTCATTGCGTGTTACATGGATAGTCTTTTTCACGTTGGTGGGGCCAGTGATATATGACGGACTTTCCCCGCCGTACTTCTTGTTTTTGCCGAAGATTTTACCTAACGCTGACGTCATTTTAGGGAGTAATGGGGGGATTATAGAACTTAGACGCACTTTACATAACACAGAAAAAACAAACAAAATTGTCACCGAAAGAAAGCCAAAAAATTTCCCCAACAGACTCACTCAAAGGACCCCACTTGACGCACGTTAGGTTGGGTCAAAGGAGTAAATAGGAACGCCTCTGTGAAAGAGAATTAAAAGTTATTATTGTGCTACATAGGTGGCGATATATTCACATAATACTCCAAAACGTGAATACCACGCAAAACTGTAACGGTTTTCTCTCTGCTTCAACGCTTGAAAACTTCATGTAAAAAAAAATAGTTTCTCCAAAAGATAAGGAAAACGCTAATTTGCAAATATCTCGGAAACCTTTCATCACACGAAAGCGAAATAAGTAGCGTTCACTCCTACATAACTAACTGTGCAAAAGTTCTGAATTTTGGAGCTTTTAAATAAACGCTGCAGAAATTAGTGAAGTTTTCTATCGCCCCTTAAATGTTTCGTTGTAAGGGCCTTCGTAAAAAATCACCAAAAATAGACTATTGTATGAAAAATACAAAATTATTGAGGTTTATTCTTTTGCAGATTTCATATGTACACGCAAAGTTTCATGACGATCAATCAAGTGTTTGCAAAAATGAAAAAAAAAAAGAAAAAACTTCGTCATAAGCCTGTGCTATAAGGCCGGGCAAGCATCCTGTGAAAATATATAGTATCCCGCGCGGGCTCCTAAAGCTTTGCTCTGTACCTCCGGTAGGAGAAAACTTACAGGGTCGATTTTTTAAACTGCTGTCGTTACTGGAAGCCACTAAAGAATATTACAAATCACAGAAGTTAAATGCTGCTTGCTCGATAAGACTCGCTACATCGGTTTTCACTTCAGCGAATCTGCATTAATGCTTCCGAATTTCGTTTCTTAGAATCAAAAATCCTTGTGTTATAAGTAAATAAATGTATGTAGCTTTCAGCTTCAGCGTCGTGTTTCTTCCAGCTTTTAGCAAAACTTTACCAAATTTCCGACGGCGTGAAAGTGAAACCGCGCAAAACGAAACCGCGTAAACCAAAGACCGCGTAAATGTGCGGATCGTGTACTTTTTTTCCTGGAACAGTTCCTAGTGTTTTTCCGTTCCAAGTTGGACTCAACAACTTTCGTATAAATTTTAAAGACATTGTTTACGGATAATCGCATATACGGGGAAAAACTATTCAGGTGAAAATACTGAAAATAATGGGAATTGCGAAAGCTTACCTGGGAGGTGAAACGATTTGGAGTTTATGAATATCGTAAATTTTGAAAAAGGGAAATCTAGTAAAAGCACAGAGCATACAGTAGTCAACAATCGAAATACAATAGAACATCAACACAGAACGTCAACAAAGAAATACAGTAGAATTTCGCTATGACAAACTTCCGTGGACTAATCCGGTTATTTGTTTGATAAGTATAAATGCCTACATCTGTATATGCCTACTATAAATACATACATCGGTATTTGTACCAATATTGTCATTTCGGACATACTCTTCGATACCTCGACTCGCCGACAACAGCAGACATTCATTGTAGATAGATTCGTTTTGACAAATAATTTATCTGATTTCCTAACGCCAGCGTTTAACGGAGCTATAACTTTATCAACTCAAATTGTGGAACGACCGATTATATTCACCATCACGGCAATGAATTTTTTCTTTATTAAGGCTCTTCTAAGAAGAGCTGTCCGTGTGTAATAAAGAACGCCAGTCTAATGCCGAGTTTCCACTGGCGAGTTGTGCAAGTCATAGACTACAAGTAAGAGTTGACTCGCACACACGTGTAATTCCAATGGGGTTGATTCTGATGCGCGTGTAAGTGGACTCAGCACATCTTGTCAGTGGAGACTCGGCATAAAGCACGCCCGAAAAAAGCCACTCGTAGGCTTGAAATCAAACAACGTAGTTTCACTACGAACAGCGCATAGATTTTTCTCAAACTGAGCGTTAATATTCAGGCGCTTAATATGTGCATGATGTGGCTACAAACAAAAAGGCTGGAAATTCGTTTGCCTTATTAAATTTTCAATCACTGTGCTAACGCATGGAACTTGGGTATTCAGTTTTTCATGTTATCCGATTGTAGTCAGTGATGGGAGGGTGTGCTCCATGACACGATCCAGATCGCGAAAACGGATCTTTCGATCCGTTTTCGACATTTCGCACGGATCAGAACTCGGTGGTTTTTCGTTCCTGCGGTCGTGATCCGCAAAACGTAGTCAAATATATTTTGTTGTAGAGTTCCCGACCTAAGGAACCTGAGGTAAAGAGGATAAAAATTTTAGTTTACGATTCAACAATAAGTAAAACTAATGTACTTGAACATTCTTTACCGCAACTGCACTTTCATAATTCCTATCCCTTTTCATTGGTATCTACTTGCGAATATCTCCTGCAAAAATACAGATATTAGAGAGGTTTGGCTAATTCGTCTGTTCTAGGTCTATTTCTTTTTGTGGCGTCACACTTACAAGTCTAAAATATGTAGGCCTATTCCTACGCATGCTGTTTTAACAGAGAAGCTGAGTGTACATTTTCTATTACAGAGTTTGGTATGGAGAGTAGAAAGAATAGTACTCATTTTATTTAACATGGTTAATAAGGCGTATGTAAATAATACAAATACCTTCCGTGACTCGAAACCTCAGAGACCCGGTACGGATCGCGATTCGTTGTAGTCCATGTCACCTTGAGCGCGGTGAACCCTATAAAGCGTCGTAGTGGTGTAAATGTTAATGGAGTCAACAGTTGATTGGTTGAAGTTATTTATTATTATTGTACTATTTATTTTTTAACATTGCTCTACTTCGTATGAAGTGAAGGCGATAGTGATAGATATTTAAAATGGACAGGTTTGAATTGTTGTTAGTTGCATTAATTAGAAATCTTGTGTCGCTTTAATAACTACAAGCTACGAATGTTTTTCGCGTATGGTGTCGTGTTCTGTCTGATTAATTGCCGGAATCAACGATGATCTCGTGTCTAAAATTTGTCTCGAAGTATTTCGAATTTCCCTTATTTCATCATTAACTATGCCGCTAGATGGTATCACACACTAGTTGTTGAACTTGAGGAATTTGGGTCTAGTACACACGTGTTTGGGGTTGAAAACTTTATGTTTATCTGCAGAGGAGATCAGGATAGAAAATCAGCGTAATTATTGTGAATTGCGGAACTTTTGAAACGTCATAAGGATGGTAAACTCTTTCCTCACCGTATGACTTGTGACTAATTCTTAAAAATTTTTCAGTTGCGCAGACAAGCCAGGCTTAGGAGAGAGTACTTGTATCGGAAATCCATTGAAGAGCGAAACCGAGCTATCCAAGAAAAGAAGGCTCGGCTTAAACAAGCTCTGGAAGGTTATTCATAACTTAAATCATACTATTCAAACATTAACAGTTCTTTATTTCTCGCAGAGGGGCGACCGATCGATACCGATTTAAGACGCAAAGCTATAGCATTACAGAAAGCCCTCGATTTTGAAGATCAAGGTCCCGAGGCCGCGGCTTCAGCTGGTACAGACGTTGGAGGAGCTGGTACGTCCCATATTGATGATGAATATCGCTGGGCTGGTGTAGAAGACCCAAAGATTATGATAACTACGTCTCACGATCCCTCTTCTCGCCTTAAGATGTTTGTGAAGGTATAAAAAAGTAAAAAAATGTATATCAAGTATAAAAAAAATCAGCATTCTATCATTTCTATAAATAGGAAATGCGTTTGATTTTCCCCAATGCACAACGGTTAAACCGAGGCAACTATGAGATGAAACAGCTTTTAGATGCTTGTAGAGCGAATGGAGTAACGGATTTTATTGTAGTACACGAACACAGGTAAAATTAAGGTGTGCCTCCAACGCAACTTTGTAATCGTCTTTTTCTTATTAGAGGCGAGCCAGATGGTTTAGTTATCAGTCACTTGCCGTATGGCCCAACTGCATATTTTACTTTATCGGACGTCGTAATGCGCCACGACATTCCTGACATTGGTCCCATGTCGGAACAATACCCCCATTTAGTATTCCATAATCTCAAATCCCCATTAGGACAACGGGTACATAACAAGCCGTGATGCTGTGTACAAAAATTATGCAGTTTTTTTTTTGTCAACCTAGACTATGAAGATCTTGAAATACTTGTTTCCGGTACCGAAAGAAGAAAGCCGCCGTGTGATTACCTTTGCTAATCATGACGATTATATCTCTTTTCGACACCATACATACAAAAAAGCTGATGGGGGTAAAGCCGTCGAACTGAAGGAGATTGGGCCCCGGTTTCAAATGAAACGTAAGAACTACTGTCGATTTATTAATTAGCGGATACTCCCGTCCTGTTAAGTTTGCTCGATTGGAAAATTACCATAATTGGATTTTCATTTATGGTATATTTCTCTTAATACTAAGTATGTTGCCGTTTTTCAGTCTACGAAATCAAGTTGGGAACACTGGACCAGGCAGCCGCTGCGGATACGGAATGGGCTTTTAAACCATACATGAATACGACAAGGAAGCGTCGTTTCTTATCAGATGATGATGGATGGACTGTTTAGAGCTGCAAATATATTTGCGATGGATAATTGAATATAACGTCTTTATTACTTCAATGTTTTCCCCTAAATGAATAGCAGACACAAAACTAAAATGGGTTTTTAAACGGAAATGCTTCCTTCGCGGAAACTACTTTTGCCAATCATGACGTTCAAACAAACACTTTTTCCATTTGCACAATCTTCACGAGCTTTCTGGAATATCTCGCAGATTTTTTCTTGGTCTTCGCGCCCGATCGTGTAGCCTGTTGCACCGTAGCCTTCTGCTACTTTTTCGTAGGCCGTATGCTACAAAAGAAATATTCAGAAAGTTTTAAAACTTGCATACCTGAACATGGTAGTTAGTGTTCATACTTCTCATGCATTAAGCAAACTAGCAAGGAAATACCAATAATTAATTTTCACTTAATCAAACGAAATGTAATTATGCCTTAATATTACACTGCATTACAAATGTAGCCTTAGCTTAGGATAGATAAACTTAAAGAATAGTTAATAATTTACTGAAAAAAAAAATACCAAAAAAGGCACCGGTGGGATTCGAACCCGCGATCTCCTGCTTACTAGGCAGGCGCTTTAACCAACTAAGCCACGGCGCCTCTATTTGTGCTCCATGAAACTACAACCTTTGAACACCTGGGTTTACTAGTGATCGGCAGATCAGATCCGAAATTGCTGATCACTCTCAGGTGTTCTCCGATTATAAACTTTATAATCTGGAATACGTACATGATTAGAACCGGAGCAGAGGAGAGTGTTGCATTTTCAGTCACTGGTACTAACACTATGTAAATGAGCTTTCATACTAAGATTTCAAACTGGACAAGTTATAATAGTAAGAAATAAAGACATAAATAGACACTTCTTTCGTAGCTTCATTAACCTAGAAATACTGAAGGCTTTTAAAAACTTACGACTAATGTGCATGCGACGTCCGTTCCTAAGAGGGGAATTTGTTCGCGAGCAATTTGCGACCAGGCAGCGTCATTGCCCACAACCGCTAACACGGGCGCTTTATGGCGAACCATAGTGTCAAACTCCGCCAAACTGTACGCGCTAGAGCCGTCGCCCCAGATTATCCACACTTCCGCATCGGGACGGGCTAACTTTGCGCCTAAAGCAAAACCGCCTCCGACACCCAAAGTTCCAAATGCTCCTGGATCCAGCCAAGTCAAAGGTCCTCGGGGTCGGAGAATGTAAGCAGCTGAGCCAACAAAATCTCCTCCATCTGCCACCAGAATAGCATTTTCCGGAAGAGCCTCTTCCAGTTTGCCCAACACCAATAAAGGATTAAGGTGAGTATCCGTCGGCTGAGCTGCCATCTGTGCCACATACAGTAAAATTTCATTTTGAACAAAACCCCTGAGCTCCCGAAGCAAGTTACATTTGCGTTGACTTTTTCTTTCTCGTCATCACGTTTGCGCAACGTGTCAATCCAAACAGGATCGCAGGAATGACCGGCTAACGCAGCCGATAATTCAACGAGGAAGCTTCCCGCATCCGCTTCAATAGCGACTGTAGGCTTCCAGAACATGTCCGAGTTCTATATAATGCACACTTTTGCATTTAATCGTGAAGCAATTGAATAATAACCACTGACCTTCAATAGCTGTTCACGGTTCCGGTTAACAGCAATAATGGCTGCCTTACGGGGCAAAACCCTGCCATAAGACAAACGGAAATCACAAACGCTTCCAGCAAGAATGACTAAATCAGCTTCCTTCAATGCTTCACGCCTCTGTTGTCTCATCTGCAAACGACTCGCTTTGCCCAACAAACCACGAGCCATGCCACCAAGGTAGCAAGGAATTCCCAACCTTTCCACTGTTCGTCGCAGTTTGTCAGCAGGAATGGGTGGCAGGGTGGCTTGGCTACCGATTAACAATAAAGGACGTTTGGCTCGGCTTACAAGTTCTGCACATTTCTGGACTGTTTAAAGGGTGTAAGAAAAGTTCAACGTTATTCAACTTAAACGTTGCTGAAATCCAAAGGTGAGAAAAAGGGTACATACTTTCACTGGCTTTAGGTAACGGAACATTGACGGGTAGAGGCGTGGCAACAAACGGCTCCCATGCCCCAGCAAAGATATTATCGACATAATTGTTTAAGTACCAATTCACGATCTTAGGAATCAAACCCTTGCTGCCAGATTTGGCGCCAACTTCTTTCTTCACCATACTGTATGGGTAAAGAACGTCGATAGGGAACTCGACGAATACAGGACCTTAACAAACCCAATTTAAAAACAAGTAATAGTTTTAAAAGCTGAAGTACCTGGAACACCAGATTGGGCGATCTGCAATGCGCGTCGAAGAACTGGAGCGATATCTCGAATCGAAGTCACAGTTGCGCAGTATTTGCACAATGGTTTGAATAAGGCCATTTGATCAATATCCTGTAGAGCACCACGGCCTTTTAAAATCGTTGCTGCCGCGCCACCTTTTCAGTTCAGCGTTAAACGTAATTTTTAAAATTGATCTAATTTGACTCCATGTCCAATTTACCGATAAGTAAAACAGGGGACTCGGCCATTTGGGCATTCTTGATCGCAGTAATTGTGTTGGTCAGGCCTGGGCCTGCTGTCACGGCAGCCACGCCTACGGAACCGCTCAAGCGAGCAACGGCGTCAGCAGCAAAAACAGCCGAAACCTGCAATTAATATGAAACTTATTGGAAAGGAGTCCTCAATAGTATGGTCTAGCATATGTCACCTCATGTCGAGTGTCGATGACTTTTATGCCGATTTTTTCGGACGCTGCCAGGATGGGAGAAATGTGCCCGCCCACCAAAGTAAACAGGAATTCGACTCCATGAGCTTTCAGTACTTCGGCGACAATTTCGCCGCCATTACGTTTGGATTTCTCGTCAACCTACATAATTAATTTTCAAGTAGCTCTAAGGAGAACTTTTTAAAGGAAGAACACATACTTTATGCGTCGCGATGTAAATTATGTTGAATCGGTTCAGAAGAACACTGATCGAAACTCCGATGGCGGCCGAAGTAAGAAACAAGGGCAATCCTCCTGCTTCGCTTGCAATTCTCAATATATCCGAGAACATTTTCCCAGTGAGACTTGATGATGATGACTAAAGAAACGGGTCGAAAAAAAGCGTGTTTACTATCGTGAATGCAAATCACGTGCCAGCGTAATCTTTCGGAGTGCTAAAGTCTGCCTTTCCACTAGAAAGGCGTTTCTTTGTACGCAAAGAACTTGAGCACCGAACACACTCAAGTAACGGGACAGCTGTATCAAGGCTTACGATGCTTTGCGAGAAACAGCCCGTCTAGCCGAACGACAGTCAACAAGCGAGTTACGAGCAGGCAGACCTGGATATACTAGGTACATCAGTTCCACTATCCGGCAAACGTCTTCTCCAACATAATGGACTCCACTTATCTGAATATCCGTTAAACAAAGTATTCGCCTTATAATCAAATTGGGTTTACGGGCTCGTTTTCTATCATGTAATGTGAAACGATTTCGGTTTAAGCTCTACCTATACTTCTTTGCATACTTTTCTGGTTATGTTCACATAGTTGATCGAATTTCACTATCCTCCACCCAACACGTCAGATTTTTATCATTCCAAAGCCCAACAACGCGAGTACTCCGTCACCTGATTCTCGACAAAATACGTGCATTTAAGGCTCTAATGCTCTGACAGTGTAATGAGATGTAAAGCCTACTAGTGCATGATTGACCGGAGATTTGAGTACGTAAGTTATACTTAAACGTGACAGGAAATTTAAGTCAGGTTATCCAAAGAAGTCTTGTTCGGATAAGTGGACTCCATTACCGTTGCTATGGTAACAGGGACCCAAGCGTCACTGTTTGACATAACCGCGGTGTTGGCTGTCAGAAGAGAAGAATTTCAGAAAGTACTTTTTGAATACGGAGTTCTTGTCTGTTACTGATTAATTATTAGCCAGTTGAAGCTGTCAAATGGAATTAAGCATTGGCGCTTTACAGGAGCCGCGAGGATTTATCCGTCTGTTGGAATTTGTAAGTATTCAACAGTTAAATTAGAAATAACGCCCATTCCAAACCACTCCTCTTTAGAGGATTAAAGTTCGCAGTATTACAGCATTTTCGAAATAGTTGAACATTTTTTCGTAGGTATTTTCAATATGCGCCTTTGCCACTACAACGAATTTCTCGACGTATTTTCAGTTTCATATCTCAGAGAATGGAACTAAAACAACAACCGTCAGTCATCCTGTGTCTTATCCTTTCAGGTGAGCTACTTCGAAAATACGAAACTTCTAGAAAGCATCAATTTTTCATTTTTCACCATTAAAAATTTTATAGACTTGATCATGAAACCCAAAGCGTTGAAGTCTGTGACGGTAAAAAGGAATTGCAATTCTTCGGGGATTATTCTTCTGACGCGCAGTTTTTCGTGGCAGTAGGCGTGTTGGCGTTTTTGTACTCCCTAGCCTCTTTAGTGATCTTCCTTCTGTACGATAGTCTGTACAAAACTAACACCATGCTTCCTATAATCGTAAGTGAGAACCTCTTAAAAAAAAAAAAAAAAAAAAAAAAAACTTCGAAGGAAAAACTGCGATTGTAACCGTGTACCTTTTTAAAGGATTTTCTAACGACGACAGTTCTAGCTATGCTTTGGCTTTCCGGCGGTGCAGCCTGGGCTTCAGGCTTGAATGCCCTTAAAATTGTCTGTGATCCTGACAACTGGCTTGGAAGTTTTAACATCTGCAAACTTTCGGGACATTGTATAACGAAGTGCGCTACCACCTATGCTGGTTCTTTTGCAGGTCTCAATGTTTCAGTCGTAAGTAAACCCCGTTTGACTCGTTTATTTAGTGGTTTGAAGAGAGCAACGCAAGACTAACTTTTAAAAAATCAGGAGTATCGGACACGGTAGTCCGTTTTTTTTCAACCTTTGTTATTTCAACTGTAGGACCACTTTTTTTTTGCGAACTGCAGGTTTTTACGTTAATTTCGTTAAGTCTCTAATTGCTTATCACGAGAGCGTTTTTATAATGGTCACTTAAAATGATAAACAAAATGCAAAAGTACAAGACGGTCTCTGCTGCTATTCTGTATTTGAATTTTCTAGCATGCTGCTAATGAGCAAAACATGTGCAACCGATTTGGCCAACTATTCGATGTGCTTACCACAACTGCTATCCAATCGTTCGACAAATCGAAGCTTAATCGTATTCAAAACTAAACGTAGCTAAATATGACAGTGACGCTATTCCATATGTGCTTAATTTTTTTGGTTCCAGAAGCAAAAGAGAGGGTTGCAATCTGAGTATTCATTCATATTGTAAAACTTTAGATCTTTGGATTCCTCAATTTCTTCCTTTGGGCTTCCAACTTGTGGTTCACTTATAAAGACACACCTTGGTTCCAACAACCAGCGACTGCTGCGACCACCACGCACACTTTGCCCTGAAGTCCCATGTAACCCTAACCCAAGTTATAAGTTAGTGAAGAAAGATAAACCAGACCCCTCACACATGTATTTTTCGTGTTGAACAAGAAAGAAGACCTTCGTAAGTGATTTTTTAATTATTTTCTCAGAAAGGAATGTAAGATGGCAAAACGGAATTCAAGGCGTTGTGCCAATATAATAAAGAAAGCTCATGAAACCAGATTGGTACGGTTTAGCCACGTTCAGTGTAATTTAACCTCGAAATTGATGATGTCCAAGCTGATATAATGAGATGCACACATGCATATACAAATTTCGTTTCCTCGTGTTCAATAAATCGAATGTAATTCATCGTTATGAAAAGAAGACTTAAGCTTTGGTCTCTTTTAAACTTAGGTAATACAATCCGCGTTGCGCCCGCGATAATTCCTCTTTCAGTAAACGGATCTCGTTACGGAAACCTTTCGCTTCGGTGAGTCGGCGCTGTTCTAGTTTTTCAAGTTGGCTCGTTAAGTGTGTTAACTTTTGTTGGAAACCTTCGTCTCGCTCCTGAAATCGGAACCAACATTCCACATTGATTTCTTTCAGTTCAAAATTCGTCTATATTTATTATTTTTGTTTTCTTTCTTTTTATTATTTTAATGTTTATCTTTTACCTTTTGTTTGCCCGCGATATTACTAAAGGCTGTACGCAATCGAATAATTTCTGCTTCTCGCTCTTCGTTGGTTCGTTTCCATCTGTCATTTTCTTTCTTGGCTTCGTGCAAAGAGTCCTGAATGTAACAAAAAGATGTAAATGAAAACTTTTAAAAGACATAGGCGACTTACTTGAAGTTTCTTCAGCCGTTCGCTTAGTTCGTGGACTTTAACGGCCGTTTCATTACTGTTCAGAAGCCACGCAGGTAAGGAAGCAGGTTCGCTTACGGAAGTAGCTGATTCGGGCCCAGTAAGCGCATGGAGTTGGCGCTGTAGTTCCCACTGCGAGCTCATTTGTGTTTGCTCTTGAACAAGGCTAGCAATTTTCTTTTGAGCATCAATCTCTTGCTTTTCAAGCACCCGTACCCTTCGCAAGCAACGTGTGCAAATTAATAACAACACAGTGTTGATATTAACTCGATTGATGTTTACCGTTCTGTTAGGCGCCTAACTTGCGTTTCCAAATTGTTACGTTCGATTTCACATTGGTATCTCAGCGTTTGATGATCCTGGAGGAAGGATAGAGCTTGTTCTTCGAGCAACTTTTCTAAACGTTGCAGACTGACTTCAAGCTGCTTTTCTTGACTGTTTTCTAATGGGCTTAAGTGATCGTTTAATTTTCCTTCACCTGACAACTTCTTCAGGAGAGATATTATCTCTTTGTCCCTTTGGTGTCGCATCTGCATACAGCGGAAAACTTATTTCTTTACTGCATATTTCAGAGCAGTGTTTTGTACTTGAAGTTTGTCTATCGTGGCAGCTAACAGCAAGGAGCGACTGCGCTCGGAATCAAACAGTACTTGAATATCATTCGCTTTTCGCCTGGCATCTTCGGCTTCTTTCAAAGCTTGCCCATGTAGGTCCTCAAATGTATATTTAGATGTTAAACTTTCTTCTAATCTATGACAGGAGTTTTATAGGAGTTCATAAACTAAAGAATTAATTAACGTAATATAACTACTTGTCCAAGGTTTTTAGGAGAGCGTCATATTGCTGTTTTTGGTGTTTGAGTTTCTTTTGGTAAAACTCGACCAAATCTTGAGAAGGAGGCAACATGGCTAACAATGTATCCGCATCTAAGTCTGAGCTGTCCATGGCTCTGGTTCCTACAATAATAATAGGTTGCCATCTGTTTAACATACGCTTTATTTAATCATACATTAGATTGGACACAGCCTTGGGTTTAACGCAAGATTTAAGTTGCTGGATAAATGTGGGTTACAGCTAACTGGTTGAGTCTAACGTTGCGTTTAAGCTAATCGTAAGATAATATGGTGCTAGACAAGAAAAAATAATTAAGAATAATTTTAGTTAAGTTAACCATACGACATTCTTTTAGCTTCCGTTGAAGCTACGATACGTTCAACTAATCTCGGGTTAAGTATTCGCATATGTACGTAACCAATAAGAAAAGGCCATAATTCTGTCAGCGAGCATTGTCTAATTCACGTTACCTGTTTTTTCCATTGGGTGCTGTGTTGTTTTCTTTTCGAAGCAGGATTTTTTTTAATACACCGCTGTGTTTAGTTTTCAGGCCTAAGCATTGCCAGTATTATTTAGTCATCAAGTAGACAAATTATTTAAAAAAGTGACGTATGTATTACTAATTATACGTAAGTCAAGCCTTCAATAGGCAAGGATTACGAGATTATTACCTAAAGTAATTTAGATTACGGAAGAAATTATGAATTCTTCATTGAATTTCAGTTATTCAGTGAAGCAACGCTGGAAACATGTGTTGGCCATTTTCATTGGTTATATGGGGTTTTAGGGACGGCCATACGTCCTTCGTTATAACCTTGTTGATTGGACCCCTCCTTTCCTTATTTATTCTCTTTACTCCTCCCCTCCTAACTCTCCCCATGGCCCTCGCCTTTGGTTCGTTCGCTTGACTTTTGTGTGTTGTACGTGCGGAAGTTGTGTATCAATGGCGTGCGTGGGTCATTGTTTTTACCTGGATTTCGCCTCCACTTGCGATTAAATTTTACAGGTAATTCCTCGTAATGTAATACACCTTTCCTGATCAATCTGCCACTCCGTGATTTTTCTGTTTATTCATTTTAAGCTCTTTACGTAATCAACGTCGAAAAACGAACACAGTTTCTCTTCGATTAAAGGGCCTAGCCCCAGGCTTCAGTTTTTCTCGGGAATGTTTTACACTTCCCTGATACAAACCCAACGGTCATCTTTTTGCTCTTTCTGTGACACTGACAAAATTTCCTTGCCATTTTTTGGGGTAAATTACAGGGGACGAGATTTACAACTTTCGAGTCATTGATTGTTGGCAAAGGAGCGACAAAACGCTTTTTGGATACTGAAATACCCCTGTTTCTTTGGTTGGACCCAACACTGAGATGATGGCCGCGTCCGAAGCGGTGTTCCGGCCGCCACCGGAGGCTCCAGTTTTCTGCCCCACGTTGGAAGAATTCGAGCATCCTTTGGAATATATTAGCAAAATCCGAGCAGTGGCCGAGAAAACTGGAATTTGCAAGATCAAACCTCCACCGGTAAACCCCCCTTACCACCTAACCTATTCTTGACTCCGGAAGAAATATTCAATGTTTTCTTTGACAGGATTGGCAGCCGCCTTTTGCCGTTGACGTTGACAATTTGAAGTTCACACCACGCATTCAGCGACTTAACGAACTTGAAGCTCATACTCGCATTAAACTCAACTTTCTGGATCAAATTGCGCGATTTTGGGAGCTTCAAGGATCTTCTCTCAAGATTCCTGTGGTGGAAAAGAAAGCTTTGGATCTTTACACACTTTATGAAGTCGTCAAAAATGAAGGTTTGAAAGCAAAGTGTGATGCGAGAAAGATTTTGAAACTGTTTCTGTTCAGGGGGGATGGAATATATCACCCGGGAGAAGAAGTGGACGCAAGTGGGTGTACGTTTAGGGTTTCCTAACGCGATCAAAGGCTTGGGAACAATGTTGAAGAATCTTTATGAGCGCATTTTGTACCCGTATGATATTTTCCAGCAAGGGAAGCACATGCCCAGTGTGGTAAGCTAAAAAATAAGAGTAGTCGTGAAGGAGTTGGCTGAAATTGTCTCATTGCCATGGGTGCAAACAGAAACTGGAAGATGACGACAAAGTACGGGATAAAGATTATACCCCTCATCGCATTCCCTCACGAATGGCCATCAAACCGCCTCCTAAACGCAGCCGCCGCACACGTCATTTCCCAGCTGAGATACCTGATGACGTAAGAGGATAATCATTCGAAAATGTGGATGTTGAATGAGTTTTTCTGTGTCTGTTACAGTTGGCAAAGTACATATGTCAAAACTGCGGACGAGGAGACGCGGAAGAATCAATGCTTCTTTGCGATGGTTGCGATGATAGCTATCACACGTTTTGCTTGATGCCACCTTTAGCAGAAATCCCTGCAGGTAGAGTCAGCACCTCTTTCGCAGTTCGACAGTCTGATGTTGGAATGGTTTCTTTTGTTTGTATGCACTAGGTGATTGGCGGTGCCCTTGCTGCGTAGCGGAAGAAGTTAGCAAACCCACCGAAGCCTTTGGGTTTGAGCAAGCAACCAAAGAATACACGTTGCAGTCTTTTGGCGAAATGGCTGATCAGTTCAAATCAGACTACTTCAATATGCCAGTTCACGTAAATTTGTACACTTTCGCGTTTTCTTCATAATTTCGCGTTTACCTTTATCGAAAATTTTTTTTAATATTTTTGTTAATCCTTCTTTCTCGTATACTGTCATTATACTTTGCTATTAAATTCACAATTTTCGTTGTATATAGGTAAGACGAGAAGAAAATATTATAATGTAATTTATCCTTTAAAACTCACTGTTGCAGTTAGTTCCGACGTCTTTGGTAGAAAAAGAGTTTTGGCGCATCGTTTCCTCCATTGATGAAGACGTTGTTGTGGAATATGGAGCTGATTTGCACACTATGGACCATGGCTCGGGCTTTCCTACCCTCAATTCGAGAAATCTTTTACCTGGAGACGAAGTAAGATTTGCTGACATCTTCCTTATGTTATCTATGCGATTTCTGCTGTGTAACCTTAGTATTGGATAAAATTGGTGCTGAAAGCATCTTGTTCTTAACAGGAATATGCAAAATCTGGGTGGAATTTGAACAACTTGCCCGTTTTAGAAGGTTCAGTGCTGAATCACATTCAAGCTGACATTTCTGGAATGAAAGTACCGTGGATGTACGTCGGTATGTGTTTTTCGGCCTTCTGTTGGCACAACGAAGACCATTGGAGCTATTCCATCAATTATTTGCATTGGTAAGCATTTGTTACATTTCACTGTGGTCTCCGTGAAATGTTTGTATTTATATTTACGAATTCCTCGCTTGACAAACGAAACTCGTTATGCAGTTTAATTTTAATAAAAATTCTTGTTAATTAAACTTAATTCCGATAGTGAACTAAAAAAACAAACAAATAAAGAAATTAAACAAACTGAAGGCAGGAATAATTTAGTTGAAATCCGTAAAAAAATGTGTTCCAAAATGGCTATCCCACGTAAACATAATTCACCTTGTTCTTTTCCGTTCCGTTAATTTATTTACATGACTTTGTACTATATTTTCTTGTTGTTTTTCTTCGTTTTTAATGGAAAAAAGCCGTTTGCGGAATGCTTCATTACAGTGTGCGTGAAAAGTGTGTAACTGTTCTAATTTAATAATTATGAAATAATTTGCATAGGGGTGAGCCAAAAACGTGGTATGGAGTTCCGGGCGATGGTGCAGAAGCTTTCGAAACAGCTATGAAATCCGCAGCGCCAGAACTGTTCCGGGCCCAACCCGATTTGCTACACCAATTGGTGACCATTATGAACCCAAACATCCTCATGGACTCGGACGTGCCTATTTATCGAACAGATCAACACGCCGGGGAATTTGTCATCACTTTCCCACGTTCCTATCACGCGGGCTTCAACCAGGGCTACAACTTCGCCGAAGCGGTCAATTTCGCTCCTGCAGATTGGGTAATTTTACTTACACTGAAAAAAAAGGCAAACAACGTGGTGTGCTTTTACCTCCTAACGTTGTTTTTCTTATCAACGTTTATGTAGATACCACTAGGAAGGGAATGTGTCAGCCATTATTCTAACTTGCATCGGTTTTGCGTCTTCTCCCATGATGAATTGATTTGCAAGATGGCGTGCAATGCAGAAAGCTTAAACAAAGATATCGCAAGTGCTTGTGTGGAGGATATGGAAATAATGCTGGCCGAAGAAACTGCCTTCAGAAAGGAAGTTCTGGATTGGGTAAGAAAAAAAAGATAAAATGAAAAAGTGAACAGAAAAGAAAAGCAAATTAGAAAAACGCTAGTCGTGTTGCAAATCTCAGAAGAGAATACTTTCGTACATAGGGAGTAGTCGATTCAGAGCGGGAGGCGTTTGAGTTATTGCCTGATGATGAACGGCAATGTGATTACTGCAAAACTACCTGTTTTCTTTCCGCCGTCACCTGCAGCTGTAGTCAAGAGAGAGTTGTATGTTTGAGACACTATAAATTGCTCTGTTCGTGTGCTCCTAAACGACATACATTAAGGTACGCTTGATGGACGAATCAGTGATTTACCACCCGAGTGAAAAAAAAAAAACACTAATGGAGGCCAAATTTTAGATACCGATACACTTTAGACGAACTCCCAGGAATGTTAAACCGCGTAAGAGCGCGCAGAGACCACTTTGAAAGTTGGTCGAGCAAATTGCAGAGAGCTTTGAAGCTTGAAGGTGACGATCGGCTAGGTAGGACATCGTAATTCATTACAATGTGGACAGAAGTGGAATTGGAGGCTAACGCCTGTTATTGTAACCACGTAGAACTGGACGAATTGAAAGAATTATTGGAGGAAGCCCAGAGTAACCGTATTCCTGAAGCTGAGGTGGTAGTTGCCGTTAAGAAAGCGGTAGCCGAAGCTGAAAAGTGTTCTTCCATTTGTCAGCAATTGGTCTCGACCAAGATTCGAACTCGGTAAATACCACTGAACTTTTTTTAATTGTTGCAAGGTGTTATATATATCTTTTTTGTTGTTTTTTCTATACTGGTAACCATATTTCTTCTTTTTCGGCATTTATCGTAGTACGAGGCTGTCTGGAGAGGCTAAATGCAGGCTTACTTTTGAAGAACTGTGCCAGTTTACAGGAAAGGCGCAGAAGTTGCGGTGCCGTTTACCGGAAGGGCCAGCGTTGATGAAGCTATTTCAAGGCGTTCAGGAATTTCAGGCCGAAGCTAAGTTATTACTCGAACCCGAAGACGGACCTTTTGCGTTACCCGAGTTGGGCAAATTAGAGGCATGCTTAGAAAGAGGGACATCATTCGATATTGAACTTCCGATCATTCAGCAGTTAAAACAGGTACAATGTCTTCCTCAGTTTTCCAATACACTTTGACCCGAGAGTGCATCTGTTGAATGGGGTTAATGGCCGTTTTGTAGCGAATGCAACACGTGGAATGGTTAACGGAATTCCGGGAGGTCGTGGGCGACCCGAAAGATCCCGAGCACCAACCAGAGCCAGGTGTCGTTTCCTTGGAAACGGTGAAGAACTTGCTCGAGTCGGGCGTCCAACTTCCACCACATCCGGCGCTGGAAAAGGCTTTGGCAGAATTACAAGGCCTCCTGCACCAGTCGGAAGAATTGGAGACAAAAGCAGCCAACTTCCTCCAAGCCAAGTCAGACTAAGAAATTATTAATTAATCTTCTCTGAAAAGCTGTTAATGAGTTCAAATGCTATAAACTTAGGCCTCGACACAGCTTGCACACCCTTGAGGAAATCGCGCGAGAAGCTGACGCGCTTCCCACGTTTGTGGCCTCTGCTGCGGCAGTGAAAGATGCCGTCAAGAAAGGCAAAGAGTGGCTGAACAAATTGCAGGCTATTCAAGTAAGAATGCGTTAATTTTTCTTCAAAGATTCATGTTTACTTTTTACGGTAGCAAGGGGAGCATTACCCTTACGTTGATGTATTGGAAGGAATACTAAGCAGAGCAAAGAGTTTGCCTGTACGACTGGATCCCTTACCGGCTGTTGAAGAGCAAGTCGCTGCAGCGAGGAATTGGAAGGAGAAGATTGCAAAGTTATTTTTGCGCAAGAATTCAGCCTATTCTCTCCTTGAGGTGAGAAAATGGATTGTTATGAATCAGAAAAAGAATTATCCTAAACCTGAATATTCATGAAATCTGCTATAGGTTTTGACTCCTCGGGCCGATATTGGTCAGGGGCCGCCACGGTTTCGACGCCGCAAAAATCGGGAAGACGTCTCCACGCATTTAAGTCACATTGTTGATTTAGCGAGAGGCGAAACTATCGATGGACGCGCGGTTATCAAGGCGATCAAGGTAAAAAGAAAAAAAAATGAAGTTTCTGTGGCTAGAGAACAGATTTTTAGAAGAAGGATGGTTAGAGAGCACATTTTCGTAAGGAAATAAGTTTTTTTTTCGGTTTAGGCTGCCCAGAAGCAAGAAATGGAAGCAATTCAACGCTTACGTCATACAAACACGTCCAAATTAACGGATGAAACTGCAGAGTTTTGTGTTTGCCGAAGGACGTATCAGCGGTCGATGCTTCAGTGTGATCTCTGTCAGGAGTGCTACCATGGTAACAATAACAATTGTCGAAATAGTGAATTCGCGAAGATGATTTTTTTTTTTTTTTTTTTTTTTTTTTTTTTTTTTTTTTTTTTTTNTTTTTTTTTTTTTTTTTTTTTTTTTTTTTTGCAGAGGCTTGTATTCCCGGTTTTACGAAAGGGAAAGAGAGTGGGACAAGTTCTCCGACACCAAGTTCCAGTTTTAACCCCGAAGAACGGTTTTTATGTCCGTTGTGCTGCCGTTCCTCGCGACCTAAGCTGGAAACAGCCCTGTCGCTCGTTTTCGCCCTCCAGTCGATCACAGTTCGTATGCCTGAAGGAGAAGCTCTTCAGTGTCTAACAGAAAGAGCCATGAGTTGGCAAGTGAGTTTTTTATATTTTTATTATTATTATTATTATTATTATTATTTTTATTATTATTATTATTATTATTATTATTATTTTTATTATTATTATTATTATTATTATTTTCTTTGTGTGTTGTGATTATATTTTCGGATTTTTATTTTGGGAGTTTCTGCTAGCTTGTATAATGTAATAAAATAGGTGTCTTCTATTCTATAGACTTTCGGCCTAAGTGATCAATTTTGTTTTATTTTTTTAGGACCGCGCGAAAAAGTTGTTAGCGCATCCCGAAGTGGAGAAAGTGAAAGTACAGTTGCCGTACGTGCAACAAAAGCAGATAGATGCCGTGCAGAAGTTCCGGGCCGAGCATTTGACGAAAGTGAAACCGGAAGTGGATGGGACGACATCCAAAGTCAAACCCAAGGAAGAAGCTACTGTACCCAAAGATGACAGCTTAGGGAGTACCGAACATGCCTATGCAGCGGGTAATGCGCTTTTTAAAGGAGATGGAATGATGCAAGTTAACTGCAATGTTTTCATAATTGCTTAGCGTCTGCGTCGGTTGACGGGATAGCTACGAAAGAGCTGATGGACAGCCAAAGCTTAGGCGCGAAGTACAATGTGCCCGTTTTGGAAGTGCCAGCCACTTTACAAAAGCCTTTAAAAGATTTGTTAGTTGAAGGCTACTTACTGGAACTACAAACTGAAGAAATCATCCAACTCGGAGGTATCATCGCTGCAACGCAGATGCCGAATTTTTATGCCGGCGAGGAGGTAAATAGTCATGTTTTGATTATATTTCTGATGGGTGAATTTGAAAACATGTCGAAATGTAATTTATATAGAGATAAGAGAAAGAAATATAGCAAAAAATAAAAAAGACTGATTGTGAAATATGAACCTTGTCATACTGACATGCAACTGGTAGCCGATTGTACTTGTATCTGCTTCTTGTTGCTAATAATTTGACTTTAGAACGTGTTATTGATTAACTGATCATTTGTTTGATTTAATTTGATTGGCTGCGAGAAATATCATCGGTATTTTCTTTTTGTTATAGGAAGAAGAACAAGGGGAAGAACGTAAAATGAAAAAACGTGGACCTGCCTTTAGAGAAGGCAGACGCACGCAGAAACAGATCAAATTGGACAAGGCAGAAAATTCACCTAGCAAAAAGCCTCGAGTAATTTTCTTTCCCTTCTTGGATTTTGAAAATTGTTAACAATTTTGTGTGGCGTAACATAAACTTTTCTTCTTAGAAGGCGCGGCAGCAAAATACGAAGAAATGGGAAGCAGATAGTGATTCGTCAGACGACGCTGAAGAAGTTTGCTCGGCATCCAAGTGTCTGAAACCAACAGGTAAATAAAATAATAATTCGGGGAAGTTTATCGAGACAAATAGCCTAATACGTGTGGTTATGTTTTTGGTCCAGGACGAGAAGTTAACTGGGTACAGTGCGATGGGTGCGAAAGTTGGTTCCATTTGAGTTGTGTAGGCCTGCGCAAGCAAGATGTTTCGGATGACAAAGAGTACTTATGCAGGAAATGCAAAGACCAGCCCGGCTTTCAAGCGAAAGTGAGTTGTAAGACTAGTAATGTAGCTCCCTCAAACGCTCCTTTTCTATTTGCGGGTGTATATTTTTGTGTTTATTTCTGTATTTCATTCGCTTATTTTATATTTTTAACGTATAATTGAAGTAAATAGATTCCAAAAACGATAGTGGTGATAATCTTTAGTGTAGTGGGCATATAATGAAGTTTTCTGTTTTCATAGGGAAGTACAGAAGGTACGGCAAACGATGAGGGCACAGAACCTGACGCGACAACGGGCGATTCCATGGATGAAGACACTTAAAATCTTTTTATATCGCACATATAAGAGTTTTTAAACAACTGTCGTTTACTTTGTTTTTCGTTCATTTGATTGAGTTTAATTGTTGTCTGGGATCACATAATTGACTCGGATTCATTTTGAGACGCAAAATTGAGCAAGTCAGTAATCAAGACCTTTCTTTTCGTCGTTCCATTTTCTCTGAAAAACGTCCCTAAACCAGAAACTTTTGCATAGCCTCTGTTGACATTGTGCGAACGTAGCCCCCGAGACTGAGGGACTTTTTTGTTTTCAATATTTTACGATGTGTCGTTTGGTGACTTTAATATGATTCTCATTACTTGGCAAATTTTCATCAAAGCGTTTAAACGGAAAATAATCCTTCACTGTGAAAGTCATACAGTATCTTTTGCAATTAAAAATATGCGTATATATTTTCATTAATAAATGTTTCCCTTTGTAGACCAAATTAAACATTCCCATTTAGAGTATACATGATGTTTTCACCGCCGGTAATATAAAGAGCTCAGTTATGCCCGCTACACGTCTTGATGGACCCTAGCCCTACCCAGCGCTCTAGTAAGTTGCCTAGCAACCTTTCTTAACAACGCATCACGGATTTTTTTTTTTTAAAAACGTCAGTATTAACGTAATAAGGGATCAAAGAAGCAAAATTAGAGTTGGTTCTACCAGGATTAACTGCGTTGAGCGTAATTAAATTCGTAATCTTCATGTAGCGGATGAGTTCAAGGCGTGGTTTTGAGCCCACTTGCTAATTAAAGTGCTCCTGAGAGCTGGGTCGGGTTAGGACAACGAGCGTTAGAATCAGTTCGAGTAAGACAAAACATCCGTCTTAATCTTGAAGATTTCATCATGATTTGTGGGATTACATCTACTCTAAAATTCGAACTCTAGCTTCGCGAAGCATTTTCGTCTTCAGAGGCGCGCTGATGCACGTCCACGCACAAAGCGACTGCGGAATTGCCACATTTCCTACCAAAATAGACCATATTATAAATCGTAAATTCGCAGAGAAAAATAGGGTATTAAGAACTATACCTGGAAAGTAAGGCCATCCATGCCACGTCGCTTAGCTACTTCTTCAATCTCTTTGGCGATGTTTTCTTGCGTTGTTCCGCGCACGTCGATGTAGTGCATGTCAGCAGAGCTGTAATGACAAGAAATCGCCTTACGGAAGCCATCCGTACGATTGGTACCCGAGCCATGGATTAGAATAGGGTGAAAGAACACAGTGTCACCCTTCTCCATATGAAGTTCCGTGAGAGGCACGTTATCATAACCACGAACGCCATGATACATCTTGTTTACGCCATTCTATATTTTTTTATAATTAAGAAATTAGAAAAATATGCGTTAAGGCTTCAGGCTACGTTTGTACTTGCGAGACAAAACGTTCCTTGGGGGAAATTCTTAGTGCATCATGAACCCTATGGTTTCTCTTACCTCCCAATTTGGATAATCATGTTGATGTAATACCCCTTTGTGCGTACCAGGAATGACAACGAGGCAACCATTGTCTCCATTGATGCGTTCCATAGCCGTCCAAGCACAAACAATACGATCGGCAGGGCGAAATGGAAAGTAATGCAAATCCTCATAATGGGACAATCGAAAGCTATTTTGATAGGGTTTTTATAGATCGGCATGTTACTTGATGTAGAGGGTGCCGAGAAGTTTTGGTGCCAGGATCGGGTGGCTTATTAATTAGCATGGTATGCATGGACTGGATGTTATGGCCGGTGAAGCATTCCACATAGTCCAGAAGCTATACACAGTTGGTATTAATTTTCCACAACAGTTTGTTATAATGACGTTCGGTAGCTTACCGGGCCATATTCAACATATTTATATAGTATAGGATCGTAATTGAAATCCTGTGCTTTATTAAACAACCTTTCACCGGTGACGGTTTTCATCTTGGCCAAAGAAATGTCCTTCATCATGGTTATTCCACCCCATGGTACCTTTTTGTCACACAAGTCCAAAAACCTCTGCCTTTACGAAATGCAACTTCTTACATTTGTCTCATTTGTGAAACACTTGTTGCTTACCGAAATTCATCCAGCATAGGATGGGGAATCAAATTCTTAATAACAAGGAACCCATTGTCTTCGTAAAACTGCCTCTGTTTGAGCGTCAAAAGATTATTGTCAAGCGTATACCGCAACTGTGAAAGAAAATACGCAACAACAGTTTGTATCAAAAATAGAATGTAAAGAATAAACATACGTTGTCAGGCATCTTAGAGGATGCCTTTAATCACACGATGCAACTGATGAAGTTGGAGAACACAATCAGTGTGGAAGTCTGTCTTGAATCCAAAAGACTTGTTTGTTGAATGATAACAGTTTGATTATCTGCCTAATCTTGTTCGATTAACCCTACCTTTGCTGCTGAATTGTTGTCAAAAGCATCATATGCATTCTCAGAGAAAGATGGCGATAAGATTCGAATAAAAATTGCGTGCTTAACAGGATAAAACTAGATGTGTGCTTTAAAAATTCATGTTCAAAAACCACAAAGATGCTTCCACCTGGTTGCGTATTTTTGCTAAACGCGAATATTCAAGTGAAGTGATTTACGACACACTATTGTCAACTACCAGTGTAATTATTGTTATTTTTTATTTATAGTAAAAGCTCGCTATAACGTACAGGCAGTGTTACGGAACATTTGTCCGTTATAACCTATTGTAAGTATTTGCCAGTAAGGAAATAATGCTTTACATTTTGTGGGGGCATTTGAAACTTGTAGGACTACATAACAACCAATTGTTCGTATAATCGGTGTATTTTACAGCGAGGTTTTACTGTAGTATTTACGAAAGAGAAATATAAGAAAAACAACTTTTAAACTATTATCCTATCCTAGTTTAAACTATTTATCTTGTGAAATTGCAGTCTCTGTTCTCAAAATAGAGTGTGCTGAAATAATATCATTCCATATCGTATGTGGTAGACTTAGGGCTGGTTTCCACTGAGGTCGTAAGGTTGTAAGAACTGTAAAAGCGAGTTACAAGGAAGGGGAAGGGAAGCAAATACAGACTTTCACGGTTCAAGCTAACTTTCATGTGTTTTCTGGAAATAAAAGAGGCTGGACTAGAAAATATTTCCCTTTCTTTCTGATTAGGCCTCTAAGGACTCCCTAATGAATTAGTCTCTACCTAGGCATGTTGACCGGCATACAAGTAGGCCCACGAGGTTCCGCCACGAGTATGATTTGTTTACCATATTCTGGAGAAAAAATTAGAATGAACAATAAATACTTAACAATGTTAAGTTAATGTTAAAAATACTTAGACAATGTTAATTATTCAAGCAGAGCATCAGTGATTCAGGAAGACAATGATTCATACAGAGCATCAACATTAATATTTACAGAGTAATCACATTCAATGTGACAATCGTTATTAAACTCTTTTACTGTTCTGCAAGTTATTTTAAAATTTATTAGCCTAACGTATATGTCACTACATACATTGTTATAAAATACTTTAAAATATAGTGAAGTGTTTGTACTTTTTTTACTCTATGGTGTTTTAAAATAAAATTTCATTTTTTATTATATATTTTATACTGATTCTGCAATAAAAGTTTTACACAATATTACTGCCGCAGTTTCATTTTTTATAAGAAACAAAACTCATACTTATCTTGGGTAGTTAACATAGAGGCCGGATAACAGGGCGTGTACAGCACTTTATGAAATGTGGGCCGTTATTCCTGCACCCGTAGACTTACGACGTCAAGAAATCGAAATCTTCGAGCTATAAACAATTTGAGTAACACGTCTGCCAATCAAACCGAGTAAGGCATATGGAAACCATGACAGAAACAGTTTGTATGATACGTAACACAGAACCGGTAACATTCCATTGTATATTGTCGATCGAGTATTACTTTGTATCTAAGATTCTCTCAGCGAGAACAAAGATATTCCTGTGCGATACGTATCAACTTTAAGTAAAGATGAGAGTACTTATTTTAACTTTTCGTGTATTCATAGCAATAAACGCATCAGTGTTCACACAAAGGAAAGTGTGAATATTACAAATTTACCCACATCTGTATACACATGTCTCCTTGTTTCTCATTTGGCTGTTGTTGTAGGCGTATCTTTAGCTCCAGGATGGGCGGTTTCCAAATGTTTGAGTTTTTTCTTGTCACTCGGGAAGACAGCGTCGCACACTGGACATTTTATGTCCTTTATGTAGCTGTTGACCAGTCTTGTATTGTGAGCATCTCTGACATGGACCGTTAACTCGGTTTGGGATGGGATATACGTCTGGCAAATGGGACATATGAGAGTTCGTCGCACAAACTCTTCGTTGTCTTCCTCATTATTTTTAGTTCTATGTCGCTCAAAATGCTCAGGGAAGTCCTCTTCCAAGATTCGATTACAACAAATGGAACAAATCCGAAGCCAACGGACCCATTTCCCTCCTACAACTTTCTCGTGTTGCTTATCCGTCCGGATCTTCAACTTAAATCGGTTCCGGCTCCCCGTTGGTAATGGCCGTTCGTACCCTTTGTGCAAGGCTTTCATGTGAGCATCCCAATCCTTATGTAAAACTTGAAAGCGGCAAATGGGACACCTGGACATGGTGAATTCCTCTAGTTCGGCGTCTTTATTCTCCCGGCGTACGTACTGGAACGTCGTCGACTGGCAGTCGTCAAAGTACGGGACATAATTCTTCGGTTTGCTACCAAAACGCAAGGTGCCGTCCTTAACCATTCTTTCATCAGGGTTCTTGTAGGCGACATGGTTCTGATGTAGGACGTTCTTATGGAAATTTAACGCCCCGGTGTTGCGGAAGGTACGGCCACAAATTTCGCATTTCGGCGCATTAAGGCGGAAAGTTTGTTGAGTTTTGGATGCGTGAACCAGCTCCGAGATCTTACTGGAAGCTTTCTCGGTGGTTTCAGACGACAGTTCTGTCCTCGGCCGCTTTTCAAGGGGAGAAGCGACGTCTGTGTCCTCTTCGGCTTTGTCAATTATCTCGTTGATTTCGGAAGACTGAATGATGTTTCCGTTCCCACTAACTGTGACCGTTTGAGATGGGATGCAATATTCCTTTTTCTTCGCTTTATAGAATGCGAGTTTGGAATTTGGGCAGAGGATTTGGAATCGTTCCAAGGTTTGCTCAAAGACGTGAAACTTGTGTTTGGCCAGTTCGACTTCGCCATTGTAGCAGAACTCCTGGAGCCACAGAAGCTGCTCGTAGTCGGCTACTTCATCCATACAAATGAGCAACTCATCGCAATCGCAAGCTTCTTGCAGGAGAGACTTGAAAAACGGACTTAAGGCAGCTAACACACAGCGGTGAAATTTTACGCGTTGACCGCGCGTGGATAGGAAGACATCCGCGAAATCGTCGTTCACGTAGCATTTGAAGAGCTGATCGAAGTTGCTGAGGTGATTCACACTCCTTATGGTATAGAATGGCGGCGTCGGATTCGTGGGTGACGTACTTACGTGCAAGGCACAGGTTGCCATTGTTCTAATGAGCTTATTCCACAGAAATTTGCTTTTTTCTAAAGCTCCACCATTAGCTAGCGTTTGTGACTTTCTGGAGGAAAACAAGGTTGCGTCCAGACTACTCATGTCATCTAGCGGTCACGCTAGTGAGTAATCCTACACGCGCGCTTTGACTTTGCCGTATTACGGTGCATTTTATAGTAATCTGATCGGTCAGGCAGTTCTTCTCCGCGTTCACAATAAATACGCTTTGACCAGTTCTCCGTTGAAATGAAAGGATTGTTTACATGAATAGCAATGTTAACATCTATCTTCGCTGTACTGTGCTCCCCAGCACGGTAGAACGGAAAGTTGCATCAACGCAACTGATGCTTTCACTCCAAAATGACCGTTGAGATAGTTCAGTCCACGCCAGAACGCCAGTTTTACTAACTGGCCAGTCCAGTTGATAAGTTCAATTCACGATAAAATAAACTTCAGAACGCTCAGTTATGCCAACACAAATATTCGATTGCCGAAGCTGCCTTCATGTTATTTTTAAATTCTTACACCAAGCTAAATTGTCCTGTGTAATGACTTAGATTTTTTGGAGGAATTAATGAAACCTGGAATAGATAAACGTACGTTAAATCTGTTTCTTCTGTAACAAGGTTCACACTAACCAAGGTGATCAACTGAAGCACTACTATTCGAGACATGCGATTCAGCCAATTCAAGATTCAGTATTGTGATTTAGCAAATAAACGAGCTCTTGTCAGGGAAATAATACATTTTTATTTGCTATAAATAAAAGTTCACTCTGCATTTTAAACCTTGTAGACCCCCGCACAACAATTCGCACACCGTGAGCTATGACAGAAATTAATATAGAAGAAATCAAACAGTAAACAAGTTCCCCGCCTTTTTAATCCGCATTTCTCTTACCTCTTTATTACCACACCTTCTTTTCTTTCTTCGCCTCTCAAATTTCTAAAATTTTTATCCGACCTTAAAGCTAACAACAACTGAATTGCCCACAAACTTGATTGCAAGAAACGAAAAAATTATACCGTGTCCAAAATGCTTGCATTCCCTAAGCTAGGAGACGGACTTGCATTCACCATAAAAATGATTCCTCACCACATGCTTCCATCTTATCCTTTTCCCAAAACCATATCAGACCTGGCGTATTGTTCTTGTCAAAAGTTCGCTTTACTCATCCAATAAACTTCACTGCTCTCTACTGTGGACTGGGTTGTTGAGGATTGGTTGTCGTAATGCCGAACGTAGGACCAATCCGCAGGAACGTACGTCGTAGAACGGATCGCAATTCCGGCTTCAAGTCAAAACACATGACTTCGCACAAGTAGGGATACCAATTGGCTACATGAATCCGGAACTGAAAATATGAAAAAACTGAAGTTAATTTACTGTGTCGATGTGTAACGGTAGAAGAATTGTACGATAACGTCAAACAAATACGTAATAATTAAAAAAAACACAACAATTTAATTTTCAGACAAATGTTTTAAAAGTATATAGGTACGTTCTTTAAATAAACAGAAAAGAAAAACGGTCTCACCCGATCTTCAGGCATACGCAAAACGCGGGTCAAAAAGAGGAGGAGCAAAGGTGTCCAAGCGTCACGGTGCGCTTCTGCCTCTAAAGTCAAGAAATATTCCAACGCCTGTCGGCCCAAGTCGGTCAAGCGCTTTTGTACTTCTGGCCAAGCTTCTTTCCTAGATTCGTCACCGTACATTCGGAACAAGACACGTAACGCGCAAGCTAAACTGTGTGTTTCCTGTTTTAACAAATTTGGCTTCACGTTCCCCCGGAAACCTAATCACGAATTATTCAAATTTCGGTTAAATTCTACTCATTTGTTAATATTAATTTTTATTACTGTTCATTAGTCTAGTTTTACAGTTACATCTACTAATCTACTTACCAGCTTTCCAGAGCAAGTTACGCTGGTCTTGATTGGCATTGAATTCCCGTGCGAAATGGTGTGATTGCATAAGCAAATCCAAGAGACAAAGTAAATGGTTTGTTGACAACAGTGGATACATGCCTTGTTCTTCTCTTTGCGTTCCAGTACCGCCTAAATCCCACGAAACGTTATCCGCCTGGACACCCAAAGGAAGGGAGATTTAAATCATCAGAATATATTAAATTGCGTTGCGTTTACCTGTGCTAAAGCCAGAGTTTCGGCGTCTTCTTTCCGGGAAGTTGCTGGGAAGAACACAATATTGTCTACCGTGTGGATGAGTTCCAATTGCACGAGGCACTTGATTAACAGCGACGCGAATAAGCGCTGATCACTACCCACTATCGAACCCTTACGAACAACTTGCACAGCCTCGCTGCTTCCACCGTTTTCAAACCCGCCCGAATGCGGCCCTGATTCCCGGGTTTGACTCTGCAACTGGCCTGGACGCCACGTTAATAACACTTTCGGTAATGTGGCATGGAACATGGCTTGCAAACAGGCGCAGGTCTGATCCCACCGTTGGGCATCGAAACTGGGACCGTTGGAAATCACCAAGTTTTCAAGGCAGTTCGTTCCTGATCTGGCGAGTTGCTCATTGTCTATATGATTAAATAAATAAGTAAGGCTAAACATTAGCAAACACAGTATTAAAGAATTAACAAACAAAAGAAGCAACCCGTGCAAAACAAAGAACATTCGTTATACTGATAGTCACCATACCCTAAACTGGTCCAGCACATAAAAATAGCAACCGCTTCTAACATTCTCACCATAATTTCATACACGATAACGAATAACTTTTTAAGGTAGAAAATGTAAGATTTTTCCATTGAAATGCTAGCAGACACTAACCTCTCACAACACTCGTAATGGCATGGATGATTCGATGACACTCGATGACCATGATAATAATTTATTATGAAACGAAAAATAGAAAGCTATTACACAGCATCATGAGTTTCACACGCTCAGCTATTAGTGTAGTAAATTCACAAACTCCTCTTCGACACAAAAAGCGAGGTTACCTAGCTCAGAAGCACAGCTCCTTCCGAACACTGTTAACACTTCATAAATTCGTTTCCATGCATAATGCATAGGCCTAATGAAAGCTGAAGTTATAACAATTGTAAACATATGGAAAAACCTTTTCGATTATCATACTAAAATGTCCCTTCCTGCGATTTTTTTTACGTATGTGTAAAATAAAAATTTTGTCCGTAAACAAAGAGCAAATGCCTAATACAGACTGGCTATTAAAGAAAAATCATAAAACAAAAGCGAAACAGGATTTACCTTGTTGGACGCACCAAACCAATTGCGTATAAATGTCGTCTAAAAGCAGAGGTCCTAGTACTTCAAAGTACTGCGTTACTACATCGACCATTGCATATAGGGCGTGGTTACAAGTCGTGGTCATCCACTCAGCTTTCTAGAATTGATTATAAGATCAATGATAATTTTCATCTCTACAGTAATGAAGAGTATAAATTGGCAGTGAGGTGTGAAACGCAAGCAAAAACCATAGATCCATGCAGAACATGCAAGTACGGAGAATGAATAAAAAGGAGAACCACGTTTTTACCGTAATAAAAAAATCGCTTTGCTTTACAAGCTCCACCTTCGCTTCTAATCCACAACCAAATCCACTACTACTGCTCCCCTTTAAGTGACCACCATCACCGTCCAAACGATACGTACAATATAGTACAACAAATATGAACACAAAGGACATAAACTAATGAATACACATCTAAAGCCGTTACAAGCTATTCTTCTTTTTATTATTTTTTGCAAATAAAAAATGCACACGTGATGAATAAGGTAAAAAGTGTCGGTGTTTTATGACCCAACAAGTATAGTCCTTAAAAGTTACCTCAGTTTGCTGTTCGGGTAGTTTCATGTTATCAAAAATGCGGAAAAGTATCTGAAACAGATCTTTCCACCAATGCGGTTTGAAACGCGCGCCGTACATTTTGGCAATTTCAAACAAAACGGTCAAACCCCGTGTTCGGACGTCCAATTTACATCTCCCAATGATGCAAGAAAGTTCAAAGAGAATAGGAAACCATCCTCGCACCCAGACATGATCTTCAGGTGCGACTGTGACGTCCTCAACGTTGTGTTCGAGGAAAAGCTATTAAAGACTATGTGAGTGCACCGAAAAAGTGAATTAGAGCCGATGTCTACTTGAGGTTTGTCATCAACGTGCTTGGCACAAGCTCGGATTAACCGAATGGCTTCCATGGAAGTATCAGGGAAGGCTGCGTTACAAGCGAACTCGGATAGGGCTTTGATGGAGTCTTGGAACGAATCGATCATTACAGGAAATTGCGTATCATATAATTGCGCTGTAAATAAAGAGAATATTTTTAAAGAAAAATTAACGACGCCCGAATAGGATATCTTAGACTTACTAATTATTTTTCCGGTAGTTTGGAAAGCTAATTCTACGATGGCTTCATCTTGGTCAGCAGCTGCTAAATGAAAGACGCTGAAGATATTCTTCCAACCCGATTTGATATTTTGGGATTGACTATGAACCATTTGCACTACGCAGCGAACAACCATGTCACGGATCGCTGGCGATCTGTTAAAGATGGCCACAAAAAGAAGACCTTCATATTTATGTAAAAGTTTACGGATTAGGAAGAATCTTACTTATTTCGCTTCATGATATATTCGAACGGACGTAAGAAATCTTTTTGAAACCGGAAATTGCTAAACTCGCCCTTTTCGATGAACTTCATGGCCAACTGTCTTAACGAATCGACGGCGAAGAAGGCGACATCTTCATTCGGCCAACAGCCTACTCGGTTAAAATGGTCGCCTAAGACTTCCCATATACGTGACCACTGCAAACGAATACGGCCCATGTTATAATACGAAATTTCGACCAGCTTTTGTAAGGAAAACATGCGTGGATGCGCCGTCTGGGATAATTCATCCAACGACACCTAGCATCAAATATCCAATTGTTAATACAATTTTTCAACCAAAACATCTTCTTTTATTGAAAATAGTTACTTGACACAGCGCTCTGATGAATTCGACAATTGCATCACCATCTAATCGAGTGGAACCAGTAAATATCCGATCCACGGCTACCACCACGCTCTGTGATGAAGTTTCCCCTATCGATTCTTTCAGACTCGCTATACAAAAATTAGCAAAAATATATTCATTTATCAAATTATGTCTCCAGAAATGTCTCCCAGAACTTACGATCTAAGGAATGGGGGTTCATTCCGGCCAAATCTGCCCAGTACAAGCCTGATGACGGACCGGAAGTGTTACCTAGGGCGCTTAGGGCACCTAAGGAGCCCAGGGCACCCAAACCTTGGCCTAAGCCTTGTCCGAACACCGAAGCTAGGCCAGCTGCCGACCCACCTGCTCCTCCTCCAGCGCCAGAGGAACTGGCAGAACCGTGGGCAGAGCCTGAGCCCATCAGGTGTGGTCGCACGGCGGTTCCAATCAACTGAGCTAATTCCAACTGGGAAATGCATCGTAGAACGTCCAGCCACGCCCTACCTAGGTAGTTGCCATCGGTATGGGCTACGGTGATCAACGTTTTCAGCGTGTCGACATTCTTGGCTTTTAAGTCCGTGATGGACGTATTCGCGGTGAGCAGCGAGAAGCGCGCCAGAGCTTGCACGAACGCATCACGCTCTAACGACATGTGAAAGATACAAGCAATACGAATTGCACATCGAATTCCGTCCAAACACATGGTCGAGATGCCCTCATGGTCGTCTGTATCTTCTTGCAAGCCCACACTGAACGCTGCGAGAAACGGCGTCCACGCCATCTATCAATGTTTTCAAACAGAATCATTGTATAAAGGAATTCGGCGATACTTGTAATATTCTCAATGGGAGTTGTTTTTACCTTAAACATGGGTCGAACGTGCTCCAAATGCTTTGCAGATGTGAAAGGTGCTTGGGCATGTGAGACAGATTCCATCAATTGTCGGGCAGTAGAAGACAACGTTTCCATCTCCAAATTCCACAACAATTTTCTTTTCTTTTCGCTTCCTACCATAGCTGCAAACATGCAAAAAACACACCAGTTTAGCAAAGACAATTAGACTCTACAAGGAAAATTACTCTGTTTCCCAGGCTTGGTAGTAGCCATGGCTTTCATTTTTATCTCATTGCCTGAAATCTCGTCATAAATCTGAGACAAGTACTCTTCGGGCAAATCCTTGGAATCATTGATGCCGCGATTCATCTTGATGTACTGTTCTTTGGTCATCTTGTTTTTAACTTGCGGACTATGCAAATCTGTCGTTAACATGATAATGGAATACGCCAATACGTAAGCGGTATCAGCACTTGCGAACATTCGCAGCCTATTTAAGGTAGATTTTTTTCGTTCAATGAATGGTTTCATTAGGTGAAGATCTCAGTTTACTCTGGGTTGCATTCACAATAGCGGGAGGCAAACTTTTCCATCAAGCGGTCAATTTTCTGTGCTTCACCTGGTAAGCGAAAGCCTTCCAAGAACAGCCTGAGCGCAGAAACCACGTCTCGCCCATTGAACTCCAGTTGATCCACAAAGGCATACATAACCTTTATGACAAAATAAGTTTAATGAGCAAAATAAATAGACGTACAACAAAAATCAGATTTAAAAAATGAATTTAAAATAAAAAAGAAACAAAACTGGAAAAGGAAAAATGAATTAAAAGTGGCCAAAAGTAAAGAACGAAATTAAAAAATACGAAAAGTATACCTCCTTGTTGAACTTATCTGGGTCACCTAAAAAATCTCCAACGACCGTTTTATCCAACCGATCTTCGGTTAACAAGAAATGGGCAACATCTGAGGTCGTTGTGCCAAGCAATCCTTGTTCCTGTAAGAATGTTAATCCTTTCCGTGGTTTGCGATTAAACCTAAAAAGATTACACCATTTAAGTTACTACACCACATGTAACTTCAAAGCAGTTACAGTAAGACCAAGTGACACGAAATGAGTTCGCGCACACAAAACAAGCTGAAAATGTTACTAACTGACTCTACGATAGCTACCAATTTGCCCACTCGCTCTTTTTTCATAGCTCTTTCTGTCCAAAAGTTTATCTACCATTTTGTAAGATTCTCGTAAGTAAAGCATAGTTTGGATCATTGCAAACTAACCAATTAAATCAAAAATGAAATTTCTTTCTTTCCAGGCCAGTCTTTTAACGACAAGTGGGGACAGACTTTAGGGTGATACTTATTGCAGTTTTACTTGGCGAGGATGAGAGCTTTCAAGCTGGCTTCAGGTTACCAGTTTCTATACTCGTGACACCACGACACAATTATGATGCAAAACCACAGAGTTATAGAAACCAGTGACTGATTATTATACACTCGGGAAGACCGAAACCGAGAATAGGGAAATCTGGAAGATGACACGTACTATGCTTCGTTTAAAGCTCAAGCGCAAATTGTGAATTTTGAGTGTACATCGATTAAGTTTAATGCTTTAAGCTTGAAACTTCTGAAAGTAAATTACGAACGCTGTTAAGCTTGGACAACCATGAACCAGGGGATGTCATTTCCTCTAGAAGAATACAACGCTTATTTATAACTGTTGTTTATATTATTATACTGCTTTTTATCACGGGATTCATAACTGGCACCAAAACTAGCATTCATAACTACAGCACTGAAAAAAAAAGTCCGTGCAGTAGAAAGAAAGCATTGCAATAGGTTGTTTCCTAAAAGCGCTACCAGACCTTGGAGACGGTCGTATGGATGCCTAACATCAAACGAACACACTCCCTTTTCTCAGGAGGGAAAAAATTACATCTTGAAAGCTTCTTCCGTGCGTGAACTTATCAGATAACAAAATAGATTGACATTTTCTTACATTTCAATGCCTTGTTCCCAGATTTCCTTTTGTTGCTTCAAGACTTCGTACTGTTCGGGATTGTCGTACGCGCGATTTGCTGACGCTGCAGCGGTGCCTACATTTTGGGTGGACGCTGTCGAATTCAGGCTATTACTGCTCCCGTACGAGACCATCGTCCCCTTGCCGGAATCGTTGTCTTCTCCACCATCTTTACTTTTTTCCGGACCTTTATATTTCCAAAGATTAACAAAACATTAATTAAATACAAAACTCAGTAAGGAGCTACTTCACCTAAATTGGCTTGGGTGTTGGGATTGACATACATGTCTTTACTCCACTCTACCATGCATTTCAGAATGGACACCAAACACTCCAATCCTTTCAGTCGCAAAGCTTTTTCCTGGATGGCTGTGGCTCCCAGTTCGAGGACGTGTCTTCCTTGTCCGAGCTTGGACAAAACGTTAACCAATCTAATTATTTACTTATTTTACTATTACTGATTTCTACAAGAATCTTTCGACTAACCGTTCAAAGATGTTCGCGGCGTTCATGTCACAGTCATAGTTGACATAAATATCAACGACGCTCTGTGCATCGGCACAGATCCTGGTTAAGGCTTGGATGGCCATCCATTTGTGTTCAAATGCGGAAGTTGGGTTTTCCAAGAAATTGAGAAAGATTTCTCGGAAGAATACTTCTATTTGCGCCTTCAAGTGTGTCTTGAAGTTGGCCAGTAGCGCCAGGAAGAGGGCTAAAGACAGCTCAAAGACTTCGGGTACGGGAGAAGTACCATTTCGACTCAGAGCCACGCACAAATACTGGCGAATGGCGGTAACTAACATAGGATGCGAGCGAAAGACCGGACCGGCGCTTTGGACTACGCCTAATAACAACTGCAGGGAAAGTAACTTGGAACGCAATTCATGTGACCTATTCGTAAAGAAACACAAGTTGTAATGCTTATGCTCTTCAAGTACTTTGCTTTACTAAAAGACTTACTTAGGGTCAGGAATGCCCTCCGGCAAAGGTTTCATAGAAAGTTTGCACAAAGCGCGGAACACTAGAAAGGCATCTTTTTGCAATATGTGAGTGAAATAGGCAGATGCGGGAGAGGCATCGTCGCCTACTGTGGCAATTGATAGCGTTGTATCCATACTTTCCTTCACAGAAATAGCAAAATGAAAATACAAACGCGAATAAAATGAAACATTGATGAATAAAAAATACATATTTTACAACTGGTAATGTTTCCAAATGATTTCCGAAATTGAATTAGCATTATTTCCAAAAAAAGCAAGTAGGCCCACAGAAAAGCTAATTCACGTCGATTTCTTTCGGTAGGGCTCTCTCTTAGCCGACAGTTCAGAAATCTTCAATTTTTCATCAATAAATAATTGGTATACTTCAATGCCCTGCCGCTGAAGGCAGGGCATTGAAGTATTGATATTGATGCTTAATAACATGTCTTCCTAAATCATTGTTTTCACATGGGTTTGAAAAGGTATGACTTGACTTTCACGTGCTTTTTTAATGTAATGATGATTACTTGAGAAGGAACACGGTGTATTGACGCGGGCCGACTGACTTTCACCAGCTGTCCGTGTTCATCTTCCTCCGCTCCTCCTCCCCCAGTGTCAGGCGTACCATTAGTGACCGGGGATGGGCGAGCAGCTGGGGTTTCTTGACTGGAATCCTCATTTTTATCCACAACAGAGTCGACTAAAGAGTGTAAAATGGATTGGACGATCACAGGGCCTTCATGAAAGGTTTCGTTGGAATGCTGGGAGTCTTCTTGGGTGGGCGTGGCAGCTGGTAGGAAAGCGACAGTCTGCCGCTCCTCCAGTTCTTGGTTTTGGCTCACAGACGCTTTGCTCCCGCTCCTTTCTTTCGTCCTAATTTTTTGGGAACGCAAGGTAACGTAAAGAAATATTTAAAAAATGCAAAGGAAAAAGATTATCTTATTAAAGTTCATTAGGAAAGAATGCGCATGAATTATACAAATTAAAGAGCTTTAGTTCATAGTTATAGCTTTTTCGTTTAGTTAGCTATTTTTCATGAGCTCTATTTAACATCTTTTTTTACTCGTAGCATTTAGAAAAAGTATGTGAAATAAAGGTGTATACGTTTCAGAATGATGGACTGCTTCTTCTATGGCTTGATTTTCCATACGGAGGAAGATAACGCTGAGCATTTGCGTGAGTGTAGCTTTGGCTGTAGTTTGATTTATCAGGTTTTTGCTGGCCAGAAAGATGTTGTAACATGTTCGCACGGCCAACAGGAGCGTTCCTTCATGAATTTCGACATGTTGCGAGGTGACGACAGTTAACAAGGCCTGCCCAAGCACAAATTCCAATGAGAATAAAGTTGCCATAGAAATAGGATGAAAAAGGAAAGACTCAGATAAGATTATGTGCGGGATTGCGTGTGAGTCATTTGCGTTGTTTACTTTAATGATCTGCAGCTGGACACCTTCGTCCGTTTGGGGCCCGGTAAAACAACTGCAAATGGTTTCTACCACTCGATCGATTAAACGACGATTAGGCTGAGTCGAATCCACCGCTGAGCCGCTTAAGTGCCCATACGCGATAAGTTTCTAAGCATTCAACAATAAGCTATGTTAAGACTCTCGAAAAGAACAAAATATACATTTCTATGGCTAGTTCTTGATCTTACTTGTAAGCAGTCTATTGAAGTGGTGACGATCCGTGAGGAACGACTTTGGCAGGCGAGTTCAAAGGGCAAGAAATGCTTTTCAGCTGACACAACATTGCCGGAATCATTTCTGGGTAAAGGCAATGGTGCCGGCGAGGTAGCTAGATCTTCTATACCGGCATCTTTTAATTCGTGTTTTATCTCCTCTGTAAAAGGACACGGGAACCAGATTAGCGGGTTTCCGAATCAAACAAGTCTTGGTTGTTTTTTTTCTTACCTAGAGAAGTTTCGCAGGCTTTACGTAGTTGAACAAATTGGGATTTTTTGACCTCTTTTTCGGAGAGAATCTTTTCCAAGGCTTTGATCATAAACATTTCTCGGACTGTGATATACGTAGGCATCTCTAGCAACGCATCTTGGAAGATAAAACTTGGGCCGGATTTTCTGTGCACGTGAAAAAATTGGCATAATGATGGTAAGATGTTTACGAAGCCACGTATTTCTTGGTGTAAAGTAAATAAACTGAGTCAGTTACTTTTAAAGTCAGTTTTTACCTGTTAAGTTGTGTAAATAAATCCTGTTTTCCTCTGCTGACGTTTTTTTGCCGTTTAAACTCGACACGACACCTAGGGTTAGTTTATCACGTGCCAGGATCGCTAATGACGTTCCCAAGGAATGTTGCTAGCTATTCGTAATGTTAATCATAGATGACGTAGCCGGCTGCAGTAAATGAACATGCGCAATTGATTAGGTTTTCTTCTTTCAAAAAACGTTTAACACATGGGAAACGATCACATTTTACTTCAGATACTAAAGTACTTTCTTTGACTATTCCTGTTATATAAAAAATGTTATTTAAAAGCCACCTATTCCGAAAACGATCAAATGTTGGAAACAGTTGTATTTTTTATGTATTAGACCCTCACGACATAAAATTCTCCCCTGCAAATGTATTAGTGTAGTTCCGATTCATAAATGGGAAGTCACTAAGTCTTGACGAGTTCAGAAGTCTACGGCCAGTAAAACTGGCAGCTCGCATAGACAATTTTCGCTAATAGTCCTTACAAATGCGCAAATCTTTAGGGATTGCAAATTTCCGCTGAATTTGCGAGCGTCATTTGTTGGACTTTCCTATGTGATAGTTCTTTTATAGAAAAAATAGGGCCTTAAAATATTTGCCAAAACCAAAAATCCCGAAAAACACACACGCCCCCCTTCCTCCCAGAAAAAAAATCCTGGGTGCGCCCCTACTTACAACACTTTTAGTTTGTCGAGATTTTACTGTCACAAAATTTTCATAAAATCTGCGCCTTACTTCGATAGTAGTGAAAATTGGCTCACGCACGTCATCTAGTAGTGTAATTTCAAGCTGCTGTTGACCCGCAATAATACAAAACTTGTTTACGAGAAGGTAAACATGGTTTATGATCTCTAGTTAACGCAGACTCGTCAAAGTTGTACGGAAATTCCTTCATAATGAGCTCAAGACAGTTCTTAAAACCAGGTATAACAGTCTATTCGTTAGAGCCATTCATCTTCCCCCTAATCGCCGAAGGGATTGACACATTGCATTTTGTGATAATTTCTCTGTATTTACAGTAAATGTCTTATTTGTTCGTTGAGTATTGATTTGGTTGACATTTGAATATTCTACTAATATTATCACTAATTGTATTTGTTTGATTCCGAACAGTGGACTCTGAAGATGGGTTGGACTGGAAGCAAGACAGACTCGACACTTATGCCACAGAAATTTCCACTACGTTCGTTTACAATGCTATGCGCTCTCAATCCATCGAGAAACAAAGACAACGCTTACCCGTTTTCCGGTACCGGAATCACATCCTTCATTTGTTAGAAAGCTACCAAACTGTAATCGTTGTCGGAGAGACAGGATCAGGAAAGAGTACCCAAATCGCTCAAGTAAATGACTCACGCAAATTCACAGCTACCTCGTAAACAGAGTGCTCATTTATTACTTCATTTTAGTATATGCTTGAAGCAGGATGGGGTTCTCCTCAAGAAGGACTATTAATCGGAGTCACGCAGCCTCGTCGCATTGCTGCTACTTCCTTAGCTACTCGAGTAGCTGAAGAACGCGGCTGCGACTTGGGAGATGTCGTCGGTTACAGCATTCGCTTTGACGATTGTGTCACCCCAGGCACTACGCGCATAAAAGTAGAGTTGTCAATTTTTTAATGATACTATTCTAATATTTCTTTGCTACAACAAGTTTCTTACAGAAGGCATTTTGATCCGCGAAATGATGAGCGATCCTTTGTTACGAAATTATTGCGCTATTATGGTTGACGAAGTCCACGAAAGATCGCTGTTTACGGACATTTTGCTGGGTTTGCTGAAAAAGGTGCTGAAAAAGCGCCAAGACTTGCGACTGATCATATCTTCTGCTACCATGGACGCGGAGGAATTAAAAGTTTACTTTGACCTCACTAGACGTATCCCAAAAGCGCAGCGCGACGAGCGCAAAGTTCATGGCAAGTCCACCATTTTGACTGTTGAAGGTCGACATTTTCCGGTGGAAATATTTTATGTCAAAGGTCTGAACTCTTTTTCTTGACGAACCTCTTTGTATTGCTCCATAAGACTAACTGTGCAAAATAACAGAACCAGTAGCGGATTACGTCACTGCGAGTGTGGAAACTGTATTGAAGATTCACGACAAAGAAGAAAAGGGTGACGTGTTGGTTTTTCTGACAGGACAAGAGGAAGTAGACCGAGCAGTTAACTTGTTAACCGAGCATGCTCAGAACCGGGTCAACGATAAAGGTCGGTGTCAGCATCTTCCTAATCTTTTAGATTCAACCTTATTGCTTTTCTAGATGTGATGTACATTGTACCCATGTATGGGTCGCTTCCGTTTAGAGACCAAATCAAAGCTTTCCAGCGACCACCGCAAGGAACGCGAAAGATTGTGGTGGCCACAAATGTAGCGGAAGCATCGGTCACCATCCCTGGAATTGTTTACGGTAATTTTGTCTTTCAGCACAAGTCATACGACGAGTGCAGGCTATTAAGAAGGCCACTGTATTTAATGCTTCAATTATTTAATTTCCATTACATTAAACGGGAGTGAAACGGACTTGAGACCTAGTTGTAATTAAGCGGGTCTTGTCATTATCCGAGTTGCAATTAAGTGAGTTCCACTGTGATGATAATTATTTTATTAGTGGTTGATTGCGGTTTCGTGAAGCTAAGGTGGTATAATCCTGATACACAAACGGACGCATTGGTGGTAGTACCCGTATCGCAAGCTTCCAGTACTCAGCGAGCAGGACGAGCAGGTCGAATGCGACCGGGGAAAGTCTATAGGTAAGTTTTGGAGGGTTACTTTTAAATAAATTAATAACTTGAATTTTGATGAGAAGATTATATACCGAAGAAATGTTTCACACCTTACCGGCGTACACTCCGCCGGAAATGCAACGTACAAACCTGAATTCAGCCATTTTACAACTTAAAGCCTTAGGCATTGATAACGTTCTACGGTTTGACTTCCCTTCGCCTCCTCCGGCGCGTACCTTAGCCACATGCTTGCAACTATTGTACGCACTGCAGGCAATTGACAAGGGGGGTCACTTAACGCAACCATTGGGCGAACGCATGGCAGAGGTGCCACTAGATCCTATGTTGGCCCGTTTGCTTTGCATATCAGGTTAGTTGCAATAATAACAAATTAAAACCCATATTTTGAATGCTTTTGAAATCTACTTTACAAAATGCCCATGTCTGTGACACTTTAGGTGACTTCGGCTGTTCGCAAGAAATTGCTGCCGTCGTGGCCATGCTCCAGATACAAAATGTTTTCGTTTACCCACGAGGAGCTGAAGCGGTTAGGGCACGAATGGTGCGCAGACGCTTCGAAGCCCGGGAAGGAGATTTGTTAACTTACTTGAATGTATTTTGCGGCTACGTGGCAAATGAAGGGACACAACGATGGTGTTCGCAGAATTATGTCAATAAACGAGCTTTACAACGAGCAGAAACTTTCAAGAAGCAGCTTTTGTCCACCATTAAGAAAATGGGCATTCCTATTAAGTCATGCAGAGGTGAGAGGTGTTGGGATTGGGGGACTAATTTTATCTTCGAAGGCTGTTGTGCTAACGTGTTTACTTCAGGTGATGCAAAAGCTGTTTTACGCTGTATTACGTCCGGAATGTTTCCCAATACGGCATATTTACATACGAGCGGAGAATACCGAACAGTAGCAGCTGACATCACTTTACATGTGCACCCACATTCTGTGTTTTATACAGAAGAACATCCGCCATGGTATTTTTTTCAGTTGTTTTGTAGGAAAATGTGAATCATAAGTGTCGAAACTAATTTCGTGTTTTTTTAGGATCATTTTCGGGGAGGTCTTACATACTACACAGCTTTTTATGCGAGATCTGGTCGCCATTGATCCCAAATGGCTCGAGGAATTGGCACCACATTATTTCCAAAAATTTGTAGAAATTTAAACATTAAATACAGTGCGATTTTCAAAATATAGTTTCCGAAGACTTTGTCGTTATTTAATACTGAACACAACGAAAACGGCGGTACCCCGTCTTATAAGGAGAACTGGGAAATAATTTTCCCGCACAAATTGTTCATTTCCAAGTTTTTTCGACAATTCACTTTTTAAACTAAGATTTGTATTTTTTTACAACTTCGAGATAGTCCACGAGTTGAGTTTTTCGTTCAGTTAGCCCTGCGTTAAAACTGTCCCTACCCTCTTCTCATTTAGCGTTGATGATCGAAGGAAAATTCAAGAACGAAGTATAACAATAAAAAACGAAATAGCTTTTTGAATTATCTGGCTTTAAGATAATTCGCAATTTACATACAAATTCCTTCTAACATCAACCGCTAGCATACCCCATCAATTCGCAAATATTAATGAATTTTGGTTGATGATTGGAGAGATAAAGTAGCACCATCTACCCACATGGTTAACGGCAGATTATTTCCATCGGTTATGTTTTGAAGCGTGTCAAAGCATAGGCTTAGTATAGAGATGACTTGCCATTATACGAGCATGTGCCAGAAAAAAAGATGTCAAAGGAAGTCCTTAAATCTAGAACCCATGGCTGATTGGGTCTTGGAAGTAAAATCCACACTGATTGGCTGTAAGGTTGCCATGTGTGGATACGAGCGGCCAGCAGGATACCGTAGAGATAGTGTATACTCGGTGCTAGTTATCGAGGTTCCCCTCTTACAGGAAGGCGGGGCATTCTTCTAAGAGGGACTAACCTGGATGCAAAAGGACACTTATTCTATAAGAGAAGGACTTTTGTCGTCTCTATATACTCTGTGTCAAATAGCTGTTATGTCAAGGGAGACCCAAAACCCTTGCCTAAAGTTCATATTTATAAACATTTTAAAAAATGTCTACAAGACTTAGTGCACAAAGTGCGTTAAAAAATCTCGTCAGAAATTATGGATTCAATGTCTGTTCAAGTAATCAACTCAAGATCTCCCGTTTGGACGAGACAGACTTAACAGAAAGCTTACTGGAAGCTTTTGACTCATCCGATAATCATGCGGATATAAGCATTGTAGCCGAAAATCAAGCTGTTCAGTTTCATCGAAACATTCTTGCCGCTGCCAGTCCATTTCTGGCAACTACTTTTAGTGGTGTTCAATGCCCTTGCCAGTCCATAACTATAATCATCGATGGATGCAGGTAGTACACAGTTCGTTTTGATAGGCCGTATTCTAGTCACACGACACTTCTGCTTTAAAGGTGGGTTTCAAGCCGCCAACCCGGTTCTCCCGGGTGGATTGCGCTTGACACGGCAAGTGTTGTGTAGGTAGGATAACTTATGTTCTCGGAGCCACTTCGGGCGCGTAAAATAAAATTTTGCTCTCGCAGCTATTTGAATTAATTATTTGTAATAAGTTTAGAAATTAACTTTACCATAGGTACATGGATATCTTTCGCTTGAAACATCTACTTTACTTCGGTGAAGTTAAGCTGACAGAAGCCGAAATGGTCAGTTTTGGAGCAGTTACCAAGCTATTAGGCCTCAAGATACCAATCATTAGGAGCGTTTCAGCTGAGTCGGACTCTGGCATCCATGACATGATGGAAGCTAACTCCAGCAAAATTGGTGCGCAGTACGTAGTTAAACCCGAAAATGAGCTTCCCGAAGTTTCGAAATTCGTTGAATCGCCTATGAATCAGAGGTCAGCAAAACAGCCGGTGCAGAGGAACACTGCCAAAGCTTTCGCCTGTGATCAGTGCTCTTCCATCTTCTCTTTGCAAGCCGCCTATAAGACTCACATGCAAAATTCCCATAGCGAATCACGTAAACGTTGCTACGACGAGATAGGAGTTACATTTTCGGAAGACGGCGAAATGATACCTACCGTCCACAACACGTCTAAAACTAGCAAAGAAAAAAAGTCAACTGGCTCCAAATTACAGCGAAACTGTTCCATTTGTAGCCGAAAGTTTCCCGTGAAAGACTGGGACGATCACATGGCGCAGCATGCGCTCAAAGGCGAGAAGCCCAATATGCCTTTGCCAAACGAGTACGAGTGTCCCAAGTGTAGCAAAGCTTTTACGCTAACATGGGGAACTCGCGTTAATAACTCGCGGGTCTTCAAGCAGCTGGATTGCCATCTCTGTGGCGAAAAATTTTCCAATGTCAGTAACTTACGGCGTCACATTCGACGGACACATTCCTGTCGTCCGCATCTTCTTTGCGACACTTGTGATCCGCATTTGCCACCATTACATCCGGACGGTGACAACCCGAAAGAACAACTTGGAGCAGAGAACAATGCCGTAGAGGTAGAAAATGACGAAAACGCCCCGAATCCCCAATTTTCCGGCGGCCAGATGGAAGCCATAAGTGACTTCGTCTCGAAAAATGAACACCACGACAGTACCTAAAGTTTAAGAAACTTTAAACTAAAGTGTTAACAGTCAATTATAAGTGTAAAACAGCTTTTTTTTTTTTTTTTGAAAGGCACTTTAGCACTGAATGCGATCAACATCCTCCACTCTGATTCTACCGGAATGTAATCCCGTATGATTACAGAGCCGTGAAGTAGCAATGTGAAGAACTGGAAAAATTAGTGCGCATCGAGATACAGTGTTTCCAAAAAAAGCGCCATAGTTTGCTTTTTTGAATCGAAAATTTCAGCTTTCTACCCGCTTGTAATGTTTTGAAAAATTGTACACATGTATTTGAATCATTCTATACAGTTTTTTTCCTATACAAATTTTAGCTTGTCCCAAGCACCTCTGTTTAGTAATTAATTGTTACTTTTTCGTTTGACATTTTTGGTATCTAGATTTATAGAACGGACATGTTTGAAAGCAATGTATATGTGTTCAATGTATGCCCTGCAGCTTGGGTATTTTTGTGAAAATAAGCTCCATTTGTTACACGAATCAATTTTGGGACTGCTTGGCCAACTCAATTTGTAAGTCACGGGGTAATTCCAGCTCGTAGGCTAACTCAGGACGTGGAAGCAACCGTCTCACGGCCTTTGTGTAAGTAAAAAGTTACATTACGATATGAAGAACAATATCAAGGCTTGATTTCGTACTTGAAGCGCTCTTTCACGTAAGGTATAAAGAGGAATGGTTATATAAATAGGAATCCTTTGTGGTTGAAGCTGATTCATGCGGACACGACCGGCCTGGAGATCTCTTTTATGCGGCTGCAATGTAATTCAGATTTCAATAATTATGAAAGGAGTGACAACAGTTCATAGTAAAGTTAATTTAGTTTACTTACTTCGAACCATGGGAAAGGTTCGAAGACAGGTTTAGACTTAACTGTCATGCGCTCGTGTGTTAAGGAATCCAGAAATACCCAGGGATGGGACACATACGTATTTACATCAAAAGATTCACCAGGCTCTAGAGTCTATGAAGGAAAATACACGTAAATTTAAAATGGATCTTGACATGACTCATACTACGTGTGTTTACTTTGTATTTCACCCGTACACCATCAAAATTAATCCAAACCACATCAACTTTTCGTTCTGTTCTGTTAAGAAAACGCACAAATGACCATAAACGGCTTTCGCGAGACCGAAGTGTTGGGTTGGGGTTTTCACCGTCTTGCATCGTCTTTATCGCAGCCAAACTAGACAAAGAACTCAAATTTAACAAAAGACTAACAAAGACAAAAAAGTTGCACAACTACAAAACCGCTGTAGCCATTTGAATGTTTATATTGACAAACTCTCGATTGTATACAAAAAGGTCCCTATTACGCGAGGAATGGGTTCTGTGCGTTGTGCTTTACGTGACTAAGTCCTGACACGGAGAATGAAACGCGTGATGCATCCGTATATCTACTACGTCATACTGTTGAGTAATTTAAGGGTTTCGATGCGACCTTCCAAGCCGGCTCTTCATGCGTTCTCAGGCCAGTCATATCAAATATCAAACTGCGGCAGCTTTCCTAGTTATTAAAAAAAAACGCGATGTGGCTAAAACTACGTGTACAAGAAAAAAATACATAAATCTAAATAAAAAACGAATGACTGGGACATGTTTAAAGCGCTTTTTCCCGAAGCATCGCAAATAGGACAGTGAAAAGAAACTACACCTTTTGCTGCCTTTTACATGCTCTTCGGAAGTAAGCAAAATGTCGCAGAAAGCGAGGGTTATACGATTTTATTTGTACCCACGGGTTGGCCGTTCCGCTCTAAGAGAACTCAGTTCGCCGTTCGGACCTTAGAAAATCTAAAAATTGTTATCAAGTGCGGGAGCTCACGTAATCCATTCATTACAGTAAGAGACATTCCCATTGAATTTGGTAAATATGAGTTCGCCAGAAGTTTTCGCGGGCTAATATTTTCGGATTGAACTTCCTAGTAATCTTCAAATTATGGCGAGTTTGTTATGGCGTCAGCTGACACGTGTTAAACCATTAGTGCGTCTCAGTGCTGAACCTTTGCTGCCGGTCCACGCGCGTTGGTGTTCCACGAAAGTTTCTTCCTTAAAACCGCCTGAAGAGCTGAAAAAGTCTACTGGGCTTCCTCAGCAACCTCTAGCTGCTATTGAGACAAAGTTGTCCCTGTCGTTTACGTGCAAAACTTGCCAAACTCGAAGCCAAAAATACATTTCCAAGGTTGCTTACCAGAAAGGTGTCGTGATCGTTCGTTGCGAAGGCTGCCTGGGCCTTCATCTCATTGCAGATAATCTGGGCTGGTATTCCGAGACCAAAGAAAAGCGCAACATTGAAGACATTATGGCAGCCAAGGGAGAAATGGTCCTCAAGCAGAGCCTGAGCGAATTTGTCTACGAATTAGCCGAAAGCACCGCCGCATCTATGGAAAAAGCACCCGATAAAGCAGATTAAAACTTACTAGTGTGTGTTATAGGTGTGATTAATGTATATGTGAGACTTTTGAATTACATAAAACATTTTCAATATGTCGTCTTCCAACTCTCCTTCCGAAAAATGTGGACACGTGTACGACGTCGTCATCGTTGGTGCTGGTTTAGCCGGCCTTTCTGCAGCCTGCACTTTGCTAGAGAATGGAGTAGAGAATATTATCATTCTAGAAGGTAATATTTAACGAAAGCTTCTTCTGACAACATTGGCTAAAGCCCAGGGAAATAGTAGACAAATCGCATTCAAAGTTAGTCCTTGAAAGTTTAATTCTAAGACGAAAATCACAGTTTCGAAAGCAAGTAACTCATATTAAACACAGTCTTCATGTTCAAGTTAAATTAATGTCATGTCTCTCGCGTAACAAAACAGAGATAATATCTCGACTGCTATTCATAATTTATGCCTTAATGAAATAGAAGCTCTGTTATCCGCACAAGACTTAATATGCATTCGTCAATTTATTCCCTCCCCACTCCCCTCCCCGCAAGTCTACTTTTCGTTTCCACGTGTTAAAAAAAGAATCACAATGAAAGACAATGGGTTTGATTGAGTATTAAGCCTGCAACATAGTGTAAAGCGTCCGTGGAACTCGGTCTATCATACTTTCGCGTCTTTGAGCGCACAGTTCAGAGAAGTCGATCTCTGATTTCATCATCAGAATAACTTTGAGGACGTTCTCTTGTAGTCCTTTGGTTATTTTGATCTAGTGAAGTTAAAAAAAGCTGGTGACGGAATATATTTGAACTCTGAAAAGAAGTGAAAGCGTCGAAATGTACTGATAATGGAAAAACTTAGTAGATTTTAAAATAACTGTATTTGGAAATACAGAAGAACTCCGATTGTGTTAACCGATTGGAACCGAACGGTATTTGACAAGTCGAACTATATTAAGCTATGTTAAGTTCTCTTAGAAATGCAACAGGAATATTTTAGACAACTCAAATGCCGAATAACAATCGAAAATAGAATGCATTTTGTACTTTAGTAGTATGTTATTATACTCTTTTGGAAAAATCTCATAATATTAATGAATAAACGCTTCAAAATCGAATGAAAAGAACATTGTACCGAAACGAAAGATTTTTTCGCCGAGGTGGTTGACGAGAGTTTCCATAATCGTGGTTGACAGAATTGAAATTCTTCTGTAGTGAATAATTGCATATTGAAATGACTGATTACTTAACCAAATAAGCAAATCTTAGTGTGATATTTGTTCATACGCGTGCACGTCTGTATTTTAAATTCGGTTTATGAAAATATAATGCCAATTCTTACGGTTTTGGGAATTTTCTTTTTGTATTATACGGAGGGGAATCCATTTACGTACTTGTTGAACTAAATTAACTAAAATGATATTTTTTTTTAACTTTGCTGATCGTTTTGTTTATAATTGTATTTTTTTTTCCAGCGGACGCTGAGCCAGGTGGACGAGTGCGAACTGTTAGATTTCAAAATAGTTTTCTAGACTTGGGAGCCCAATGGTTACACGGCGAGGAAGATAATACACTCTACCAAGTTGCTCAACAACGGAAGTTACTGTCGCCCCAGAAGTCAACAGAAGCCGAAGGTTTTCCTTGTTCTAGTTTGTAATCTTCCATAGTCTGGTTACATTCTGTCTTCTGTGTAGGCTTGTTTTTGACCTGTGATGGAGTTCCCATAGCAGATCCTATTGTCGCAGAAGTAGATACTGTTGTTAGCAACCTACTGGACGACTGTTGCACGTTCCAATCCCCCGCGGTGGTTGAGAAACAGCCGATTCCGGAGTCCGTAGGACATCATTTGCGGCAAGGCTTCCAGCTGTACCTCGACGAAGATACTCGCTCGGACGAGCGAAAATTAAAACAAGCCTTATTCCAGTGGCATTTGAAGTAAAATTACAATAAATACAGATGTTTTTTTTCTTAGGTACGATATCTGAATGATTAACAATTGTAATGTCGCTGTTTTTGCTGTAGGTATCAAGCAGTCGATAATGCGTGTCGTAGTTTGGAAGAATTGTGTGCCCAAGCATGGGGTGAGTACCGAGAATGTGCGGGCACATACTGCCAGAATGTTCGTGGTGGATTTTCAAGTATTGTTGAAAGCTTGTTAGCGCAGCTTCCTGACAGTCTCTTGCGTTTTTCTTCGCCTGTACGCAACGTCAATTGGACGAATTCGAAAGTTGTGGTTGAAACCAGGGATCAAACTTACGGGGCCCAAAATGTCATTATCACATGTTCCATTGGGGTTTTACAACACGATCTGACGCTATTCACACCAGCACTACCTTCACCATGGAAACAAGTATGCTAAAACACTTTCCTCCGCACGTAAAACAATTGGAAGAAAGAAACTAGAAAATGTATTAAAGTTTTTTGTAATTTTTGGGTTTTAGGCGCTAGATAAACTGGGCTACGGAACTATCAATAAGATTTTTATGATCTACGAGACTCCTTGGTGGGAAGGACGGTTCCCTGGAGTCCAGTTTGTTTGGCTAAGCGAGGAAAACAATGACAACGGAGAAGTTTGGTATAAAGATATTACTGGCTTCGATCCTGTATGGCAGCACCCCGGTGTTTTGTTGGGTTGGATTGGTGGACGAGGGGCGGAGTTAATGGAAGCAATAGATGATGACACGATTGCGCGAACTTGTGTACAACAATTGAGAAAGTTTATGGGCAAAGCTGATATACCTTTACCAACACAGATTATTTGGTGATTATAATTACTTTCTTTTTTCTAAAAGTGAATGGTAATTCGACGTTGTCACTGAAAGAAATGTTATTCAGTACTCGGTGGTCGTCGAACGCCTACGTGAAAGGAGCATATAGCTATCGTAAAGCACCGCTGGACCGTGTTTTGCAAGACCCCGTTTGTGTAGCCGGTGAAAAAGGCGAATTACATCCGGTTTTGTTTTTTGCTGGGGAAGCTTTCCATGCGACGCAGTACGCCACAGCGCACGGCGCTTTTGCATCTGGACGTGATCAAGCTATGGCGTGTATCAGTGCTAGGAATAAGCAAGCCTAATGGCTGACTGAAGGAAACACTTCCCTTTATTTCTGCATTTTATATTATCTTTCTTAGTCAATCCTTTATTAGTATTGCTAGTTAGTCGAGTTCAAGACAGGTCAGAAAATAAAAAGGGCAGGAATTAATGAGTGGTAAACCATTAAGCGTGCTCGAAAGTAAGCTCAGCATCCTGTAAGTAAGCACTGGAACCAACAAACGGCCCCAACGGATTACTCGATGCGGAGGCTACTACGTGGACGTCTTAAAGACGCGGTCGCGATGCTTTGGGTCTCCTTACCAGGGGCGTCGCGAGGGTGTTTTCATTTGGGAGGTAGAGCCTTAATTATACCGACTGTACTTGACGATTTTACCGACTTGAGTATGATACTTCTCTACCGAATCGGCTTTTGACCAATTATTAGGGGGTTCATTCCCCACCCCACCCCCCTCGCGACGCCCCCTGCTCCCAACATTGAGTGCCTATGAGGGCCTAAGTCTCTAAGGTCTACACCGTCCTTTACCTTCAGTTAGCAAGCAAGCAGTTGAATTTTTCTGCCCCTAGCTGTGGACAGCACATTAAAAGCAGGAGGCTGGACAAATTTTGAAGACGAGGACAAAATGACACAGGTCAACGTAGTTAGTCTTCCCTTCTAATCCTTTAACCTTTTCTAGACCCCTCTTATTTTCTCTTAGGATATGACGATAGATGTGTTGGTGTCTAGGAGCTGCTTATCCTTTTGGGCTTAGGCACCTCGGTATGAAGAGACCCTTACTTTAAAATGCGCCTTACGAATGGTAGTCAAACATCCTTGAAAACTAGCCAATATTCTTAGTGGAGGATACCGTTAGTATTTTACGCCGTATTTATTGTTTCGTCATTCTTTAACGGTGTGCTAATTTAGAAACCCTGTGACATACCCTTATGTGCAGGATTGGAATCCGCCAAGCTCAGATTTCTAGCACTTGTGTTTACGAAAGCTGAAAGTACGAGTAACTCTCGAATAGGACATATGGGTGTGTCAGTGCTCAGTATTGGGCGTTTGGCGCTGGGCAATTGATACTGGTTCCATGATTTGTCTTTTGTTCGACAGTCGACCAGAAGTCCGAATGTTTTTAGAAACGCATCTTCCTAATCATCGTCGTGTCTCCTTCGTATCCAGTATACGCGATATGATATCTAGAAGTTCAATACACGCCTTACCAGAATAACATGGTTGCAAACTGTAAACGCTGCGAGGTACTTCGCTATAACGAACACTTATAACGCAATATCAACTATTGGGAACGAAGCACTCAGGCAACTGTGAACTGAAAGGCATCTGAGCCCCAAATTGGCTATTACGAATTTCGAATAAAATGTAGTCCCGTTCTCTCGGGCTCGAATGTTCGTTATATCGAAGTTTTATTGTCTACTAAACATGAAGAACACAAGTTTACGAATACACTAGTAGCACACTTATTAAAAATATGCATATATTAGACGTTTGGTTTCCGATGCGTTTCTTAAAATGTAAGTTTTGGGGACATCAGCATAAGAAACAAACGCAAGGCCCTTTAATTAGGGCAAATAATACGTAGTGCAAAAATATAATAGACATCCGTAAGATGTAAAGAAATTGTGACGTAAGGAAAAAAAGTCCAATACATGTGTCTTAAGCCCTTTTTAATTCGTAATCAGCGTGAGAAAATGCTCTTGTCTGACAAACATTTGAGTAGAGGAAGGATACGAGAGTTGACACGTCGGAAAAAACGTACAAAAATAATAACTAATGAAGCACAAATGTTTTGGAACTGGAAAACATCAGACACGTAAATAGTACGTGAGAAAATAAATTAAAACTGAATTTGTGGCACTTTTTGTAAAATAAAACGGGTCCTATCAGTTTCGATGGACAGCTCAACGCATGAATCGGAAAATTAAACGAAAATATTTTTTTTATAGAGTGTACATTAAAGAATAATTTCTAGAAAGATTTAGCTACCAATTCGTAAAACTGGTTTGGTACGAGGTTTTAGAACTCCACAGTGATGATTTTGTACGCTATGGACTGAGCCATTTTTACCTCGAAGTGGCACCGATTGGCAACGCTGCGCCCTATCCTCAATTCAAATGCCAGCTATTTGACCACTCCCATAGACCAAATATAATATAATGAATAAAAATGGCGGAGTTCCAACGCTACCTTTCTTGTTCCCACCAAGCATTACTCTAAAATCGTGTATCATTTTACACAAGTCAATGCTAGAAAGTTTCCGTTATCGATAATAAGAATAAGTGTTAGTTTTCACTAAGCTATTGTAAGTCCTGTATTTTTTTAAATAAAGGAAATGAACTAGTTTCCCTACAGCTAAACGCATGGACAGCTCGTCGTACACCCATGTCCAAATTGTGTACTAGGCATTTCATTTTGTACACATCGAGGAGCCTCTAGTTTTCATGATCATCTGATCTTGTTTTTGGTCTTTTTGGAACGTACAACACCTCAATTATTACCCAGTATAGCAGCGTATCGAACACGTGAAATTTTGGGCTCGAATTTTGTACGCACGTGAAGAGAAAAGTCAAAAGCAGAAAAGTGCCCACATTGCCCCATCCCTCCTCTACAGAAAAGCTAGTAATACGTCTCATTCACCTGTACGAACTAACCAACAGAGTTTTACTTTGTGAGATTACAGTAAAGCTCTGTTTTGAGCACAGATTACTGACGTACTCCTTACAAAATTTACCAATGCTGAAAATAATTTTTGATCGGTTATCTTTAGCGCTTTGTAGGACGTTAAATAAAAGTCTATTATACTTTGTTAATACATCTGTATTAGATTGTTCGCTAAGTCTTTATTTCACCTTTGACCGCTTTCAAATTCAAACAGATCAGGTTTTTCTGAGTGCATATGTGCATTTTATTTGTTCACAAGCGATCATTTGGGTGATTCCTGACCTTAGAGCAAAATCTTTATTCTGCGCCGGCAGATGGACGATAGCGCTGAAAATTATCGTAATATCTAATTATGCTTTCTATGAAGGACACACCGCTTCAAAAACAGGTAAAAAATTGTAAAGTCGATGGTTCTCAAACCCTAAAAGAATGAGCGATTCAAATTTCTTTGCACAGTTTCGCGATTTACATTCTTGCGTTCAAATTGGGGACCGACCGAGTCGCACTTTAGGGATAGATGAAGATAAACTAACTACTTTGGAGAATTCAAACCCGCATTTGACAGTTCATTAGATACAATGAAATGTCTTCGTCTAACAAGGACTTCTTTTGATTCAGCTGAAATCCGCTGATACGTAAGAAGAGCAAATATGTGACCAGGGTCGTAACCAGCTTTTGGTTCGAAGGGTGGGGGGAAGGCTAAACCCCCACTAACCCCTTCTTACGGCCATACTTGTGGCTCTCTCACTGGTGATCGAGAAAACAGACGTAGCGCGTCAGTGCGGTTTCCCGGTAGAAACTTTCCAGGACCTTTTAATGCATCCTCCTAATAGTCCTAACTCACACAGATTAGCCTTTACCAGATTATATCTTTTCCGCGCTCTTTAAATTTCACTTTTTGGAAAAAAAATTAGCTTGAAAATTAACTTAAGAAATTGACCCTTTTCAGTGTTTAAAAAATAATACTAAGACGTGCTAATATTAATACTGGACTACATGGACATGTGCAGAGGTATCGTAGATCCCAACCGCACCTAACTTCCGGTGACTTTCTAGTGACCCTTACGAACGAAGTCGAAGCTGATCATGCGCTTGGCCATGATCCATGCAGAACTGGTTCTTAATCATATATGGAAGCAGCTTCCGTTTACCCTACAAGCACACCACTCACTACATAGATTGATAAATACCTTTT
>JAGQDJ010000171.1:0-113929 GCA_022885665.1 Triops longicaudatus
AGAACTAACAAATAATAATTTTCAAATTTCGAGAGTATTGTACGAGTTCAGAGTTCGAGAGTCACTGGTCCAAAAATTCCCAATCACCAAGACTCCCCAACTCGTCAGTCCTCAATTAGCCAAAAAAAAACGTTTCCCCTTCCGCAGAAAATGCCAAGGTCTGGTCACAAGGGGTTTGACCCTTGACGATTAGCCTGACCTTGGCTTTCTAGCCGGAACAGGCTGCTCTTGCAAAGCGATGTCCATTAACGCTTGACATGCTACGTGAAGCAATAACATGGCAGAAAATATGAGTAAAACTATTTTCTTAGGCACTTCGGCCAATATTGGCTATTGCGTACAATCGGCTATAAAGTACACATTTTTTATCCCCTTGCGTGTGCGTTATAGCGAAATTTTACTGTGCTTCTTTTCCAGGGAAGTTGGAGCTCCGAGCCAGGATTTGTATATCGCGCGGTTCTGCCTTTATTGTGGTACAAAATACTACCGCTGACGACTATCGTAATAAACTTAAAACTATCAAATGGCGAGTTTCTTGGGAAAGTTAGTGCACACCGAGTTTTTCAAGCACAGTATTATGCCGTGTTTGAAATACTTAGTGCCCACTAGCTTTCCCAACGGAACTCGTCAATATTTACCGCAATTATTGGAACCACTTTAAATTATCGTGCGGTGGCTTTAATTTCAGGTGCTATAGGCAACAAGTTGGACGACATTCTCGTTTTGCAGGAAGAAAGGTCAAACAAATAGGACTCAAATAAACTACCGACATTTTATTGAGGGTGTTTTTAACGCTACTGTGCCAATTTTTAGGATGCAAACTTCCGCATTTTCTATACAAGTGAACACATGAACGCGTGTCAGCATTTCCCTTGATTTACAGTTGTCCAAAGAATTTCATTGACCCATGTTGACCTTTTGCGTATTACAGACTAAATTGCCTATAACAATGACATGAACTTGAAACAATATTAGAAAATTTAATAAATATATAGAAAGAAAATATAGATGAATCTTATAAACTAGAAAATAAAGATAGCTAGATAACTAAATTCCAGATAGTAAAGCTCATGCCAGGAAAAGGATTCGAGGTATTCTTGTAAAAGTAATTATTAACTTTCCAACTTGTTGGAAAAGAAAAAGGTTTCTTCAAAGATTTTTAAAAAGTCCATCAATACTGTACCTTGAATATATAAAAAAACATATTATTTAATCTAAAAATCATTCCAAATCGGTTTACAGGTTTTAAACCAATTGACGTAGAAAATTCGAGAAGTTCAAGCTCCTGTATTTTGCTTCCGAAAATTCCTACGGAAAATTGATAAAAGTATTTTTTGAAAATAATTCGATGAAAAGTGATAGGTGTAACTAATTGTTTAACCTCTAATTGTTTAACGAAAAGAAAATATACTTTTTTACCATTTCAAACTCTGCTCGGAACAACGAAAGTGAACGTTATTCACTGTTTCATTTGCTTTTCGTTGTGATGTAAAATACCATACATACTTCAGCAAGCTTGGGATACACAAGTCGAAGGTTACTAGTTGTAGTACAGTCATAAATTTTGCCTGTTGACCAGGGTTCTGTAGACTTATACCTTTGGATTTACTGTAAAAAAGACGGCCCACGCTGATCGTAAAAAGATTGTAATAATCAGAGAATCCCATCTTTTCGATTTGTATAACATGGCTGCCTCCAATACTAGCAGTATACATTCATTTAATTTATTTTATGTTTATTTCCCTTGTTGGCTCTTTTGTTCAGAAGAACAAGAAAAGTTAAGGCCTGACAGGTGAGACTGTGAGGTTAGTCGCGGTGGTCAGACCGAAGGATTAACATTTGGTGACTGGTTTGAGCACGCCCGAAAGTAAATGTTTACTTGCTGATCTTATCAATAAAGATATATGGTCGTTACGACCTTATCAATTGTCATAAGCTAGAAATCTGCCTATGAAAGCCTGTTATTTGACAAGTGTCATGAATTGACTATGATGAAACCACAAAAAAACATAATTTCGATCATCACACCGTTGCACATATATGTGAAATTACATATAACACAGCTTCATATTTCGTGAACAGACCGTTTCCAAGTAGTAGCTCTGGGAAGCATGAGCGAAATGAAGTAAACAGTGTTTAACTCTCTCTTTTGCAATTCAGGCGTGATGCCGTGAGACGTTTAAATGTGCATAGCCCCGCAAGCCTTTCATCCGTACACTGAGCCCACGATGTCCATGCAACTCCAAAATCTGGGATGATCATGAATTGCAAGCTACAAAACCTCCCCATCTTTATACCGGCAGACAAAAGTTCTGTTTATTTACCGTGCTATATGTTGGCCTTCTGGTAATAAAAGTGCGTCGTGATGTGAGAAATATATAGTTTTTCATTTGGTAGCCAAGTTTAGTGCTGGCGCTTCACGCAATAGTGAAGAAGACATTTCTTCTCCCATGTCATTTTGGACTCATTCTGGGTGAAGCAAGGCAAAGAAAATCTACACGGAAATTAAACAGAACAATACACATTTTGTGCCCATGACAAGACACGCTAAAGTAATGAAAAAAAAAAGTTTTAACTCCTAGTAAAAAAAAGAAAATAAAAAAATAATAAAAAAAACGTTAGCCAGAACCAGAAGCCTACGGCACATACAGCGGCGTATTGGCTGTACGCTTGATCCAGTCAAGCGTCAGCTAAAGGATTCAAATTCAAGTAAAAACACAGGAAAAAAAATATACAATTGTGGGTAGACCTTTTGCTCAACTGTGCACGATGAAGTCTGCCTGGTTACCTTTTTTAAATGTGTGAACAGAGCCTACAAGAATATAAATAAATAAACATAAGCTTAATTAATGATGCGAAATGCGAAAATTTTAAATTTGAGGGTGACACGTATGCTATTTTTGGCTCGCTGAGCTAATGTGGTACACTAGCGTCATGAATTGATCTGCCTTAAAAGTTCCGTTTTGCACGTGTAACTCGTTAATAGCAATAGATTAAAATAAACACAAGTATTGTAACCAAATGGTTCTGCAAAATTAGACAAATTAAGCTTACGTTTACTATTATGGAGCTTAAAATTTATTAGTGAAACATATTATTCCTGCGCAAATAGTTGTAATTTTTCCGTGATTGGTCTTTGAGACGTCTCGGAGCTACGGAGCTATACAGAGATTTACAAATTACCAAATTTAAAACAATATAAAAAAATGTTAGTCGCCTTGTAGCAATGCTTGTTAGACTTAGTATGCTTTGTTGTCAACTCATGCGTGGTATCCTCAAAGGCCGTTAAGTGTAGAAGCGCGCAAGTATTATTGTTAATCTGTACAACCACTTTTCGAGTCCTTTTGGCACCCCTGAACCTGGAAACCTTGGCTACCGGTGGAGCGTACGCTTCACAGACCTTCGAAAACTACAAATTTAACATTTCCAACTGGTCGTTCTTCCATTTTTGTTATCCAGACACTCAATCACGCATGAGATGCTTTATGTTCGGAGTATTATTTTTTTATTTTACTTATTACAGGTACGAAAAATATTTCAAAATATGACTTATAAATACTTAGCAACAGGGTTCTTGTAAAACTCGGTCACCTGACTGATTTCGGGGAAAGATTTGGTCGGTAGTTCACTACGAACCTGTGAGTTAACAATTTTACTGTTAAGCTGCTGGACGAAAAGGAAAAGATTTCGAAAAGATAGCTTTTCGAATGTTTGACCATGAGAGCGTTAGCAAGTTCTGTAATAAACTCGATTTCGATCTCAATTTCGTTTCCTGTAATGTAATAAAGGTTCATGTATCAGAAAAGACGAGTATAATCTCTGGATTTAAACACTTGGGACATGGTTAGAACACATGGATAGGTAACTTCTGTCTTGAGATTTTCATAAAATACACATGAAAGTTTCTTTGTACCTAACTTTTTCGTTTTTCACTTCCAGATTCTTAGTAATTGCGATAAACTTCATGTATAACGGATTTATTAACTATGCGAACTAATTAGTCCTTGGCTATCGTTAATGTCCCTTTTTGAGAAAAGTAAGAATGGGCTGTCTAGTTCCGTTCTTTTGTAAAAGCTAAAAAAATAACTCGTACGAGAAAAGGCTTTAATTATTTTACCTTTTCTATGGTCATTCAGTTACGGAAGAAACGAAAGCCTAACATTACGTAGAAATATTCTACTTCATAAGGCTTTTTTTGTAAATATTAAGCTACACCGTCTACTGTAGAGAAGTAGCGTTAGTGTTTCCTTGTTTCTTTTATGAACATCTGATAAATGATATGCCACTAATATGCTAAATGATGCAATTATTGACACGTCAAACTGTGTCCCAGTTTTGTTTAGATAAGTGGTTTTCAAAAACTTTCACGCACGGTTTCACCCGCGCACTCTGGTGTGACGCTTCTGCGACCAAATGTTTGCATTTGAACTTCTCAGTTCACTGACATTTACGCTGCATTACATGTTTTTAAAGTAGCGTTTACACATTTTTGAAATTTGCAGCAATGAGAACGGAAATAAAGTGGGAAACGAGAAAAATGATCGCTTGAACGCGACTCGTTCTTTTTTCTGTGCTGAGTTCCTGGAAATATTCTGAGTCTCTAAATTCACGATATCTGGAAAAGTAGGGAAGGGGAAACTGAACTTTAAAGAACATTTACCGATATGGGCAAGAAGCTGCCACAGCAGTTTGGAACGAATTTTATAATAATAAAAGTTACATGTTAATTTTTTAAATCAAAATTCTTCTTAAGCATGCAGCTCTTGATTACTCTTTTTTTGACAACCATTCAGCTTACACAGGTAACTTATCACAAAGTACATGTTGAATATCACTAGTGTCATATCGTGAATAAGCCTGAATGAATAATTCCTAATTTTTTACGTACTCAATGCCCATAAGACACGTTTTAAAATGTTCACCTTTCCATCTTACGAACATTTTAAAATGCAGAAACGGGATAAGTTTCTATGCCAGAATATTTGTGTTTTTCAATTGAATTGAACTTGCTAATTACGAAACAGTAAAATCCGTGCGCGATGCTACGGAACTCAGTAATTCCCGTAGTGATAACTACCGCTCATCAAGAGAATGTGACCATTTTTTCGTATTATAATTTATTGTACTATTTTTGAACTTGTTAGGATGTCCCTATTAATATCATTTCACTCCATTTTTTTCGCAAAACTATTAAAATCTATCTAGTAATTGTGTGAAGTTTATGTAACGGGTCGTGAGACTGCGACTAAGCCGTACAGTTTTCTTTGAGGTAAACAAGTTGTAAACGTCCAAATAAGTCGGATAGAGGTGGGAAATAGAAAAACAATCGTGACCAATGTTAGACAATGCACTTTAGCCAAAACGAAAAATAAAAGTGAACCCAAAAACCGTTCTTTTTCGATTTCACTTTCCAAACCACGAGACCTACTGTTCTGTTGTGCAAGGTCCAACATTATATAGAACCCATTTTTGACAAATTTCTTTTTTCTCTTAACTGCACTTTTCCTGCACCTTCGCTGTCACAGGCAACTTTCCAAAGTCACATGTGTTGTAAAAAACAATAACTCAATCTCCACCCTTCCAAATAACGCCCCTAAGTCATTGAAAAATACAATGCAACAGAAAAAATCAATCCACATGAAAAGAATTAACAAAATAAACACCGTACGAAACGAATACTGAAGCTCAGAATGGAAAATAAACAAAAACGCAATTACACATTAAAATAGAACTCTGGAATACATATTATGTACCCCTGAATTAAACTGGAACTTTCCATTTGGATACAGGTGTTCTTTCCCATTGTTATTGCAAAAAGTTTTATAGTTGCAGTAGGGAGCAAAATTTTTAAGGGTAAAGTCGCTTTGTAGTAGTTTGGAACAATTTCACAGTTTTATTTTCGAAGTACCGAAACGCTCTTATGTCTTTTTCTCTTTTCTTTCAGGGTTCCTTACATTTGTTGCTTGTATCTTAGACTTTAGGCAAAAAGTACGCTCATGTAAGCCAATTCGATCACTTTTTCAGGAATTCTCTCCGAAAAAATATGAACCACACCCTGTTATACATTAGTCATACCTATTTGTTAACATGAATTCGTCTTTTAACCCTTGACGTCGTAATTTCAGAAATTTTCTAGGAATTCTTCGCATTTACGAATAACGTTTATTGATAAAAAATAAACTGAACTTCTTCTACAACTGGCCTGGCTATTGGACTTTAATGGATTTGAAACGGACCTTATTTTTAAAAGAATGTAGCATTAAAATCCTTTCTCAACTGACTCGTTTGTTCTACGGTACTATCCCAATTCGGTACGGTTTTATTGCATAATAAGATTTTACCATACACAAAAACAAAACTGAGTTTTAGTATCTTTGAAGGACTTGGATGAATTTTCAATCGGAGCAATTCTGTTTTTTCTATTCAGAGTACCTTGAAAGGGGTGGAGTAAGTACTAATCACAAAAACATCGAAGAGTGACTAATTTGTGAAGTTGGGGAACTAACCCTTTGTCTTCTAATCGGTTATACTTTCCCTGCAGAAAAAATGGTCTAACTGGTATGAATGGACACAATTATGAAAAAAACTATAAGGTTGATAATTATATTGGCAGCGTGAGCAGTTCAAAGTCTTCTGAACAATTTGGACAGTCACTAGTTCGGTTCGTGAACCAGGGCAAGGCCATTTCAATTAGAAAACAAGAAAAAAGGATTATGACGTCGAGGAACAACAATTATAAAGAATCGTTTTCCTTGACTTGTTGTGCGTAGTAGAACGTCCACGAACTTTTTCAAAGTTAAAATGTTGCGAAGTGTTTAACTTGAGGAGTAGTAGGAAAACTACTTGCTTTACGAACCTTGCAACAGATCAAGGTTGAGTCAATTTTTGGTGGAAAAGGAAGTATATCGGAAATTCGATTGACACTGCATTGAGAAAATAAAATGTCATTTTTAACAATAACGTGTGAGAACACAGGTGTGGGTGGGTAAGGGTTTTAATACCTGTGGGATACTCTTGGTAATATTGTAACGTGAAACCTCAAGACAGTAGTTTTTATTTTTGTAAAAGATTTTTTCTTTCAACAAAAAGGGGGGCACACCTAGAAAACGTAGGACCTTTAAGCCACGCCCGTTATTGGCGTGAGTGCTGTGTACTTGCACGACAGATTAAATGATGACAACGTGAACAGGTAACAGACTTGATTCAGTTTTGTGTCAACAGTCGAAGAGTGGAATATACTCGAAAACTTGCTGCTTATTTTGAATTTGTAGTTAAATCACATCCAAAATATAGTTACAATGGCGAAGGTAAGGGTCTCGACTATGGAGTATGAGTTCGATTGGGTTTTAAGTTAGTGAAAAATTACTATGGCGCTTCGAAATAAATCAAATAGTGAAAATAGCCCTGATCTTTACTGAAAAATTCGAATTTGCATTTTTGAATGTGGAAAACGGAATTACATGTAAGAATGGTGGTTTTGGATAGTGAAATGTTTTTAGCAACGTTCAGTTTCGTGATATGTGCGCAGAAGAAAGTAAAGCGCAATTTGTCTAGCGCAATACCATTATTTAAAAAAATCCTACACTTAGAGAACCAGAATATAAAATAATTCATCTCGATATTAACATTAAATAGCAATTTTTATTTTTAAGTGCAATTCTATCATTATTGTTATCAACTTTTTGCGTATTTTTAAAATAATTAAATTAATCTGACGGTTACATTCACGGTTAACACAAAACACGAAAAGAAATTTAGGGTACATCTGAATATAGCGAGGTATAAAATATTTTCAAAAGTACGGAAAGTAAAAAACGAGTTGAAAAGATGCGCACAATCGTTATCACTTTTTTCTTCTCTGTTTTTTTGTTTTGTATGATACATTACGAGAACTTTCACTAGGAAGTGGTGAAACATTACCCATCACAACATTCACTTTTCGACTAGCCTGATGTGATGATGCTATAATAATGACTTTTCGATCGAAACTGCCAGAAAATAATTAACTTATCTAAATATGGCTATATATCTTGTTTCTTGTTGACTACGTCTAATTGGACACGTGTGCTTTCACAGGTTTTCCTTGTCATTATCGTGGCTTCCGTAATTCAGTGGATTGGTGGAGCTCCAGCCCCTCAGCTGCGCCATCAGCAGCAGCTTGTCTTTAATGGACCCCAGGTGGATCCTCGACCAATCGGTAAAAACCACCATATTTCACTAAATTGAATTTCTTTGAAAAAAAATCATTTCTCTGACTTATTTTCCTTTTCACCTTCGAAATACCAGTAAACAAAACTTCACCAAATTGCTACTAAATAGTCATCGATCATCATTTATCATTTCCAAGATTTTCGATAGAGACGCACACTGACGTAATATTCTTTCGTTAAACATTTTCTGTGACTTTTCTTTTGGCATTGCGTAAGGAAACTTTGAAGACGTGACTGACCGCACACGCAAGACGATTACGTCACGGATAGACTACCATGCATCCAACTCAGGAAACTCTCCCTTGAGCCATCCGGTTCATCCCAGACTTGCAAAACCACTTGTCGAGCCTCCGTTGTTGAAGCGCTCACGGCGAGCTCTGCCGTACGCGAGCTTTCATTGTCAGGAACAGGTTTCGAGTACGGAAACCGATCCTCTCGTATACCGGAACCACCGCACGACATCTAATCCCCGGACCATGAACTGTTCGTTGCTCTTACCCTACATCCCTGACGCCAAACTTCAACCTTCACAAGCTTCTGAATCTACCGGTAGCGAGAAAATACCCCAGGACTTAGGAAAACACTCGCAAACGTTTCAGTTAACCTCCGGCTCCGAAACCTTCCTCCAAACTGCGAACAAAAACCTACCTGTTAATTTAATTATCAACTTAATTCTACCAAGTTCCGAAGATTCGACAAGTACGACAACTCCTAGCTCACGTAGTACTTCGTTGATCAGATCTAGGCCTATTAACCAACGACGAAAGAACGTAACTTTTCAAACGAACAAGCTACTACAGGAGTCTAAGCTACCGGCTGCGTCTTCTCTTTCATTAGCACAAAGGAACAGTACCGGCCGAAGGTTTCTGGCCAGTACTCAAGCTCTTATTAATAATCCCAGAGCTGTTGTTACTGGAACTGCAAGAAATAGAAATGTTTCAAGGTTTCGAGAATACGCGGGAATAACCCACGGACAGGGAACTCCTCTCCCAGTGCAAGCCGCCGATTCAGGCAGTACTTACTACGTGGGTCAGGGTATTGACATAGCTAAAGAAAGGGAAAGGGAAAACTTTTCGGAGGCTTTGTCCCCAAACGTAACGAGAGCAGCTAAACGAGAGCAGGCCGAGAATGTGGGAGAAATGTCCCAAGCTAGTTATGCAAGCAAGATCAGAACTGGGAACCAGGTCACTACGACGCTGTCACCACGTACCAGACGAACTAAACCAACAACTACCACTACGATGACTGTTACTACCACCACGACGACTACTCCACCTGAACTTGAACTTGCTAATAAAAATAAAGAAAGTGAAGACGAGAGTGAAGATGACAAAAGAGAAACGAGCGAGGAAGATGAAGTGACTGAAAATTCGGACCATATAGCGATTCGTCGCTTTCACGAAACTTACAAGAAAGCGTACCGCGAGGTCGAAAGTTTCATAGAAGAAGAACGCCCACTAGAGAAAGATATGTTTGAAAGCGAAGAAGAAGACAATGATAAAACCGAATAGACTATTTTAAGCCTCAAATTGATGAATTTTACAGTGTATATTGTAGATATACTGTGCACATTTAACCCAGTTTGAAATATGACAAAGACAATACAAGCGGCAAACAGCACAATACTGACTAGAATATGAGAGTTTTACAAAAAGATACTTAGAAAAGAAAAGGACACTGACGCAAACTGATTGGGGATTTATTACAAATGTCCTTAATTATTTTTCGAATGGTTGGAAAACTTCAGTAAGTTGGACACAACCAAGCGTGGTACGGTTCCCAGCTGAGCCGTTCACAGCATTTGCAGCGCCGGCAGCATTAGCATCACTTCCTTTGTACGATGAAACCGAGGCAGATCCCTTGATTGGCTCGCCGCAAACAATTGCTCGTGCGGTTCGCAATACGCCCTATTTCGATACTATGGATCACAATCGCGTGATGACGAATTTATTTCAGCGTCGGAGTGGAATGGCGTTGGAGGCTTTACCGATGCGCAGTATTCGGCCTTTTTTCTCACACTCGGATATTAACGGGTAATAAATGTTCACGCACCTTCATTTGCGGTTACTCCTCTTGTTTGGAATTTCTTAAGCTAACGCAAGTTCTATTGTTTTTCGCTTTTCTAGGCCCGTCGTTGGAAGATTCCTTTTCCCTTGAGTAAACATTTGTAGAGTTGTACATACGAGAAAGCATTTTTGTGAGAAGTTTTCACTTTTTTCATTACTGAGTACTGGGGTACAAATACAAATACATCGGTATTTTTTCTACTAAAATTATGGTAGCCTTTGGTAGGGTATTTTTTCTCTCTTTTCCCTGTTCACACTTTCTTGCTTAAAATGGAATTTTCCTCAATATTTTCAGCTTGTGCCATGGTAAGTAACGTAATAACGAACTACCATAGGGAAGTAGTTCTGATTTAATTAGTAAATATTTTATGGTTCATAGCTTGAATAGTAAGAGCCCACATATGACCCACAAAAGACTCTTAGCATTTTGCCGACGAACTATTTAATTTCTTTCATCCAACACGCAGTAGGAACCTGTATAGTCTTTAAGACACTTGAACGTGTGCTATTGAAAAATTTCTAAGATATGACAGTTTTAAGTGGCACCTCAGGAACGCCGGTTCCATAATGGCTCTAAATACGAATCAACCTGAATAGTGAAAAATGAAAATAAACACGGCCTGGAATTCATAAAACACAATTTCCTGCCGCTGTTAAACATGCTCACCATGTTCCAAACGTCAATTTGGAAATTTAATATTAAAAAAACTTGCCACTCCATTTTACATCCGTTAAACTTGAAGTAAACAGTTTTTTTTTTTTTTTTTTTTTTTTTTTTTTTTTTAAGTACAACGACCCGAACAAAGAGTCCCATGCTAAGGACACGATGCTGTAAAAAAGTGACGCTGCGGGACAATAGCGTTCCACAGAGCCTAAAGTGTGTCTTTTTTTTTCTTTTTCAAAGTACATCACCTTTATTGTTGTGCGTAATTTGAGATCTGGATGCCAAAGCTTCAAAACTCTCTAGCAATTCAGAGTAGTAATGTTACCAAAAAATATAGAAGCAACCGAACGAAACCTCCTGGCAAAGGAGAGGAATACCACTGTTAACGTTTTGCGTCTCCCAAATCTGTGATGTCACATAATAGTGAAAATTGCAAGCTAAAAGTTTCTTTTCAGTTTCTTTTTCTGGTCTTTGAGAGACTACACATTACTACAAAGCTTGAAAGAAAATTTGCTTTTGTCAGAACACCTAGAATAGAGCCAAATTAGACTCCTGTGCCAAATTTGGGGCTTTTCGTGTAAGCGTGGAAAAGGTTAGAAGCGTCACGTACTTCGCTTTTGTCACAGATTCAATCCAAGTCGACGCATTTCTGAATACTGCAGAATACTTTAATGTGTTAGTTAGTTTAAAATTCGCAAAATATAAGCAGATAATAGTAGAATGAATATCTTTGTTTTACCATAAATCATCACTGTCTGCCCTCGAACGAAACCCTTCTTGGACCTCCGCTAATAGCTAAAAGAAAAAAAACGACGACGTATTCACTAGTGTTGCCATTATTTGCATTGGGCCTTTGACGCTAAGAAAGTGGTTATCACTTAATTTGAATTCGGATAAGGCAAGAATCCGCTTTACTGGAAGGAGAACTAACGGTTCAGTTTTTATCCCAATTAACTCAACGTAAACGAAGTTTGGTTTAGGCGAATTCGTTTAACTCGAAACAATTAATTCGCTAACAATTTTCTCAGCCTATTCGGCATCTTGCAGTGACTTGGTTTCGGATAAGCTAGTGTCCTGGACGGCCCCTATTCTCTGAAAGTTAGAGCCCAAAATTTCAACAAAAAATGAAAACTCTGCTTGTATTCTGAAGTAACGATTTTCATGACCCTTTCATCCCTCACATTTTTTCACCTCTGTCATTTTTTGTACCATATACTACATGGTACAGCGTTGACAACGATGAAGGAAAGATAAATAAAAATAGAAAACACAAAAACAGTCTTGCCCATATATAATGGCAAGTCCTCATACGACAGAACTCCGCGTAACACGAATTTTTCTTTCCAGTCCCGAGCCCTTCGATTTAAGCGGAGAGCACTTCACAAACAACGATTGTAATACTGGGTGCAGGAAGGAACGAAACTCTCTCATTACGACCTCTACCAGAACGACCCCACTTTTTTAGTACTAAAACGACCCTATACCAAAACGTCCTTTGTTGAGCACGAAATGACCCTAACATGATGTCGAACCAAACGACAATCAAATAGATAAAATATTGTACAACATTAGTAAAATTCAGTTTCGTCTCATTTCATTTTTAACACAAATTGAAATTTAAATGCAAAATTCTCAGCACAGTCGAAATGTAAATACGAAAAATGGTTTCAACAAATAAATAAAACCTAATTATTACTTCAAATATAAATATTTAAAAATTATGTGCATCATAGCTCATGTCACCAGTTTCGTCCCAAAATAAAATATGTGAACTATTTAAAAGCTTTTCCAAGAAAACTCTGGGTACATTTCATGGATTTTTTTTTTCAATAACACGTTTGCGTCAATGACGCCGTTTACATATTGTGAGAAATAGACTTTGTAAATTTTTCTATATCGCTTGTCCTCTTCACTGAATTTCGTCTAATCTATAATAAGTTCTCTAAATTTAATCTAATGAAATTTATTCTAATCTAGTCTAACTTAATCACACGCAATCAAACGTATTCGATCTTTTAAATTATACACGAAGAGATATTGTAACAAAGCCTTTTCTATAAAAAACGTGACGAAAGGAACCAAGGGAAGAGAAAGACTGATCTGAAAAATGAACTGAAGAAAGATAGCGAATCACGTTTAAGAGTAAACCCGACACGTCAGGTACCACAAGTATTAGGGTATCTTTTTCAAGTCAATACGTCCAGACCGAGCAAACTCTTTCGTTTCGAAGGGTCGGTCTGTGCTCAACAGAGTGATGTTTTGGTATAGGATCGTTTTGGTACCAAAAAGGTAGGGTCATTCTGGTACAGGTCGTTATGAAGGAGAGACGTTCCCTCCTGCAATCGTTATATTTATAAAAAGGAAAATCCTCTAAGAGCGATACAAAACTTACGATACCGCTTCGTCACATTTGATCCAATGATAAAAAAGTCTGTTTAAGACGATATCGCTTAAAGCTAAAGTAGCTTCAGTGGGTTTAATTCTCAAGCCTTGGTTAGCTGGGTTAGCTTGCAATGATTGATAAATTCGAATAAACGATCCTTTGCATAACGAATGATGGGCTATTGGGGCTTGTAACTTACCTAGTTTTAAAAATGAGAAAACACTCGGGGCTATTTTATGAACAAAAGTAAAGCCTTACCGTCGAAAAATTCGTGCATGCTATTTAGCATACACGTTTATCCAGTACTTAAAAATGTATCGTCCTAATGGCAGTGAAAAGCTAGCTTATAGGCTTGCGAATTCGACATGACGACGGATCTCGACGATTTCCCTTTTCAAACAACGCTTGGGAGAAAGGATTAAGTAAAAAGTGCGGTTAGAGTGTGCTACTTAAAGATATCCGGCTGAAGCGTAATACTGAAGGGGTTGTAGACGTCAAGTGCATTTCCCAAGCTCGTTGGATAGTTTTAGCTCATAACGACGATTTTAATTTCAAGTACTGTACGATCCAGAGCCCATTGGTTTTAGCGGCCTGCACTATATTTTGTTTCGTATTTTGAGATTTCTTTTAAAAGGAAGCGTAAACTTCCTTTAAATTGTTTATTCTTATTATATTACTTGTATTTTTCTATGGCGAATTGCGATTATTGAATAGTGTAGACAAAAGAAACAAAGTTTCTTCTGAGTTACATTCTTAAAATTACAACATTGGTGTGGCCGGTTGGTTAGAGGAACAGTGTTTGGGAACATGCATATGCATATGTAATTTACCATATTCAGTATTCATACGCCCTTGAAAAAGGTGCGTGACCTTTACCGAAAGGATGAAAAGTGTATACTGCAAACAAAGATTAAGGACCCCTTACTTTTTCTTTAAAAAAAAACGTAAAAAATAATGCCTCTTAAAGAATACTCGACGGTCAGAAAGTTCCCATCTTATCGGTACCGCGCATTTGAGCCTAGCTTTTGTCGAAAACTTGTACGTCAAACGTGGTAACGAGCAAGACTCGGTCTTAGCGGTTGTTATTTTTAAAACAAATTTGAGCAAAGCTTAAGAGTAATTTTAACGATTAGTGGCAAAATAGGCAAACGAAATTAAGGAAAGACGGAAACTGATGATATTTTTAAAAAAAAAATCGTTGAAAAGCTTCTTTGGCCTTAACCCATCCATTCAGTTCAATTGTAAGAAGGGTTAGTGACACATGGCTGCATAGAAGTCACCACGTGGTTAGGCATCAGTTACGCAGCGCCCCTGGTTACCGCATCGTCTCAGATTACACAGCGGATTTCACTTGTCAAGGGTTTTTATAACTTTCTTCTCCTCCTTTTAGTACTACAGTAATCTTTTTTACTTTGAAAAGTCTCCTTAAAGAAACAAGTCTCCTACTGTTTTCTATTTTAAATTTTTATAACTCTTTATTTTTGCGTCTGTTTTTTTCTTGTTCGTGAAACCGGCTTAGCCTTCTAACTAAGTTCAAAGCGGAAACTTGCTTAAGCCTACTTGTGTTTGACCTCTATTCACTTTAACCTCTTTATTGGCACGGGCAGAACTTTTAACGATGTGGCATATAATTAAAACTTTGTTTCTTGAAATCCTGTTTTGACTAAAAAAAAACGGCCCTTTTCAGCACTGCCTATGGCTTTTGAAAACCTTGAAGCTTACCTTTAGCTTTTATAAAATTCTTTGGCAGCCGTTTGCATAAAACCGGCCCCTACTCTGCATTAAAAAACTATAAAACAGTGATTTTTTCCAAGCTAACAGCTGCCGTCATCTTCAGCCGGGAGGCTTAGACACTCCTTGTAAGGGGAGGATCGGCAGGGCGAAAGAAAGTAAATTCTCGTTTAAGGCTAGGTGTCTAACAAGAAGATCGAACCCGGCAATGTGTGAAAGTTAGGATTCTTTCAGAAATTGAGAAAGTAAAGAATAATCTTTTTCCCTGAAAGGAAGAGAGGATCTTGGGTGAGGGGGGAAAACGTAGAAGGCCAATTTAAATAAATAAAACTGAGAAAAGTGTGTATTGTTATGGCAGGTACAACGCATACAATAAAGCAAAAGTTGTGTGCTCATTTCCGACTTGGTGGTTAGAGAGGTCACAGTGTCTGGGAAGAGAATATTCTTGGAGATATGCGTTTACGTTAAAGGAAGGTAGAGGTAAAAAAAAGAAGGCTAAAAGATACCTTGCGGGCTGGGAGACTTTGAACGCACCCTTTTCGTGAATGGCGTTCTTGACCCATTGTCCCTAAACTCTAACGAAGGAGTGGAATTTTGTATGTCTGGCCTACACGTTCGGAGTTGGCTTGCTTCGTCACGTATTCACTTCCAGGTTAGAAACACGTTTGTATCGAAACCCAGCGACCACGTATGTATACTTAATGTTCTGCAATTTTGGACGTCTTGAGTAACCATTCTAGTCGGTAATCTTCATATAGTTTTATTTCGCTTTTACTTGGCTGTCAGTTCTTACAATTTAAGCTTTATTTAAGTAATCAAAACAGGTAGTTGAATGATCAAAATATTATGAATGAAACCATGTACATTGTTGTAGTTACGTGTGCAGCCATTAGTTCTGAACATATTAGAGTTAAAATATAACGCCACATTTTTTTTACATTATTATGCATATTTCTTGAGCCACAATATTTTGATATGTCATCAGACAATTTATATTTATTATGTACATACACATAGAAGAGAAATGCTCAAGACATAAAACGCTTGTCTTACAGTCCAGACAATTACAGTTATTACACAGTCTACTGAGGCTTGAAAGTCCATGCCCCAATGACTATAGGAAGAATGCACACGATAGATTCCTTAAAATCTGATAAAGCATTTCCTTCCGTGTATACGTATTGTCTTCGACTTCTAATGAGTTTCCACAGGCTCATAGTAAGTCATGAGTAAAATTGAGTTGACACGTTTCGGTTCTCCCACCTATTAGCCCACAACTATCAGATTATGTTTTAACCATAAACAAAAAACCGTCACCACCATTTTGCCGCTTATTTACTTCACACAAAGACTTCGCTTTTCTTAAACGACTTCTGTCAAGTATGTTGCAGAGCCAGTGTTGAGCTGTTATTAAAAAAAAATTTATGTATTCTTCCTAAGACTTTCTTTAGTAAAAGTGTGACAGTGCTCGTGCAAACAAAGAGTACCAAAGGTTTGAAAATGACACTGAATTTTTTGTTGTGCTTTGTTTATCCTTGAACTGAACCTTGCAGATTCATTGAGTACTGTGTTTCAATATTTGTTTTGTCTGCAGCCGGACAAGTAACACATATTGCTTTTCTTGTTATTAGCCATCTGACAGTACGAAAAGTTGAAAATTTTTTGACATTATAAGTAAAAGGATGGAACTTATTAGAAGCACAGCATGTTTATTCAAACTGAAACCATTAACAACTTCTCATGAAAGCCTACCAGATATCGGTTACTCATCTTAAATGTAACCGTGTTTCTCGTTTCAAGAGGTATGTTAAAATCAGCCTTAGCAGAGGATCTGTTCCTTATAGGGAAATTGATTTTTTATACCGTGAATTAAAACCCCCTATCAGTGGTGAGTCACTCAGGGTCAGTTACTCGGACCAGTTACCAAACCGAACGTGTCATCTAAAATTCTCTGCGATACCGCTGCTTAACTAAGCATTAATGGTCTGTCCATGCTTTACACTACCTAAATGAAAGTTTATTTTTCAAGGAACTAAGAAAAATTAAAGATTTTTTCGAATTGCGATATATAATTTTGGGCTTTACTATGCATAGCCCATGGGAAAACCGGTAAATTTGAAGTTATACCAAGTCTTATGATGAAAACGTGCAACACCGTTAGCTTGTCTGGCACGTGTAATCTTGCTCACGTGACCGAGAATAGGAACTGTATATTATGTCTTCACATTTAGTTCTCTGATTATTTCATTTCAAAAGAAAATAATATATTTATGTATGCACTATTGTACTGAAAAAAGGACCAAATTACGACGAAGAAAACGCATACTTGAAGTTTACAGTTAAGGCTTGCTAACCTCGCTGCAATCTAGGCTATGCCTATTCATTTGCAAGTTTAACAAGTGAAGTAAGAGTGGAATTCGTGGAATTCAATGATATGAGTTCCTCTTACACAGGACCGCCGCAAAGCTGGAAGACAGGTGGGAGGCTATGGGTCAGGTAGAATAACTTAAAAGTAACCCAATGAACTACAAACGAATAAGGCGAAAGGAATCTTCGGCTTTAGGAAGTTTTGGGATGAGACGCAACGCATAAGTTAAGTGCGTATAGGGAACTGTTTTTGTAGCCTCGAGTAGTGTGGACGCAAAGGTTAGGAATAACGCGTATACTCCGCCTCTATAAGGGAAATTAGGGAACAAAAAAAGGAAAAGAACAGTAGAGGAGGATGGCATTACTAAGTTTGAACCCTCAAAGTAACCATCACTGGCAAACATTTCCCATTGTACCAGTCAACAAGTTGTGTCAGCGTGATGGAGGTCTCGTACATTGTGGTGTCCATTTTAGGAACGCTTCTGATTGCTGGAGTGTGTACTGTTGTGCACTTGCTGCGCTTTGTGCTTAGCTTAAGAACAGCCAAAAAAGTCGTCAAGCCAGAGCGGAATAATTACTTGCCAAAATGTGCTATCATTCTCTGTTTACGCGGAGCAGATCCATTTTTACCGAGTTGTATCCAATCTTTGGTAGCCCAGGATTACCCGAATTTTGAAGTGATTGTCGTTATCGATAATCCAGCTGACAGTGCGACACCAATTGTAGAAGCAGCTTTGAAGCAGTGCGGATCTTCAAAAATTCGTGTTAGTTTCTTGGAGAACGTGCGGCCAAATTGTGGCTTAAAATGTAGCGCCATGATTCAGGTAAACCACCACCTCTTGCGACTCTTTTTTACTCTTATCTGCCATTACCGTGGATGTATCTTGTAACTCAAAGAACATTTTCTAATGAACAAAAAATAAATTCTATATATACACAGTGTAGCATTTCGTGAACGCTAAAGGCTTCGCTGTCTTTATAGAGCTATAAAATACAATAGTCCGTTTATTTGAATAGGGTCAGGGGTGGAGGAATAGCACCCAAATATCTTGAATATTAGAAAATACAAATTTACCTGCATAGCGCTTTTTTTCATGTTTGCGTTGAGGTACAAGAACATTTTTAAGAGTTTCTAGGAATATTGTGTCTTTCTGGTATCAAGGATTCCTGCAAAAGACCCGTATTCATATAGACGAAATTTTTCAGCATTGTAAAATTCAAAATTTTATTGAAAAGCGAAACACTTAATTAACCATTATTCAGTAAGAAAAAGGTAGGTTTACATTGAATTAATGGTGTTCCGTGCTGAAACACGAAAAGGTTTTTGTTGTATACATTTGAAATGACGTGCTTTTTCCCATTTCTGTGTATATCCTTAAGTGACGAAAGTAGTAGATCTTCCCCTTCTCTTTCGAGGAATTGTAGATTATACGCAGGACAGGTCATTAAGCTAATTTGTCGGGGATACGGGTACTAATCTGTTTCTGTTCTTTCTCCTATTACAATGTCCTTTCTCCTATTATAAAAGGTTAGCCCACAACGAGTTCACGAGCAGTAGTACGGAGGAGTGAGTTCAGTTGTTAGTATTAGTTAATTAGTAGTGTCTTTAGTTCGTTCGCAAGCAGTGGACAGTTCGCAACGAGTTCGTAAGCAGTTAGCAAGTTTTTTTTTGCTTACTGCCAAGAAAGATTACGGACGATGGAAAATTAATCGTTGTCGATAATAGTGCTAGTAAACTGTGTTGTAATTAGTGTTTTTGCGTAGTGTTTGTTTAATACATTAGTGTTAGTTTAAGCTTGACTTCGTGTTGAGCTCCCTGTCACCGTTAGCGCGATTCTGACGGCGACAAATGAGACTAGTCCGGAACCATAAATTTTTCATTTTGTTGGACAGAATATTTGCATAATCTCTATTCTCATTATGATCTATCGACAAATGCAACTTAGCACTTAAGGTTCTTTTAGGCTGTAGTTCTGAACATAGTTTCAGGTAGAAGGGTAAATTTGGGTAGGTTAAATTAAGTTCTGTTAGATTAAATTTACTTAGGTTAAAATAATTTATTTTATAATGAGTTACATTAGGCTTAAATCAGTTAAGGTGCGTGAACATAAAAATGCGCTGTAAAGCAACGAAAAACAAAGACTGGTCGGGATAATAAAACAAAAGTATCTTAAATTTTGACTAAACTTACGCAAAAGTGCGTTTTACGCTTTTCTCTGTAATGGTAGGATTTCAAAGTTAGTGAGTTGTAGTTAGATGCTTGAATTATTGCGTTTGTCGCGATGCTAACTGTAAAACAATCACGAAATACCCTATCCTTTCAACTTCTTAAAAATTTAATGGATGCATCAATACAAGACTGTTACTTGACATTCCGTCTTAAAACAGACAAATTAACTATCGCAGTTTTTCTCTTCGAGTTTTGCGTAACATCAAGATCAATCAATCAATTGCCCTTGCTGCACAGTAGCATAGAGAAAAGCGGTCGCAACAACAAAACCCGTCCAGAAAATAAATATCGGAGTAATTTTACTTGGTAGCACTACAAATATCTTTGAAATATATTGCGAGTGGTTGAAGAAACTCACGAAGCAATACCATTTTGCAAGGCAGGTGCTAGGCCTGCAGTATAGTACTCATAATATTTAAAAAAATCACTTTGAAAATACTTTTAATTATGTTACATTCTGTTACGGATACTTTCATGGACAGTCACGACAAGTATATAAATATTATCAAAGATCATAGCCTGATAAAGCCGTAGCTCAGGATTTCGCCGTATACAGTATTTAAAGCATGTAGAAAATGTCTAACATTAATCGCTTTGGCGTACAAAGTCTACTCACAAGATCAATTTCAAACATTTAGATAGAAGTATCTTTAAATTAGGCGGTTTCCAGTTTGGATGCTTCGTGCGAGATTGCCGCTTTTGTCGATGCCGATATTACTGCACCAACGACGTGGTTACGTGAGCTGGTTGATCCTCTGCAAGATCCACAGATTGCAGTAGCTACTGGTAACCGGTGGTATTTGCCCACAGGTGAACGTTGTGGCACGCTTGTTAGGTACTTATTAGACACCCAGTGTTCTTTTGCAGCGTCAGACCTATATTTCATTAACCTCACGGTATTGTTAGGTACTTATGGAATGTCCATGTAAGTCAACGCATGGCGACTTATGGCGTTGTATGGGGCGGATCGTTTGCCATCAAGGCAGAGGTACTACGACAGATTGGCTTGCTAAATTACTGGAGTCAGTGTCTTTCCGATGACGTTATCATCGGAGAAATCATAAAGGCTCACGGTTACCGAGTTCAGTTTGTGCCTAAAGCTATCATGCTCAATTGTGAAGAAACGGAGCTTTTTCCATTAGTTAAATGGATCAGGCGACAACAATTATTTGGCTATTTGTATCACAAGTCTTGGTTTTACCAACTAATGATCGAGGGATTTTTCTTCCCGATCCCCATAATTGCGTCGCTCGTATACGCCATCTATTGCGCAGCACAAGCTCAGTGGATCAGTGCTGCACTTTCCTTAGCGTTATTCTTGGTCGTTATGTTTTCAATTGGTGTGGCTGCTTTGTGTTTGGAACTGTGTATTGAGCAGGTGATTCAAAAGCAGTACGAAATTTCCGGCTTCGGTTTTGTGAAATTTTTGTTCAACGTTATGGTATGGGCGCTGCCTACCATCTTAATCACACTTTTTGCAGCCTTTGTGGCGTGTTTTATGAAAACAGTCAACTGGAGAGGTGTTTCTTATTTAATTAAGGGACCTTGGGATGTTCAACTAAACGAATATAAACCATATGAAGTTGATCAATCGGAAGAAGTTCGAAAACTTAAATTGTCTATATGAAACTGCCTTCTAAAATTGTGTATTTACTTTGTTTTTGTTTTGTAACCAGTTTTGTACTAAAATAATACAATAAGCCGTTATAAGTTTTGTATTTTAAAAGAATCACGCAAGTCTTCGGGAAGTCCACTAGTAAGTAGCTAAGAGACGAATACGGAAATGTCTGTGAAAATCAAAAACTCACGACAGGCATTAAAACAGGGTGGAGTTACAACACTTTTTACCAAGTAGAAAAAGAGTTTTTGTGGCCTATTTCGTAAAGATAATTAAGTAGCTTGGACATTTTTTCGAGCATAACATTTCATTTCCATTGGTGAATGTACTCTCAATGTTCTTTTCGGAAAATGGCTTCGATAATTTTCAAAACTGGGATCACAATTTTTCGCTTTTCAAGAAGTAATTACTGTAACCTTGTTTCACTATTAATAGAAAAAAATCTTTGAATAATTGGTACATAAAGCTCTTGAAATTGGATGAGCCATTTTAAGAGTCAATGCGCAAGTCGAACTTCCTTGCTCTGTTTTAGCTTATCTTACTAAAGACAGATGGCGATGGACGTTATTTTCTCTTCCATGAAAAGGGAAATTTATTCTAAGAAATTGCTGTGCTTACCTGTCAAATTCTCAAAAAATTCTTAATTGGTCGTTTTAGTAATAAGTAAAACTAAAAAGCCTAAGCTTAGATTTTGAAAATAACGAATGTTTTCAATCCATGCACGTTTCGTATATTTTCACAATTTTTTCTCACTTTTTCCAGCTCGCTCATCCAACACTTTTCCGTCCTATTTAATTGGTCAAGAGTGAATGATCAAAAATGTATTTACTGTCGAGTGGAACCAAACCCAACTGTTTATTAAATTTAAGATTTCTTATTGCATTAACTTATGGTCAACAATTATTATTTTTGCATGTACCTTTTCCTATTCCCAACCTTCACATTCTTTATCGTTACGCTCTTCCGCTTATTTCTATAAGCTTTGTCGAAGATAAGTTCTCCAAAAAGAAAGATTTAAAAGCTACTCTATCTGACCATATACTAAGTTTTCCTGTGTAAGCATGTTTTACAATTCGAAAAGGCTGTATCCAAGGGGTTAGAGGGTTTGACGCTTCCCTCGTGTCCGACTTTGTCTTTGTTACATATAACGATGAGGATCGGATGTTTTTCTCACCAATCGGCTTGAATCTGGCGCGCTTAGGCCTTCGTGGCAGTAACGTATACACTGAGTGTTAGTTTGACAACGAATTGTATTTCTCCTCTCATAATTTTGAATTCGTTTTTCTGTCGTTGTTTTTTATTGAAAACATCTTTTTTCAGGTATATAATCTTCTACTCTTTTAGCGAGCCTTTTTACTGTTTTCTGGACAAGGTGACAATTTTTAAACGTATTCTGCCTCGTCACCTTTTTCTTCTTCCGGAGGTTTCACGACATGTCCATGAGTCAATTTCAGTTTTTCAACCTACCTTACCTACCCCTCAGAGATTAACAGTTCAATCACTTTTCAATAACTCGGTCTGGCTGGGTGTATGAAAAGAGATTCGAAAATTTGGCTAGAACTCGTTTTAGCAAATGGTGCAAGGACTCTCCAAATCCGATCCTTTTCGGAAATGCGGAAAGTAACTGTGCCCGTACGGTAAGATTCTTTTTTCTAGAAGATTGTGGAAGGACTTAAAACCAAAGGTAATGTCTTTTTAAAAGCTTAAATTGTTGAAAAGCACCCCAAAGCGATGACAAACATATGGACTTTGGAAGCTGTAAATGACCTGTGTATATGTGTGCACGCGCTCAGGTCAAAGTGAAACCTCCTTGTCAGCTTTTCGTCCACTGTTCCTGACAAACCAATTGCCAAAAGTGGAGAAATCCCATTTCCTGTACCGTACAGAACATTGGCCCTTAATTCATAGGGTTTCTTTCGTTGTAAAAGCTTTAAAACCTCAAGTGCTTGCGACGTCACCTCCTGTTTCGCAAAAAACGCTAGTTCAGCGTTCTTTTAGTTTCAGTTTTTGATTCTGTTCTCACATAAATTACTAAAACTCTTACACGTTTCCAAAACCTCTGAAACTTTCCACAGATTTAAAGGATTGTAACCCATTTCCGGTCTTTTACACACCACAGGAAAATTCTCGCGCTCTTGCATGCTTACGTTCACTTGCTGTTACACTTCACAGAGTAATAAGTTGTTAAAAAGAAAGACATAAATGAACGAAAATAATAGAAAATTTCACATGAAGAATATTCAAGCTTAATGTCAAAGCTTTGATGTGGATTTCTATGCGACGTATTCGTTCGTAGATTGAATTTCAACTTTGCAAGAAAAATGCCAATTGAAAAGTTCAGGATATGTCTATTTGTCATCATCCAACCCCTCTCCCCCCAAACGGAAAAGAAAAGGTGTTTGGAAAGTAGGTTTATAACAAGGGCGTGGATGGTTCTTCCTTGTGTTTTCCTTGAGTACATACAACCTGGAACTCATTTAGCTCTTCAACAACTCGGAAAGGGTTCATCAAAGAGAGCAAACCGTTTTGAAAAGTAAAACTATACTACACTGCTCGCCGTATATAGCACAGCAGCGCACCATTCTCAACTCGCACCCCCTAAAATTGCCAGTTTTGGTTCCTATGGCACCCCAGGCTGGCAAAACGATCTTTAAAAGTTTCACCTAACAGTTTCCTGTTCCAATCGTCGTTTGGGTACCCAAACCAATGATTCTCCCTACAGGGCGTCCCATCGCTTCCCAATTCAGCTTCCGATTTCGACACTTCTCATTACCAGTTTTGACTATCAACTTACGATGAACTTTTCGAGTGTAAAGCGGAACATGTCTTTATGTTTGAGAGCTTGGCTTGTAGTGGCTTTTTGAGTACCATGTCTAGTTTCCGGTTTTTGTCCAGCTTGTTCAGGTTAATAGTTAGATAAGCAACGCGGATGCGAGTGTAATTTGTAAGCAAGGTTGTACATGGCATTTACTTGCAAGATTGTTTGGACGGGAAGTTTTCTAGGATGGACGCACTTTGGCACGTTCTACATAGAAATCAAGATTTCCGGAAAAAGAAATTAATACTATAATTCCATTAGGTTCACGCTTATTAAATCACGACGTGGCTAAGTTCGCGTAAGGCTGTCTAGCAATTTAACACATTTTGTGTGTGTTGTGCCACACGTTGGAACATTTTTTTTTCGTAGAAATCAAAAAGTAGTCTTATACATGGCAAACTTACTGTTTCACAAAGCGAATATGATTGGAACCCTCGTGATGGAATACTAGGTAATTGCATTAAGGTTAGTTTCGGCTGCTAAAATCGCACTTACTTTATTTTACGAGACCATAAAGAGATGATTTCGTAATACCCGTAAATGAAAGAAAGCAACCAAAACCCATCACTCACGAAAAAAGGCCGTGTCGTGCTACTAGCATAAGGGAGGTTAACGCATAATCGGAGCTCTATTGTACTCGAATTTACTGACTATACTAAAGTTCCCCAGTGCAATCTAAACCGCCACAACGAACAAGCCTCGTACGCCGGTACTAACTTTGTAACTTGTGAGAGGAACATTCCGCGAAACGTCTTGGGTAACGTTATTGAACGATTACCCAGCAGACCACATCATAGCCGAAAGGCGAGTGCTGTATAGTTTTTTTTAATAAAATTAAAAAAAAAAAAATTATGTATGGTGCGCACGGCACGTCCAACCTTTGTCAAAAACGCATTGTGACTGTCGCGTTTCAGATTTACGGTCTCTGCTTATGCAGTGCCTATTCATCGTCCCGTTTAAACGCGTTGTTCTTTTTTTATTTGTAATGTTGCTAATTTTCTTATTGCTCAGTATGAAAGTGAAAATGCTGTATCGACGAAAATAAAGAATGCAGTGCAACTGCGAAAGCCAGATGTCTAATTGAGCCTCGCAAGACGGGTTAACCTGAATCAAGCGGTGAAGGTATTTGAAGAGATAGTGAAGTGGCGTGAGATATAGTATACGGTAAACTAAATCTAAATAACTATATGAATTGCGGATGAATTACCTTAACTTAGAAAGCGAATTTCTTAACCCCTCTGCGCCTTATGAACGTTAATCAGCCTCGAGATGTATAATTAGATCTCTGTTGTTTGCTACCTAATGTTTATTATTTATTCATATTTGCTCAGAACAATAACGGACACAAAACGCAATCGAAAGCTATGACAATTGAAAAATTCAGAATTATAATCTAATAGTGTTGACTATCGATTTGAGCCTTCTTTTCATGTGCAACAAGATGGTATGCGTTGCTAGACAGGCAATGAAAGTCTAGAGAAATAAATCAACTTTATGAGCGCACTTCGTAAAGTCGTACAAAGAGGCTGTAATTCAATTCAACACTCCGTATAATTTCATGCGTGTTACGTAATTACGGCCTACTCGTGAAGTTTAGTACGTTGTCCAAACTTGAGACACCTGTAAGCGAGAAACTCCCAAACCCTCATGTCGTACGATAACCTCAGTTAAACGGAATCCATTGCTATGCACACGCATAAAGAAATCGTAGCTCCAAGTTTTCAACTCATGCTGAAATGTAAGTTGAAAAGGAGGAGATAATCCACGTTAAATGTATCTTAAATCGCTATTCTTTTTAAACTGCAGTGTCCTTTATTAATAACACGATGGAATATTGCCGTACTTTCGGTAAATAAATAACAAACCTAGTACGCGCCCTTAAAGGGGTGCATTACACCACAAATACTACTAAAAGTGGAGATGTGTTTGTTCGGGACAACATTATATTGTGAAAACTGATCCGATGTACACCAAGGAATTCTTCTCTCTTTTTTTTTCTTCCCGCACCAAGTAATCTGAACCTCCGCTGGGGTGGGTTTCAAACCACGGGCAGAAAACGAACTCTGCTTGCCATTCTTACTCACTGCAGCTTCTAGCGACACTGACAGCAGTAATTACCAAACCTTCTTCCCAAGATGAACTGCCGTTTTTCATGAGATCTCTTTTCGCCTACTTATCCCTCCCCTTTTTCTCCTTTTTATACACTATTATAGTAACACTGACTTCCAGTAGTAAGGCCAAAGACATAGTACAGTATTGTAAGAGGAGAACTCAGATTATCCTCCCCGCGCTCTCTATAACCACTGGAATTTGAGCGTGTGAACGTAACTTATCCCCATGTGAGATTCGTCAGGTTCTTGTCACATTCTCAAATCCTCATCCATCATGCTGGAATCCTTGCGAAAATTCTTTTTAATCTTTCTGCTGCCAGCGGGCAAGCTTTCATTTCTGCCACTGTTCCACCTATACTGCAGCAGTATCTCTTCCAGTATTTCGCAAATTCCCTCGCTCCTTTTTTTCCCACCAGAATGTCTTACAATGTCTCTCTCATCAGGATCAAGAAATTCCATGGAACTGGAACCTCGCTGCAATAAAGTACCGGCGAGCAGAAATATAGCCCTTCTGTTTTTTTGTTTCTTTTGTCGCTTTTCAAAGGCGTGAGCATGGCTCATTGCCTTTCTCTTCTCTTCTGGTGTGTTAAACGTTATTTCAAAGCTGCGAAGAAGCAAATAAAGTGTGAAAAAGGAAAAAAAAAAGGAGTCACAGGAATAGTATCAAGACTTGAAGCTTTTAGGGCAGAGATTTTATGGACGTTGCCATTGAGGCGTGCAGCTGACGCTTGTTTTGAATTCTGGGTGCTTTTTTGGCCGGGCGCCTCCGGTAGTTTCGACAACGCCGGTACCTACATACAACATGACCGCAAAGTGGAAGCGAAAGCCGGTGAAAATGGGGTACCAATTGGACTCTTAGAACTATACCGAGGCGAGATGGGTGGAAAAGTGGAAGACCGGGGGGGGGGGGGGGGNGGGGGGTAGGTTAAAGCTGTAGAAAACGTTTTTGTGAATGTTGCACTTTTAGACATGTCACCAACAGCTGAGGCAAGAAGTACTAGCACTCTTTTTCTTCCTTTGAGTGGGGGGATAGGAGGAGGTGGTTTGGTTGTTCTTGCCAGCACGGAAGCATGGGATTAAAAGGTCTCTTCGTCTTCGTCAGGGGGGTTTTCACTTCCCAGAAGCTTCGGGAGGATCATTCTGCGGGGGTGACTTTACGATCTGGTTAAATCTGTTTATGAACCCTGGGATTTTTTTCACTCCATTTTAGGAAGGGAAAGAAAAGAAACTTTATGGTTTTGGTGGTAACAGAAGGAAGAAAATGTGAAAACCAATATCAAAATGGAAAGTAGGCCTAAAATACTGTAGACATTGTATAGGATATAATAAATAATGTATTTTTTTAAACAAATATATAATTAAAGGAATATATAGTAATCCTCTGGATGAATTACAACCAATAAGCAACAAAATGTAGAATTCTTTGAGAGATGTATTAAGTCCCAAAGTCCATAAACCCAAACTACGCCACAGTTTCATGAGTGGACACAAGTTAGATACTAATATTATAGTGATAGTCATGCTTCAGTATAAGGAGTAGAGCCGTTTTCTTATTGAGAGCAGTGAAGTAAACGCAAAACAAATTTAGACTCTTACCTTTATTGATTATTTATCCCAGGATACTATTTAGACTGGGGCCTAGGATGGTGAAAATAGTCCCTTGTTTGAGAGAGCAATGGATGCCACCGAAATTGTGCTTATAATGTAGCTATTATCGGAAAAGTATAAGCTAACATCAGTTCAAATACAGTGTAAGTACTAGAATCCCATTTTTTCAGCTATAGTCGTAGTAGGGAATACTTTTAATTTTTAACTAAACATGTAAATAAGTGGTTATGATCCTCGTAAGTCTATATCTTGTATCAATTAACTTCTTATATTAAATAAACTGTAATAGAGTTCTTTTTACATGAAAAAGAAACTTTAATGGACAGTCTGAAGTCAGATACGACGAGGACCTAAATGTTGTTTTAGCTGGCTAATCGAGCCGAAAATGACCCAAATATACCTTAAAACGACAGGAAGAAGACTTGCAGCGAAGCATAAAATTTTGTATTTTGGGCGGGAAAACGAAAGCATTAGGAAAAAATGAAGCATAAGATATATGAACATATAATTTTTGGCACAGACTTTGATTTTCTTTCTTGAGGTTGATGAAAGGACATTTTTTTGGTACATTTTTCTTTCTTGTTGCAAAAATACGAGATGTGATTCGTGTTTGAAGATTGTGGTGTGAGGAGGCACGATTCAGCTTGAAGTAGTCCAATTGGGTGAGGAAGTGCTCAGGTTTTCAACGATGAGACTCAACCGATCCAAACTAGAAGCTCCAGCCGGAGCTGAGGCGTCACAACCTGCAAAGGAACAATACATTATAAAACGAATTACATTATAAGGATGGGTTACTTATACGAGTCGATGCTAAGACCATACTGATACACATAAATATATTGATGTGCTTAAAACTAAATCACAAAGGCGAGAACAAATGTAAGATCTAAAGTATAAAATATAGACTGCACTTATCTACTAAGACGTGCTGTATCCGAAGACAACATGCTTATTTTATAATAAAAAATGTCTTCAAAGCATGGAAAAAAATACAAATTCAAGAATTGTAAAAATACTAAAAAATTATACAGAACGCCAATTGCTAACAAACGGTAGAATGCAATTTTTAAAAAATAAATCTTCATAAAAATTGACTTAGGAAACGTGATTTTCTGTTTTGTTTTAAGAGTGAAACTTCAAATTAAATCTCAAATTAAAATGAATATTACGTGATTTTCTGTTTTGTTTTAAGAATGAAACTTCAAATTAAATCTCAAATTAAAATGAATATTTTTTACGAAGACTGGATAGCTCGATAATTAATTCAGATTTTAATTGTATATGTTAAGTTTGAATTCTTGGTTATGTATGGTACAGCATTGCACAATTGCTCAGACTGAGGAAGAGTTCATGAAATACTGTACGAAGCTTTTTAAGGCTTGGTGACAAGGCTTCCCAGCCCCTAGTCAAGTTATAAGGCCAAGTTTCCTATGCAGTTTTTTACTGTTGAGGTTGTTCCTGTATCCCAATTATAAAATAAAAATTTCGGAATGGGGGATGTCAACCTCTACTCCCCGATCCCCGTGAGGACGGCCTTGGTTGGTAAAGTGGCGCTGATGAATGTTGGAATGTTTTTGTAAGTCTCAGCCTTACTAGAAAACATTTACAAACGTCGTATTTAGAACCCTCGAAGTTTTCCTCCCAACTGTAAGTCTAATTTCTGTCTTAAGTCCCTCGAAGCTTTTTAAGACTTCCAATGTGATAAATCTGCTCTTCAAGATTGTTGATTTTGGCTAACGAAGCTTAAAGGTGCCACTTTCGTTGCTCGTTTCGCCTCCGAAAGTAACACATCTTATATGTTTTGGGTAAAAGTATCTATTTCTTTTTCAACATGAAGGCTTCTCCCAGCTTCCAAATCTTCATTTACTCCACCTTCTTTCCACCTCCCTCCCTGTCAAACGTTTTTAAATCTTCTCGAGCGCGCTTTATTTTCTTGTCCTACCGTAATTTATTTTGCACCTAACCTGGCTTTCTTCTGTGCCGAAGCTTGTTCCACTTAAAAGCTTGAAAAAGGCGCGAAAATAACACTTAAAACCATACATTAGGTGACTTATCGATCGCTTCGTCTTACATTAGCTTTCCCTCCACCCCTTTTGCCCTTTCGAGTTTTTTTCACGTTTTTTCTGGAAAAGCGTAATGCCAAAAAGGTACAGTACCGAACATGGGAAGCTTCCGGTACTTTAACTATACTACTTAACTACCCGAACTTAAGAAGCTCTGTTGAAATTTTCCAGAAGTTAAATAAAGAACTTCGAAAGGTTCAAAAAAAGAGGCCCGCAGGCAAAACCAAAGGGGGGTTAAGGAGGTTAGGAGGTTCCGGAAAGGTCGCACGACGACAAGTTGAATGGGTGAACCACTCGAAAAAGTAATCCAAGCGGGTCACGTGCCCTTTCATCGCCGCCGTAAGAGATCATGTGTTGCAAAGGGACGAAAACTGGTTCACTCCGAACAAACGCATGTCCTACTGTGCACTTAAGTTTTCCATCTGGTCACTCCGCCTGTAAAAGTAGAAAATCCTGGGCCTGGATTTGGGGAGGAATCCGTTTTCACCACAGTTTTAAGAGTTTTAACACGCTTCGGGGTACCGGACAATACTTTACTTCCTTCCCATGGACGAGTACAGGATTTTTGACCGGAAAAATCCGTTAAGAAGCTACTTCTGAAGAGTTTCCGGGAATAGTTGTACATGAATGCTTAATTACTGGTTTCGTACCCAAAAGTAGGAGTTTTTAGCTAACAATTCCTGGTTTAGAAGTGAAACGTTAAAAGAATTAGAACGATAGCCTAGGCCTCGTGTGTTCCGGCATTATCGGAAATTTTCTGGAAACCTCTCGTGGACAAGAAAACAGGTTTCTTGACCACAAAAACCTCACGAAAAGCTTTTGTTTGAAGCGTTGGCTGTATTTGTAATGATTGATTTCGCGCTTAGGGTGGCAAAATTATTTTTTAAAATAGTTAAGACATTAGATTTTAGATGTGACATTATAGGAAAGAAAGTAGAAGGCGATGTCGTTCGAAATTTATGGTGTCAGAAAAACACGATAAGCAAAGTTTTCGCAACAAAAGATCAAATCAGACTGCAGAAGTTGTTTTATGTTTATTTTGTTGCATTTGTTATTGAATTGATATGTCAGGTAAGAGTTAAATGAAATCGAAGAAAATCAAAAAATAGGTCTTGGTTACTGCAAAATTCAGTTAATTGGCGAAAAGAAACAACGATATCATTTCTACTCTCTGGGCATGGAGGCAAAAGAGGCTCGAAGTCGTTTGTTTTCCTTAATGAGTGACGTTGACGACAACCGAGATACATCTACCGTATAATAATTGCCGTTGTTCATTCCTCGTTTTGGCTCACTGTTCGTCTCTTGTCCTGTCTCTGTACTCTGCCGTCAAAGTTCGACCACGTCCTCGCCTACGTAGACACAATATAAATGCTATTCTTTGACACTTTTAGGGTCTCCCAAAGAGAAAGACATGCTTCGGAGCTTCTTTGCTAATTACGTTGACACTCCAAGACAAATTAGTCGATTCGTCCCTTCCCGTCGCCCGCCCCCTCCCCTCTAACCCATATCACACTGACTTAAAAAGATTATTCACTCTTCTCTCCCAATGCCCTGTCTTTTATTTTAGAGGGCCCTTCGCTGGCAGAAACCTGCCTAGTGGCGCTAATAGCGTCATTCTGAAGTAGAACTTGGGACTGAAAGATTTTTTGTTGTCATCTCACCGAAAAGAAGAAAAGAAGGAAACGTAGATGTGTGTGTGTCTATAGACTTCGCTTTTGGCGCGGGGGTAAGAAAAACAGTCGTCAGTCTGGCGCCCTTGGCCATCAGCACCCATTGAAACTGCAAATTTATGAGCGGAAGCGATAGGATGCAAAAAAAAAAATGAATGACAGGAGTTACGAAAAATGGTCAAGATTTTGAATTTTAGGAGTTGAGATTTTTCGACGACGTTTGGTTTTGACAATTATACATTGAAAATTAGTGCAAAAGTTTTGTAGAAAATGTCTGGAAGTAAATTTGGAATCAGAGTTTGAAGAGCTCGAAGTTTTTGAAGATTTTAAGTTTTATAGTTTCATGAAACTGAAAAAGTAGTGATTTTAGGCACAATAATATGATACATAATATGACCCAATTTAATAACACAAGACAACTTAATGGAAAAATAATATAATCGAATTCAATAGGAGTAAGACAATGAATAAGATTTATTGTAATACACGTAGTTCCTACCGTGTTTGAAAGCGTATTAAAAGACACTAAAAGTTGGAAGTTTCAGAAAATGTAGAAACTTTTGAAAGACGTGGATGAAGACGAAATTAGTAATGGAGTTGAAAAGTGTGTTGAGTTTGGCTCAAGATTGGTAGGCGAGATTTTCTCTTTTTTGTTCAAAGAGCAATTTTTTGTCGTTGAAAATGAACTGGAAAGGAAAATACATTCGTTTTGTGGTAATATTGGAGCGAATGAAAGGTATCAACGAAATGAGGTAGACATAGAAATAAGATTTTTTTTTCTAAGAACTTACCGTTCAAGGGCGTGTAGTTGGCTAGACATTCGTTATACTGCGAAAGACGGTTATGGTAGTAGGCTGCAGGACTATTTGAAACCTGAAAGATCATAAAAATATAGAACCTGAAAAATCTTTTTAATGAAATAAAATCATATTTATGTTACTTATATTAAAAATAAAAAAATCTTATTAATGTTTGAAGTTAAGAATGTTAAATTCTTAGCCAAGTGAGACATTTAATTTTGAGTGAGTTGACTTTTGCCAAGGTTCGAGCAAACTAGGTTACGCAGCAAGTTTTCGTGTGTGTGTCAATGGGGTGTTGGCTTCTATTGAGATTCATTTTGTTTCAAGAAAGGCAACTCAAGCAGCTTTGAAAGTTCAACATATGGTAGAGATATTTAAATTTTGTTATGAGTTGGACTCTTGTTGCCTTTTTTACCACAATTTAGCCTCTCTTTGATGATGAGACATAGGTTATCGTTGGCGGTTATGGGAAAGTTAGCGCGTTGGCTAAGTGTAACGTCTTTGGACTATAAACATGTCTCTTAAACTTGTCATAGAGGTCGGAATTGATATGACATGTGAATTAATTAATAGTTTTAATAGGAAAGATCGTTCCTTGACTCTTGTTCAAAGTTGCACAGAATAGCTAGATAAAGAAAGGTCAGTTACTGGACTGTACCCAAAGCTTGTATAAAATTCACCCACGGGTTAGAAATAACGGAAAATAGGAAGGATTTTGTTTATCATTTTGGGGCATAAAAAGTACTAATTTATGAACTTACGTATAATCCTGAGTTACTGGAACCATTCAAACGCCGACATTCCAACACAGAGTCGTTGGGATCACGGGATTCGGCTAGTAAATCTTCCAAAGATTCGATGTATTCAATGGCACTTCGAAGAATTTCCACTTTGGGTAGACGTTGTCCCGGATTGTTGCATGTTCGCTTTTTTAGTTGTTCAAAAGCTTCATTGACCTTCATTGATAATTAGAATAAATACATTTTTTATGATTAATAATAATTTTACATGGATTGCAATAATTCAACTTAAATTCAAGGTTGACGTAAAATTATAAAAACATTTAACGCATCCAAATTTTTTCGCACTTTGAAAAGATAAAAAGCGTGCATTACAGGTAAAGGTCATTTTTTGACTTAACGCCATTTGCAACTACCTCCTACTTGTTTATACAAGTTAAGATTTTTTTACACTATTTGTCGCAAATTTTTCTTAATTAAGTTTCAGTTGTTTAACAATTTCATCCGAAATTCTAATCATGCCACACAAGAAGCCCCGCCACTGGTCAAATTGTGTGAAAAAGTGGTTCGCAGCATCCTTTTGATGTGAAAGGTGATCCTGACCACAGAGAAAGTTCAGAAAGCTCAAGATTTAGTTTAATTTGGCATGCATCCTAACGTAACCTGTAAGTGTTGTAAAGTCTGCTCTGAAAATATTAATAAAGAAGTGTTCACTGAGCAATTTGCGCTGTTTCCTCGTGTATCAAAATTCAGGCTAGATGAAATAAATTTATTAAGAGAAACAGGTTGTATACTACAGGCGGTAGATTATAGTTTTTCAGTTCACCACTTGCCCCCTTTTATCTCGCGAGGGGAAAATGAGAATGACCCAAAGCAGAGGATCAAATTTCATGGCGCATAGTTTTTGCCATGCGCATCTTAACAGGCTAACTAACTTGATGTTTCGCCCGTCGCTACTTGTTGTTCTCCGTTTTCTTTGGGGTCTGGGAACTGGAAAACCGCCGGCGAGTCCCTCCCTCTCCTCACCGTGTCTTATTTCACTGTACTATAGAGTACTACATAGTATACAAACTTTGATTGCAATTATCAAACATACAGTTTAGCAGAAGATAAAGATTATTGGCACTATTTAGAATTACAATATCTATAATCGGAATAATTCACGAGGAATGAAAGAGGCCATTGAAGGCTTATATGGAGTTTAAATGGTAAGAGAAACTGAAAGATAATCAACAGTATTGAACAAACAAAATTCAAGTTGCAGAGTTTATTTCACAATATAAAGGAAATATAAATGTTGTTTGAATGACGGAGACAGATATAAGTTAGTTAATGTTGATAACGTTCCGTTTACTTACACAAAGTTTTAGTGAATTACTCATTCGACCTAAATGTTAATTTAAACCCGAACTCGCATGTTTATTACATTTTCACGCTATTAAATTTGAAGGAAAAAAATCTCAAATCGTAACATAAAACCAGAGGACGATTTTTGAGCTTAAATTGCGAGCTAAGCTTAACGTAAATTCAAGAGCAGCTCTTTTGCTTTGAAAATATTGACCTGGAGTGCTGGAAAATGAAGTCAATGATTCCTGATGATCTTTAAAATTCAAGCCGTATCCGATTACCGACGCTCAATCTTTCCAATGTGTCAAAAGTTAAGTGTGTGGAATTTCAATTCAGATTTCACCTTTAGTCCACAAAAAAACTTTAAAATTCTCGTATCTCGTGAAATCATTCATTCTAAATCTAAACAGTCTGTCCGTCTCTTTTTATATTCCGTAACAGAGCACTTAAATGAACATAAATTCTCCTTTTACAGTAAAAGATCCAAAACATCAAATCGTGGACTTTTTTTACTACAAAATGCCGAAGGAATGGACTTCTTCAGTTGTCCGATGCTGGAGATATCGGTGAAATGAGATTCATGTAGCTTGATTTCCGCTTAATCGAGAAAATAAAATGACAATTGAGTTTACAGGAAATATTTCCCATTACAAACCAGAAAAAAACTGAAGTTTTTGTGCTGGCGTGTAAATAAGCACCATACAAATAAACGCACGTAAGCATGCAAGCATAAATGCAAGCAACTTGTATGTGAAAGATTAGTCATGAAGGTTGGAACACGAATTCTTCCAAGCCTGTTGTCACTTTAAAAAGGAAAACCAGTTATTCACCTTGCGTAGGCGCCGTCTTTCTCGCATGGTCGCCGCTTTCCGTCGATCGACCGTCACCGTTTTCTTTTTACACGCTTTACACGCCCACAATAAACACTTCCTTGCTCCACCATTATTACTGTGGCGATCATCGTGATTGGAGTCCGCGTGGCCCATCGCCATCGGCGCCGGGGCGAGGACATGGCCCGAGGAATCGTCCGTATCCGATCCTAGCGAGTCCGAATCGTTAAATCGGCCGGAATCGTAACTATAGTCTGCATCTTCCTCGGGCACATGGTGTGTGGTTGAGGTCACTCGCATGTCGATAATGGATTTCCCACAGTTTGTGATGTTGTTACCACTAAGGTTCATTTTGAAGGCATCGGGATCAGGTTTCACTGTCGGATTCGTTTTGTCGTAGTAATTGCACTGTTGGTGGAAAACCCGAACACTGTTATACCGGTCATGGTCTGTAAGAGAATTCAAAGTCGTCACCGAATGGTATGCAGCAGGATCATCAGGACTACCTGCCGGCACGCAATGGTTATTGTTATTATTATTGTGATGGGAGAAATTGTTGTTCCATTGATTGACGTAATTCTCCTGGTCGTACCGACAACTTCGACGGTCTGTAGGTACAGGCCTAGACCGGGATTCGCTCTGAAGCATTGTCAAAAAAAAAATTGCGACAATAAAGGAGCAATAAGTATGTAGGAGACTTAAGAGAGTCCGATGGACTGGACACTGGAACTACGCTAGAGTAAAAGTGAGAAACGTCTGAAGATTTGAGTGACTTTTTGACTCCTCCAAGTCCCCGAGATGCAGATGAGCGCAAAAGAGGAGCAAAGAAGGGCGACAAGTAGGGAGGAGGGGGAAGGGAATCTGTTACAAATTGAGACATGCTTCCCAACCCCGCCTTAGTTGTGCTCCGAGCGGGCTTCCGATTGGAAGAAATCTTCGGGCGAATGCGGGGAACCAGATTTAAGTATGGCATTAAGAGATGGCGCTACGAAAGAGCGGGAATGGCTTTTGAGAAAGTTAAAAATTATTCATTGGCTTTTCTGTTTTTTCTTCAACTTAAAAGCATTGCTTCTCAATAGTGGGTAAATCGCTCAAAAATTGTAGACATCGTTCGGATTAGGGTAACGGAACTCATCTCAGAAGAAACCGAAATTAATATTTGATAAAATTTCGTTCTGAGATAATTGTTAGCCTGAAAGACGTCACAAGTTAAAATTGTTTCTCCTGCTAGCCAACTTAGCAGATCTTGTTCGTATTTTCCTTTTGAATGCTACGGGTTAAGTAACAGATGTATAGAGGAATTTAACAATTAAGGCGACTGAAAAAAAAAAATGTTCGACATTTCGTGAAGAATATTTGAATGTAAAGTTGTGTTCCGTAATATTAAATGCACATAGATGTTTTATGCAATATATTAGTTTGTACCAAGCGAGCAGTTTTTCCGTTTTTCAGATAAAGGTATGTTCAGTAGTCAGGACTTAATTTGCATTAAATTACTGTTAGCAAACTTCTAGTGAAAACAGTAGTCAAATCAGCTATTTAGTTTTAAAATAACTAAATGAGAAGCTTAGAGTTTTCACAGGTGGTAAGTCCTTTTAGATAATCGAATCTGAATTTGTTCTGAACATACCTTAAAATGGATTAGATGAACGCTCGGGTGGAATTTAGAATTTCTTTTTTAATAAAGCTGAATTGTGAGACGTTTGTCATGAGTTGTTTAAATAAAGTGACTTTTTACTGAAAAATCTATACGGTCACTAGACATTATGATTCAAAGCCTGATTGTCGAGGACCTATGCCTCATTCTTTATTGAACATTATTTGCAAAATTGCCAGAACCTTTTTACATGTGATTCCCCTATACATTAGCTAGGTATGGGCGACAGCAGTCCAAAACATGTTTGTCTAGTACAGTGGACTCCACTTAAGTCGAACTCGATAAGACGAAATTCCATTTAACTAGAACCAAAGTATCTGGTCCCGTTTTGTAACATTTAAGCAAATAAAAACTTTATAATACAAATTTCCGCTTAAGATAAAATTGTTAAGCCAGTCCCGAGCTCTTTTTTTCAAGTGAAAGAGCATTGTATTACTTTTTTTGCGTTTAAATTTTGGTTACATTTAGTAACAGGACATTTTTATCGACGATTTCGGGTAAAGGGTAAAATCTGTTGAGAAGCACTGAATTAAAATATAATTGAAAGTGTTACCAGTGAAAGATTGCGCTTCGTTTGTTACATTTTAGCTAATTTCAGTTATCAGCTAGAATTGGGAAAAGGCGTAGAAATAACACTGTCAGAACTTCGTCGAATGCCTCTTCTTAAAGCTCTCCTCTTAGCATAGCCTATTTAGTTACCCAAACGAGAAACATTCTCGTCCACTAGAAACATACATTGAATTTTTCTTAAAAATCAACACCGCAAATCAAGCTTTCTCTCAGCTAGAAGTTATTTCGAATCGACGTTCATTGCTGAGTTGAAAATGTTCCAAGTCCATTGAGCCTATACTGGGGTTCGGTGTATTCTTTCGAATTCGTAATCTTAATGGCTGAATAAAGTTCAACAGTCAAGTAGTGTTTATTGTAGCTGCAGCGAACTAGGAAATATTAAAATAAGTGACGGCGTATTGTGAATTCTTTTTACGCCGATTGATCATCTCGCTTCAGTGCGCAGGTGCAGTAGAATATCAACAAGTTTGTTTATCTTCTGATATGGATTAGCTATGATAAAAGCGTTTCATGGCAACAGAGTGAGGAAAGTTTAGTTCCAACAATGAAAATATTGGTGATATTGTTGTCTTTTGCATTACTGGAAGCAGTTGACTGTACTCACCAAGTAGAACTTGACAACGCGCTATTTCATCCTACTGATAGGTAAAATCTAGCAAAGCACTTCATACGTTAGAAAGCTATTCCACTGAAATATTTTTCATCGTAACATATATTTCTTGTCTTTCATACTTTATGTGTGCATACTTTTCTTTTTTATGTGTGCAAGTGTCAGGTATACGCCAGATTGGGAAAGTTTAGACAAAAGACCCTTACCGGCTTGGTATGATGAAGTAAAGTTTGGCATTTTCCTTCACTGGGGTGTGTTTTCTGTCCCTTCCTTTGGAGAATGGTTTTGGTACAATTGGCATTGTAAGTTTTTAGCATGTCTTCTTTTTTTAAGGAAGAGCTCAGCGTATAAAAATACTTACAATGGTTTTATTCTTGTCAGACAAAGAGACTTCGTACGTGGAATTTATGGACAAAAACTTTCCTCCGAATTTTACATATGCTGCTTTTGCTGCAAAATTCCAAGCTGAATTCTTTGATCCAGACCACTGGGCGGAAATCTTTAAAGCTTCAGGAGCGAAGTACATCTCTTTTAACGTAGTTGTTCTTGTGTGCGACAAAAAAATTAACCCAGCGGTAAATTTTTGTGGGAGCGGATAAAAGGTATGTGGTGCTAACGAGCAAACACCATGAAGGTTATACACTCTGGCCGTCGAAATATTCCTTTAATTGGAACTCTATGGACGTAGGACCGGCCCGAGATCTTGTGGGTGAGTTTTAAGAGTTTCTCATCAAAAAGAATTACTTAAGGCAATTCTGATGTAAAACTTTCCTATTAAGCGTTATATTCCGTAACGGGCCCACCGTAATGTAATCGTTTTAATACATAGGAGATCTCGCCAAAGCAATTAGAAGCAAAACGGATATAAAATTTGGCGTCTACCATTCGCTTTACGAATGGTTTAATCCCCTTTACCTGAAAGACAAAGCCAGTAATTTCAGCCAACAAGATTTCGTGCGCCTCAAAACAGTGCCAGAACTTTACGAGCTAGTAACATGAGTGTCCAACTTGTTCTGTTAACTCCTGGTACCCATGTACTTATATTTAAAATTTTTTGCTTTTGATCCACAGGTCACTACGTATAAACCTGAAGTGATCTGGTCCGACGGAGATTGGGAAGCTTCTGAAAACTATTGGAATACAACGAACTTTTTGGCCTGGTTATATAATGACAGTCCAGTGAAAGATTCTGTCGTAGTCAATGATCGTTGGGGCGCCGAAGTACTTTGCAAACATGGAGATTACTTAACCTGCGCAGATCGATTCAATCCAGGTAGATAATTTTCGCGTGTTTTTCTTTTTCTTCGGCTTTCAGGACAATGAATTGATAACTTCATTACTTTTAGTCGATTACACCTGTTTTGTATGTGTCAAAATAATTAATAGATTTGATTTAGACCAGCTACCATCTAAGAAATGGGAAAACGCGATGACGATTGATAAGAAAGCCTGGGCGTATCGCCGTAATGCTCGCCTGGAAGATTTCTTAACAGCACAAGAACTGCTGGAGACCTTAGCCAAAACTGTTAGCTTTGGCGGTAAGATTCTAGCATATTCAGAACGAAATTTGGTAAACTTAGCCTTGTACCTAGGAAATTTGCTCATGAACGTGGGACCAAGCGCTGACGGACTCATACATCCTATTTTTGAAGAACGTCTGCTGCAAATTGGCCAATGGTTAAAGGTTAATGGGGAAAGTATCTACGGAACCAAACCTTGGCTCCATCAACAGGAAGTTTTCAATCCCAAACTTTGGTATTTTCTTTCTTTTTCTCCCTTTTATTTAACCCAGTAAATTTTACTTTGGCTGAGATTTAGATTGAATAGAAAGCATTATGTTAGAAAATATCAACGTTCTGATTTTTTTAAAATTTAGTCTAAAGGGCAAGACGCGACTGAGGTCATTCTATGCTTCTAATAGCCTTCACTTTTAGAAAAAAAAGTTGCGGTTCTTGAGCTGTGAGTGATGTTTGACATTTTGTACAGGTATACATCAAAAGTAAACGGTCCAAACGTGGATGTTTATGCCATTTTCTTTGACTGGCCGTCACAAGGGAAACTGAAGTTAACTCGTCCGAAAACGTCTACTTCTACTGTGATAACCGCCTTAGGATACAACAAAACTTTGGAAGTGAGTTAGTTAAGCCGACATAAACACTTTTTAAACACTTTATAGTAAAGTATATACAACTTATTTTATTATTAATTTATTTATTTTTGCCTTATCGTAAAACAGTGGAGTCAGGGACCATTAGCACTTCAAATCGCATTACCACCGAGGGCCGTTATGATGTCCGAATGGGGCTGGGTTGTAAAGATGACCATGTTGAAAAACTCTGCTTTATTTCCTAGCTTTTCGTCTAGTCGAAAGCAGAAAAAATAATCACGTTAACTTTTTACATAATGACATTCTTATATTACTTTTGTGGTTTGGTTTTTGCTTTGATGCCCAAATCGTTACTCGATACGACAGTAGTCGTTTCTTCTTCGCTATCGTCACTTATCACTGAAAAAAAAAGTATAAACAACTTCTTATGCAGAATATTACAACAATACAATGAAAAATACGGCAACCTGTTTTATTATGACGGTGTCGGAAAATAAGATATAACTGGTAATTACCAACAGTAGTTGCAGGTGGCTTTTCATGTTCTACGACTTTTACATCATCCTCTTCTTTTTCGCCGTTTTCCTCTTCGGAGTCTTCGTCAATTGTTACCCAGGGTGACTCTTTAGTATCCAGGACCTTATTTGCAACTGTGGTTTCTTTCTCAACGATTTCTTCAACTTCGCTTTCGTCGGACTTATTTGCAACATTTGGTATTTTGTCAGAGGGTTGTTCACTGTTTGCCAAACGTAACCAAGTTTCCGCTTGACGGGCTGAAGTTATTTGTTCTTTGTTAAATGCAGCTGCCAAACCCAAGATTGGACCTTTCGATCTACAATGTTTAAGAATTTAGAATTTTTTTATTATTATAAAAAAAAACTACGGTGACTTTGCTAGAAAAGGTTAACTTTTTAGACATCTTTAATTTTACCTCGCGTCAGAATCGGCAGTCACAGCGTCTTTGATATGATGAACTAACTGGGTGCAAATTTTAGCAGCAATATTTCCGCATTTGATGATCTGTTCTGTTGTTACTGATGTTTTTCCCACTAATTGTAAAGTACACAGCTCTCTGTAGGGGTTAATTCCCAGAACAATCCGCCCGTCCATTACGCGTTCTTCAAGTTCAGTAGGATCTAACACTAACCGAGACCTGGAAAAGGTAAATGCTGTTTTCATTTCTATTTTATTTTTCATTTTAGATTAAATGCTATTTGTGTTCCATCTTCTTTCTTCTTACCCATCGGCAAAAAATGCAAAAGACAGGCAAAGAGGATAATGGAGAATTGTTAAGGGAACTGGATCGCGTTGATCGATTGGATGGACTGTGATCTCTTTGCCTTCTAAAGTGATTTCTGGTCGTTTGAAATGCACTAAGCTCGCTAAACCAGCCAAACAAGCGGCATCTGCAAGGTTTCCGTCATGATTCAGAACATGAATATCAACTCGGATAGTCCATGCCTTGAAACAAGCCAAAGTGTGTTACTTCTCAGCAACACTCTGTTTTGAGAAGTTTTACTTTTTCTTCGACGATAATGCATAAGGATTCTAGGTCAACACAACGCGAATCTTTTAGGCAGCGCTCAACTAGTCGGTTTACTTCAACAGACTGAGACAGGTTGCGACCGGGTTCGAAGTACGATGCCGCCATGGGTGACATTTCGACGTTAATAACGAGCTGGCCTTCATTCGGCCGCATGTCTTTGGGTTCTTCTATTTGACATGACACTTGAGCAAAGACTCTGAAAGCATTTCGTTATAAAGTTGTTCAAAAGACAACCACATATTTTTTTATTATTTATATTACATCCAATTATTACCGAGTTTCGCCTAAAAGGACTTGGCAAGATCCCCATTGAATACCAAAAGTGAGATCAAATTTGCGAAAATCAAAGGCCCCTCGGCCGTCCACTCTCTAGTTGGAAACATTGTATAATATCTCAGATAATATAAATAATTTCTTACTTTTTCCTCGCTAATAGCTAGCGTCACGAAATGCTTTTCAGCATTGGATAGTATGGTTTCTCTCATGTTTGGAAACGGAGAACTTTTACACGTGTTTTGAAACTGATTTGGGCGCCATAGTGCGGCTCGCGGTTCATCCAAATCTGATTTCACTAGGCGTAATATTCACTTTTAAATGAACATGCGGACCACAGTTGAGCGCGAGCAACTAAGCTGAATATCAGCGCCTGAGAACAGACAGGTGTTTTTTTTCCCTTCAAGTAAGGGCTAAGGCTAAAGGCTAACTTCCTTTTTTTTGTAGGTTTGGTACTTACGGCCTTTATGGAACATCGTGAGCTTGTCAACTTGTGCTACTCTGAATACACAGTGTAACATTGAATGGCTTGTAGGAAACCGTAGATCATCATTATCCCTTCAACTACTTAACATCTGCAATACAACAAACTAGGACTTATTCAATTTAGTGATAAGCAGGCTTTTTATGATATTGTAACATCAGATAGTTTGTGCTCTAACACATATCTTGGTCAACAACACGTTGACAATAAAATACTTCTTGTCACATTAGCAGTGTCTTTGAATGAACACTACCAAAAGGTGACTGAAATAGCTAGCAAGCTGCTTTCTCCAGGAAGATAGTAAAAATGCCAACTTCTTTGTCGCCTGAACAAAAACGTCAAAGCCCTTTGCCTCAAGTCAAATGCGGTGTTCAAAGTTACACAGCAATTCTGACCCTTTTCCAAAGTTATAGCTTTCCAATTTTATAGGCTTTTGGAGGCGAGCGTGGAGGGGAACGCTTCGGCGTAAGAGAAGTCACGACGTGCCATGAAAAATGGAATGAAATCAACTCAGAAGCGAAAATCTCCCCTGATTTTGATCACACTATGGACGAGAAATGCTAAAGAAGTATTTGAGACCGTAAGATGCATAGAAGAGAGCGAGTGTAAAGCAATACAGTAAAATCTCGCTATAACGTACACAGGCTATACCTGACAATCTGCTATACCGTGCAAGGTCCACAGGCCCCGGCGAAACGTCTGTGTAAATGCATAGGGAAGCGTCGGCTATAATGAATTCGTCTATAACGTATATTTGTCTATAGCGTACACAAAGTGAGGTCCCTTTGAAATTTACACATGCTTTTTCCTTCGGCTAATGTTAACATAAGCGCTGCTATGCGGTAGCACAGGAAGAAACTCCTACAGGGAAGCTTTTGTGTTCCACAAGATCACGCTATTCGAGCTAGCGTTCCAAGTTTTTGGTAGGGCTCCCCTACAGTGGCGGCGCCAGGGGTTGCCCCGACAAATATTCGGTTTCCCCGACGGGGTGTCAATTGACAAAAGAACATGTCGCGAACGTTAATTTCAGAAAATACGAACAAAAATCGATTAACAATTAAAAAATTAGTCTTTTAACTCATAACCAATAAAGAATTACTAAAAATAGGTATGGCCGCATGGGACAATTTTTGCAAGAAATTTCCATTTTTTCGTGAGAAGTCACAATAAAAACCCGATGGCCTAAGAAAAATTCGCTGAAGTTTTCTTTAATATTTTTATCAACGTGTCAAAAAGTACCTGGGATGAACGGAACAAACAACATCCATAAAGTTAAAATACAAGAAAAAGTTACGATAAAAGTATTCGACATCGTGGGTATCGAGCTGCAAACGCATTAACAACATCGTTTAGATCAAGAGAAGCAGAACGGGATTTGTGCACCCCGAGTATCATGAGATTATTCGGGCGGTCACTGCTCATCGTTGTCCTCAGATAATTCTTGATGATCCTAAGAGTGCTGAAACTCCTTTCACATTCGCAAGTCGACACAGGAAGCGTGCATGCAATAGTAAGAATACGGTCAAGCTGATAGAATGCATCCTTCAGTCGTCGAATGTATTGTTGAAACTGTATTAGGGACGCTGGGCTATCGTCTTCTCCTTTTCGGGCAAGGAGCCGCTTGCAGTTCTCAATCTCGATGGCTAACTCGTCTTTATCCGCTTGGAAGATATCGGCAAAAGGGAGAATGACTTCTGCTTGCAGAAAACAAGGAGAAGCAGGAGTCAAACCAGAAATTCCTCGCATTAAAGTGATATTCGTCTAATCTGAATTGAATTGGGTCTAATCTTCGATACAGTTGGCAAATCTCTCTCTATGCAGATACCCATTTATAGGTCTCCCCGACACCCATGTATGGCCTTCCCCGACGGGGTGTCAGCAATTCCCCGACAGGGTGTATATATACACCCCTGACACCCCCCTGGCGCCGCCTCTGCTGTCCCCTAGCAAGTACCTTTAGTACTATCGGGCTCAAATCATTCACACTGACCATTTGTATTACACACGAAAACAGAAAGTAACACTGCGTTGATTTGACTGTGCGCTACTTTTTCATAAGAAGTGACAAAAAAGGTCTCGACATGAAAAATAAAACTATAGAAACGACAAAAAAAGTAAAACTATTTGCTAAGGCCAATGCTGGCTTTTATGTACAATCCGTTATAAAGAACAAAATTTCGTCACTGTGTGTGTTATAGCGAAATGTTACTTTTTATTTAAGGCTTAGTTTTCTCTGTTTCAGCTTTTCCTCGTTTCCTTTATACTTTTCCTTCGGGTTTCCTTCATATAGTTTTTTATATATCAATACACTAACGATGAGAATAGGGAACTTCCCTGCGAAAACGTGATTTCTGAATTGCTGTCAAGTTTCTTGTCCGCATGCAAAGCTGTACATGGGTGAGGCAACTTTGGGAACTTTTCTTATACCCCCACCCCCCTTCCCCCTCCACTCGATCATTCGATTTGCTTGTTTTCCAAGTGATCCAGAGCTTGGGAAGTCCCTAACTTTGAAAGCGCCAATACAAAAGGAGTACACAAGCCACTACGGAAGGACAAAGTCAATGCCTCATTCGATTCTCTCTTGTAATCTACAGAGCCGAAACTCTTGGTTCCCTTTTAATTGAAAAAAAAAGTATATAACCAAAATAAATAGGAAAGGAAAAAAAAAATGCTTTTATATTCGAAGTAATCCCAATTGGCGGTACCTGCAAAATCGTACTCCTTATCATCCTTTCGTCAGTTGCAATCTCAGACTACGAATTTTGTTATTTCATTACTAAATTACTATTTCTGTCAAAGAGCTGCGATTGCGCCTTTTGTTCCTTCAACCTCTCGTTGTCTTATTTGTTCATATTTTTTCAGGAATGGGAACCCAAGTTATGTTTCTTACAGTCTTAACGCATTTCACGGCATCATAAATCCCTCTACATTTTCACGCAATGAGGATCTCTGCGTGTGGATCTCTTAATTACTTACGCTTCTCCATAAGGATGAAGACATCACGGAAAGAAAGTTCTTCGTGCTCTGCGTCATGCACACGATATGTCAAGTCGTCGACTTGACAATAATGTTTGGGATGGCATACACAATACATTTGACTAAAAAGTGTAATTAGCGAAACAGAGTCACACCTTGCAAAATTACAATATACTGTACGATACGCTGTACAAACTTTGACGCGTTCTTAAATACAACACACAAGCAGTCCATCGCAAATACATCTTACAAACACGACACAGAAAAATTGTCAATCAAAACATCTAGAAATTTCCGGGTTCTCGTTTCCCCGGCTTTTGCATTGCACTCACGTCAATTTCACCCGTCCCGATTATTATCCTAAGGGCTAGGATATCGCGGTCTCAGCTTCCAGATTGGTCTCCAAGATAATTTCCACCGGGCCTCTCGACTCTCGCTCCCTTCTTTTCGCAGCTGGCGGTTCACATTGCTTATCACCACTGTTTTCCTTATCAAATTCTTCCAAGCGTTTGGTCCCTAATCTAGAAGGTGTCAACGGCGTCATATTGAAAATCTCCATTAACCACGGATGGTCCAAACATTGCTTCACAGTTGGTCTTTCACTACAAATTGCACAATTTTTTCACAAAATTAGTCAAATGAGCACGAGAATGTTCGCAATACGATAACACAATAAACACGGTTTGAGAAACTAAAGCTACCAAACGTACTATAACCTACATAACCCTCCATCGACCAACTGCATAAATTTAACTATCAAAATTATTTCTCAGTTGATGATCAGACACTAGGGTACAGTATACTAGAACTTAACTTAATAGCACTTCTATTATATATTCAGGGCTTACTCTTCAGTAGAATAAAAAAGGATGCGCATTAAATATTTAGGATTAGAATTAGGTAACATGAATTAGGTCATTACAACAACTTTCATTGAATATTGTTTACTAATTAGGATTAGGATTACAGTAGATGACATCTTATAAAAAATTAAATACATATAAGTAGAGGTATCAGGCTTAAAATTAGTAGACAGTGGTATTCAGACTGTTCTCTTTTAACAAAAGTGTTAATAATATCTATTTACTAATGTGCTGCTCATTTCATTTCTATACTTTACCTGGGTTGTACTTTGAGGGTCATAAGGATAAAATTCTTCGCATTTTCCGATACGCTTTCAAACAAATCGTCCGGAAAATCCACTCTGCCTTGGGAAATGTTGAGGAATGTTTCTTGTTTCGATTCGCCAGCGAAAGGCGAATAACCCGTGAGCAACACATAGGCTAACACACCAACTGACCAAATATCCGTCGCTAGGGACACCGGCTCGTAATTCAATACTTCTGGTGCTACGTAATCTGGTGTCCCCAAAATTTCGCGTACCTCTATATTTCCGGCTACGTGTCGCGAAATCCCAAAATCGCACAACTTGACGTCACACCGCGGAAATGGCCCCGTTAATAACACATTTTGCGGCTACAGTTTAAAATACCATATTTCAATTAACACGTTTTCTGATCAAAACAACGTCATATAGGAAAAGTAACAACATTACTTTCAGGTCTAAGTGTGCAATATTGTGGTCGTGTAAACAAGACAGTCCCTCTAAAGTTTGACGCATCATTCGAACAGCTTCGGGTTCTTCCAAACGCTCATCTTCATCGATAACACGCTGTAATTCACCTCCGACCGCCCTGCAAATGATAGTTAAATAAATAACACATACATACCTTGTTACAGTTTTACCGTACATTTCGAGGACGAAGATAATTTCCACCGAAGTCTCATACACGTGCCGCAATTTCACAACTCGCTCATGGCCAAAGGTTATGTCCAAAACTGCGGCCTCGTGCAAAATATCCGGTCGTTGGTCGGAAGCTCTTCGTCGTTGACGAACGTACTTGGCAGCGTATGCGACACCGGTAGTACGATCTACGACTCTTCGGACGACCGCAAACTTCCCTCTGAAAAAACGGAAATAAATAGTAAAAGATAAACTTTGTACTTCAGTGTACTAATAAAAATTTCTAACTTCCGAATATTATTTAGGGAAATGCGAGTATTTGAATGCTTTTAAACTTTATTTTAGTCAAAGTTCGTCCACCAGACAGGTAAGGCCAAGTCATATTGTTCTTAGTCAAAGTTCCGAAAGTCCAAAAAGTGAAGGCGAGGTTTTCGCCTAAAGCCAAACCGTTGATAAAAGAATGCAACGACATAAATCCTTTCTTTTTAACCGTTAGTACAGCGTGTTTCAAGTGGCACTCCCACAACCCATATATGCATGTTTGACCACTTCACATGCGCCTCGCACACGAAAAAGCGTAAACCCATGACCTTACATGGAAGCTGCCAAAGGCTTGGAAATAAATTAGCGCCGTTTTTTTTTTCAAAACTTGGCACAGACTCTTAGCTAATACGCATCTACATTTCAGGTAGTAAGGAAAATCGGAGCAATCTTTACGTGAAAAGTCAGCTTTTTAAGTTGACAAGACAAGATACATAGGATGATTTTGTTTTGATTTACCTGGCAAAGGGCGATTGCTCCACTTTATACACTTCTTCAATTGGCCCCCGCATGAACAAAGTTGAGCTCCTTTCACTTGTCAAGGATAGCAATCCTGGGAATGTTGGATTTAAATGCACGTTTTCGGACAAATGGTGTCTGGACATGTTTTGAAAAGGAATTTGCAAATATTGCTAACACTTGAACATTGAGTAATTGGCCACTTGGTCACGGTGATTACCTGCAGGGAATGTTTTTTCAAAAAATATACGTGAAGTCTTTTGTAACGGTAAGCTTGCACAGGAATTCAACGGTAACTAGATTTAAATGCATTAGGGTAACTAAAAAAGTCTAACGAACTGACGCTGTTTACCCGAACTCTCACACCTCAACCTTGCTTGAGACAGGTGTGTATAATAGGCGAACCGCGAACAACGGAGCCGCTAGTCGTTTCCCACAGAAAAGCGTTACGACTGACGATCACCCATGTCTTGGGAAGAATTTAATGCCGTGGTATACCCAGCTACTCTAATGGGCGAATTACATAGAAAAATTTTTAGGCGGTTTTTGTGCTTACTATGAAATATTCTGTGGAAAGCTTTCGACAATAAAGTAAAGATAAGTAATCCGCAGTGCTTGTCGAGGCACTTTTATAAAATAGTGGTTTTTAATTTTTTTCTTCAGAAATGAAAATTCGACTTTCTGCTAAAAAAAAGCACAATTTTAGCTTAGTGTAGGATATTCTGGAGTGAATTTCTTCGACTAAATTTGTTTTAAAAAATCATGCACGGCACCCCGAACCATATTTTTGAAACTGTATCTTAAGTAAGTTCAAATATCAATTTCTTAATAAATATTTTTTAAAAATAATTTTTCAAAAAAATTCCTCAACAATCACTCCGCATCATCCACATTTACGATGTTCTGGAATGTTTACTTGTAAGATTGGTGAAGTTCTTACCCACGGAAAGCTTTACGAAACAAGCAAATCAGGTGAGTGGTGTGTAAACGAAAAGTGCCCAACGAGTTAGTATTGCAGTACCCTAGTGATGCAATAACGCTGCGCAATACGCAGTAGTTTATCTTCTTTCGCTTTCTTTCCAAGACACCTTCTATATCGTAATCTGGAATACGAAAAAGCGAGCCCTCGATAAGGAGCAAATTATGCCGATAAGGTTTCTTAAAGTGGATAATGTGTTGGTAATGCGGAAAACTTGTCGACAAAAAATTACAGAACATCCAACGAGGTGATTCATTCACATTAGCTTCTGAAGTCAGTATTAGTTAAGACAGTGATAATTAGTTAAATTACTCTATTTCTTTAAAAGAAAAAACGCGTTTCTAATTTTAAAGATGAGTTTATTTGCACGCACATAGACCGGCTAATAAGGTGCACGCGAAGGATACGAAGGCGGGTTATATGAAGGCGGGGATTGAGGCGGACTATAAGGCATTGGAGGAGGTGCCTGATATGGTTGAGGAGGGGGACTGTAGGGCCTTGGAGGCGGATTATACGGTTGAGAAGGAAAGTAGGGCTGACGAGGCGGGCTGTACGGTAGTGGAGGGCTGTATGGTTGCGGGGGAGGGTATGCCGGTTGAGGTGGTGGACTGTACGGTCGTGGAGGACTGTATGGTTGCGGGGGAGGGTATGCCGGTTGAGGTGGTGGACTGTACGGTCGTGGAGGACTGTATGGTTGCGGGGGAGGGTATGCCGGTTGAGGTGGTGGACTGTACGGTCGTGGAGGGCTGTATGGTTGCGGGGGAGGGTATGCCGGTTGAGGTGGTGGACTGTATGATCGTGGAGGGCTGTATTGTTGCTGGGGAGGATATGCCGGTTGCTGTGGTGGGTACATGGGTAGACTTCCATAAGGCATCGGGGGCGGGGCGTATGGGTTTGAAGGTGGTCTAGATGGTGGAAGAGCTTGGGCTGGTGTCTGATACGGTTGTGGCGGCGGGCTCGCTGGGGGCGCTGCACCTTTGGTTGGAGGCGGTGGTGCCGTAGCGCCTGAGGGTGGGAGGGCCGATCCACCCGGAATGGACTGACTGTCGATAACTTGGGTTTGGCTTGCAGTCTGCACGCTCTGTTTTTGTGCCGATACGGGAAGATTTCCGATGGGGGTTGTTCCTCGCACCGTAGCAGGCGAAATACCTAGCGCTTTCAGTTCTTCGGGACTGAGCTGCGCCAAATCTTCTTGGGTCAACTCGGGCTGCTCTGATGGCGGTGGTTCCTTTGGACAGCAGCGAATGTTTCCCGTTTCTGCGCAGGGAGCCAAGATTCCGAAACTTTGTATGTCTAACGGATCTTTCCCATACTCGTGTTTTTCGTCAGGGCATGTATCCATTTTCGCACAAGGACACACTTCCGTCTGCGCAGTCACCCATGCGACGCATGCCAGTAGCACCAATAGCTTCATCGTGTAATCTAGGTCCGAAACCAAACGTTAGTTCCTGTGTAACAGTACATGTAAAAACACACGAACATATTAAGGTTAACTTATCCGCTATGCGATGTTCCTGGAATTAAAAATACGCAAGAATAGGAATCTAAATATTTATGGCTTGGGTTACCTTACTACTTTGACCATAGGAATACGTTTGACTTCATGCAGACTACATACGCTATTTATAGCAACGAAAGTGACAGGGTCACGGAAATATAGTTCCATAGAAAACACTAAAGCACAGGTCACTTAATTGCGTAAAAAGGTCGTTTATTGAGCTTTAGTTTCACGGAAGAGAAAGGCCAGGGAAAGTTGACACCTGACGAACTGTTTACTTTGATAAGCTTTTACCTCGTATATCAGAACGTCTGGGAATCTAAACTTTCAATTCCCATCAACAGATTTGGCCCCAGTAACATAAAAAAGGTGTACGAAGCTTTTAACTCCATAGTTAAGTATTGTTAGTCCTGTGTAGCAGATGCATTTCACCTTACGATGCTTAAAGAATTATTCTGCTTTTCTGTGTTTGGGATATGCTTAGGTAAAGCTTGTGGAAGCGAAAGTATTGTACGGCAATTCCTGGAAAACATGTGAAAGTGACGGGAGCTTGAATGTGTTTTTGGATTAAAAGAATTGCATTGCGAAAGAAAAAGTAATTTTGTTGTTCTCTTTAGGGATTTCATTGCCCAGAGAAGATCAAACAGTGTGCTACGATGACTTGGGTTGCTTCACCACAGCCTACCCATGGACTTCAGACGTTCGCCCTATTGCAGCACTTCCCCAAGATCCTGCAGTTGTCGCTACGGCTTTCTACCTTTTTACAAGGTTTACCTGACTTTTTCCGTTCCAATCTCACTAAGTAGCGTTTTGAATTACATTTCTTCTCGCGCAGACAAAATCGTGATGTTGGCTATCAATTATTGGCCGATGAAACCAATCTGAAAGGATCACCTTTTGATGGGAGTAAAAGAACAGTTTTCCTGATTCACGGATGGACGAACGACGGCAACCATACTTGGGTTGTTTCTTCTAAAAAGGAGTTACTTATTTTGGTATAGCTACTACATACTGCTACAAAATTTGTTAATTTGGGGTTTGTAGGAAGACATGAATGTAGTTATCGTGGACTGGTCTAAAGGAGCAGGTTATCCTTACTTGCGAGCTTTGGTCAATACCCAAGTCGTTGGCGCTGAAATCGCAAAGTAATTCTAGATATGAAATGAGTGAAGAGGGTTTCACCAATGCCAATCATAGATTAGTGAGCTTCTTGGCAAGCCAAACTCCTTTACTGCCTGGTAATGTTCATCTCGTAGGCCATAATTTGGCCGCCCACGCAGCTGGATATGCTGGTAATAGGCTTCCTGGTTTAGGCCGTATTACAGGTATGATAATATCTAGTGTGTATTACCCTAAACTAGCTAAGAATTCGCTAGGTTTGGATCCTGCGAGGATTTACTTCGAAGGTGGGGATGCAATCACCTTTTTGGACGCTAGTGACGCCATACTGGTTGACGTCATTCACACTGATGCGTCGCATAACAAACACATTGGCTTTGGATTCAGTTCGATTGTCGGACATGTGGATTTTTTGGCTAGCAACGGCCAGGCACAGCCTGGATGCGTAGACCTTATTGACGGTGTCATAAACTCGGAATCAGATTTGATTCTCAACACTGATATTACCGGACCATTTGACCAGTACATTTGCAGTAATGTCCGTGCTGCAGAATATTTCGTCGAATCGATTAACTCACTGTGCCCATTTGTGAGTTATCCTTGCAGCGATTACGCAACTTTCTTGGAGTACGTCTGCCTAAATAAACTTTATCTTGAGCTAAGATCCCTACGAACTTGAAAAAGAAAAATTGTAGCCTCCTCGAGTTTTACGCATATTTGTTGGGTATTCTGGCCCACGTTACTTATATTTCCATATCAGATATTCCTAATTTATTAAACTTTTGTTACAGTATATGCTTGATTTAATTTTTGTTACTATGATTAATTTTTTTCTTTCTTATTTTCCCTTCAGAAATGGATGCTACTCTACATGTCATACTGGTAGATGTCAAGCTATGGGGTACCATGCAGGTCAATACGAGGCTCGAGGCATTTTCTACGTCCAAACGGAAGATACCGACCCTTATTGCGGTAATTTTAATTTTTTTCTCACATCTTCTCTGATACAATGGAATTTTATAGTGGCGGTGTATCGTGTTGCGATAGAAATCTCGATTAACCAGAAGTCTAGTGACGGTACTGTCACTTATATTTTGATCGGTGATTATGGACAAACTAAAGAAGATGTTCTTTACAAGTAACTAAACAAAAGATTTCGTTAAAGAGAATTGTACTAACAAGATTGCTCTTTCTAGGGGTACTATGCGTGCTGGTAACGTGGAATCTACTGTCGTTAGTTTGCATGGTAGCGGACCTTACAGCATTGGCAATATTATCGAACTTCGTTTGAGGTATGAGGATGGCTGGTTTGATCCCAATGTGTTGTACATAGATGGGGCAACTGTGAGTGTGGCTAACTGGACTATTGGAAATGTCGAGTAAGACTGGCTTCGCGATGAGTTAAGTTAGTAATTAAAACACTTTTCTGACATTTCTAGTACTGTCTTCCAACCAGCGCAGCTGAAACATGGCGAATACGTGACAATCTTCCCTGCTTAGATCAAGAAATCCCAATTCACATGCATTTCATGTTTTGAAGCAGATGTAAAAAATACGTGACAGTTCAAAGTGTATTTTGTTTTTACCCAATTTGAGCCACCAGTTAAGCAACTAGTAATACAATATAATGTTGAATTTCCGCATTTGAAAACACTGATTTTCTCAACTTTCGGATTTCCCCTTGAAATCTTTTTGTGAGTCTACAAAACAGTTTTTTTTTATTTTACAAACACAAGCGAGCTAACGATAAACAATAGAACGTTCTAAATGCTACGGTCAACGGCCGCGTGTTAAAAATGAAGGCAAGAAAAAATGACAACGCCCCGCTCTAGGAGCTGCACGACTATCGCAATTCAAGGTTAACGAAATACCTATAAAACGTCACCAAAGCGATGATCAAGTCACCAGTTGCTCTTTGCTACATCCAGTGCGTAACAAGCTCACCCAGTTTTGCTAAATCATGCCTAAATACCAAGTAATACTGAATTATGTTCCTCGTGTAATCAAACTAAACCAAACTTTCAATTTTGTTTTTAGGTCTTCTTTGCTCTCTTGGCGGTCTCCGCTGCTTTGGCTGCCCCAGCCGAAGAAGTTGCCCCATCCGAGGATCAGAAAACCGAAGAAGGGGCAGCCGTTCTCTATTCTGCGCCTTACTATTCCGGATATCACGACAGCAAAATTGTGGCTCCATACACTTACGCTGCCGCTCCCTATGCTGCACCTACACTGGTTCCCTCCCCTTATGCCGGTGTTCATGCCGCTCAACCTTACGTCAAGTACACTCCTTCCGTCAAATACGTCGCTGCCCCCGCCCCGCACGCATACGCCCCCACTCACTATAAGTACGCCGCTGCTGTAGCCCAACCTACCGCTTACACGTACTCTAAGGCCTACGGTAGCTGGTAATAGGTTACAAATACCTAGCCGGCTTGCCCAAACTAGCTCCTCCCACGCTCCGTGTCGTCTTACTGTTAAACTTTCGTCATTGTTACAAAATGTTAAAAAATACACGTTAGTTATCATAAATACAAATTTCGAAGCTCAATCATTTAATTTCGTTCGTTTAGCAGAAGATTTCGCTGCTAAAGTGGACATATTCTTTGGCGCAAACTCAAAATTTAAGCGTGCAGCTTAAGTTAGGATGAGCCATGAAATCACCTGCAGTTTTGACACTTAAGCACAAGACTACTTGAATACATGCTCACATGTCAACTCCGAAAAAACGACTAAGCATTCTGACATGTGGATTGTATTGTACTTTACACGACTTTCCATATATTTCTTACTATAGACAAGTGTAGACCAAAACCTATTCCTGAGTTTTCATGTATTGCTACTTCACTATTTGTGTATATTACTTTACCATGTACAGTTAATGTCAATATTGTAACGAAGCACTGTTTTCTGGAAATGTTTGACTTTTTATTTCCGGTGCTTCTCGCACTGAACTTCTACTTGCGCCTACTTTGACGCCAACATTCTTACTTCCTTTCTTTCTGAACAATGTGACATTTTATACTTGAAGCGACAAACGTACGACGTACGAACACGATTTCATTTTTAAGAATCCTTACAAATGACAAGACTATGATAGAGTCATTAGAGGGAAGAAAGAAAACAAAGAAAGTACAAAACAGAGAAATCATCACAAAATAAGTTTATCATATGTGACTGTTCTTAAGTTTTGCCGTTGAAAACCATATAGCTAAACTTTCAACACGACCAAGCTTTCTCAATATTTAACCAACCGGATATTCCGCAATTCATTGCGGTAGATAACCCATGCATTATCGCACGTTTGAAGTACTTTTTTTTTAAAAAAGATGACGTTTCTCAAGGTCTTCCTGCAAAACATTTTAGTCTTCGAATGCAAGCACCTTGCTCTAGAAGCTCTTTTCAACACACTACGAATTGAATTCACAGAGCAATGTTCGATAGCATTATTTTCCTTTCGTTACTCCTAATGATATCTCTGGAAGTGTTGAGGTAATTCTTCTAAGTTTTGAGAAAAAAAAGTTTAACTGTTGTATTTCAAAGTCAATTTCAAGACTTCGAGGCATGTACGATATTCTGGGCTAGTTCTTCAAGCGTTCGGGTCATCAAACTTAACAACCGTATTGTTACAAGTGATATAACTTACGATATTGGAGATTCCATTAGTTCTATTGCTTGGGATCACGTTTCAAATAATCTCCTTTGGTTTGATTTGGCTACCAACATTCAAGGGAGCGGATACCTGCCTTTCCTGGCGGTAGATATAATTAAAAAAAATTGGCTTATTCAATTGTTATGGTTTCTCTACTAACCTGTGCGAATTCGTGTGACAAAGGCGATGGAATTCGAAAGTGGTTTACCCACAGAAGTATGGAAAATAAGTGCTAGGAGCGTCAATGGTATTAGCCTTGACTGGAATTCTGGCAATTACTTCGTTGCCGGACAACCACATATTTATGTTTTCCGGTCGAATTACCGATCAGACCCTACGAAATACTACAAAAGCAAAGTTATCTCGTCGGGTGCTTCAATAAACGATGTGGTGGTTCACCCTGACCGCGGGTATTTAATTTAAAAATTACAGTAGTAAAATACGCTGAACAAAGTTGTTAGAATGGGTTCTTAATTCGTTTAGTTACTTATTCTGGACGCAGTATTCCACACGAATAAGCAATTATGTGGTAATGAGGAGTGGGCTGGACGGAAGTAATCCTACTGAAATTATTTCACGGGTACGGGACACACTTGCACTAGATGTTCGTCAAGACATTTTGTATGTGCATAACGATACCAGAATTGTCGCAACTGATTTGCACGGAGGTTCTCTACGCGTGATTCAACCTACTTTTGGAAATGCAACTAAGGTACAGTACATAAAACAATGTAAACAGCATAGCGTATCTTTACAAATTTCATTTTCTAATAGCTTTACATGGATTCCAAAGTACTGGATGTTTGGGGTGATGGTATCGTGGTAGAGTATTATGGTACATTACTGTACGTGGACACGGCTACTGCGATTGCGAGCGAGATTATTAAAAAGGAACCGGGTACTTCATCGAAAGACATAAAAGTGTACTGTCCTAGCATGTTTCCTAAGTTTCACACACCTTGTGTGAGCAATAACGGTGGATGTGGTAGTGACCAGATCTGCCTACACAATCCATTTGCGGGAGTAAAATGTCACGCCGACAAGCGTTGGCTGTAAGCTGTTTTAGGTTACAGTTTTTCCTCTTCGGGTAAAGTCTTTTAATTACCTACTTAACTTCAGTAATGCTAATCACTTAGTTTCATTTGCTTAACGCAAGAGACTATGTTCGTGCTCTAAGAATGTAACAAACAACTAAGTGCGAAACGTCAAAACGTTATATCGTAACAGTGGGAATAATAAACTAAACAGTTGCTAAATCTGGATAGATAAGCTGAAAACAGTTAGGCTTTTCATTTGTGATAAGATTTACTCTGCTGGTGTACAGAGTGAGGAAACAAGCACGGTTTGAGGGAAAAAAGTAGTCCTTGTCGTTATGGTTAAAGTATTACACGTTTAGGGTTCCGGCTTCTGAGCTTCAATTCACAATGAACAATCAACAAAACTACAACCGTCGGCAACGCCCAGATTGGGATTGCACGACTGTAACTAATCAAGGTTAAGAAAACGCCTATAAAACGTCGCCAAAGTGGTGATCTAGCCATCAGTTGCTCTTCAAAGCTTCCAGCTCTAACAACCGTCTTTGTTCAACAATGGCTAAACTTCAAGTAAGGTTTCATTTCGTACCCGCTACAAATTACATAAAACTTACTAACGCAATGTGTTCCATTGCAGGCTTTCTTCGCTCTTTTGGCCGTTGCTGCCGCTTTTGCCGCCCCCACTGGGGAGGTTGCGCCCTCTGAGGACCAGAAAACTGAAGAAGTTGCTGCCTTGGCTTACTCGTCTCCCTACTATTCTGAATACTACGATAGCAAACTCGTCTCTCCCTATGCCTACCCTGCCGCTACGCATGCCTACGCCGCTGCCCCTGCAGTAGTATCTGCTCCTTACGTCAAGTACACTCCCTCTGTCAAAGTCGTCGCTTCTCCCACCCCGTACGCTTACACCCGCTTTGACTACAAGCATGTCCCCGCTGCCGTGTATCCTACCGGTTACTCTTATTCCAAAGTCTACGGAGGATGGTAATAGACTACCTATGCTAGCTCAAGTCATTCACTCTGGCTCTACAATCGCAAAATACCACCTGTTACACATTAAGAAGTTGCGCCCTGTTAAAAGTGTTAAAAATAAACGTTAATTCTCAAAATACCTCGGCTGTTTGGCTAATTTCATACCTAGTTTTTCTCATACACGTTACGCAAAAATAAGCAAGGACCTTCTTTTTAGATTCGTACTTGGTTGCACTTCTTACGGTTTTATCTACTGCTTAAGTCATTCCTGTAGTCTTTTCAAGCTTGAATGCTTGAAACTCTTTTTTCAACTTTGAAGGCTACGGTCTATGAACTGAGTTTTAATGTGTTCTTTCTTCGAAAATCTCGTATTTCTTGATCTCGACACGCTCCTCTCCACACAAGCCGTAAAAATCCGTAAGCTGTGTTACAGAAAAAGGTTCGGAGTTTGCTAGATAATCTTGAATACCGAATTTACCCGAAGGATAAAAGCTATGACTCTGCCTTGATTTAGATGTCAGAAATATGGTCAATGTAGTATCTTTCTGGGAAAACGGATCTTCTGACTGGTATAGATGTCCGTTGATAGTGAAAATCTAAGACACTCAAAATGTGACACGTCCCTTACGTTCAATTTCTTGTTGCTAGGAAATGTTTCAAAAGAAAAACTTGGTTTTGTTATCCAAAGATAGCCTATTCATGGCTGAATGTAAAGACACCTATCTTTTCGCGTTACGTTGCGTAGTTGAGGTGCAGTAAATGACCCACGATTTCGTATAAAATGTTCAAAGCTTGTGTTCAGATAACACCCAGTTGACGTTAAATGTAATGTAAGTTATGCCCTTATAAAGTGCCATGAAAAAAATGAGCAACGAGTTTAGATACGATACGAGTCAAGATACGAGTTTAAGGCTAATTGTGTTTAATGGCAGTCGACGCATACTAAGAGAAATGGAATTAAAGAACTAGACGGAAATGAAAAAACTGTATGAATCATTACGACGCACATATAATTTACACATCACAACACAAAACGCTGGTGCAACGAGAAAAGAGCAGACAAAATGTCCCCTTGAGATAATTTGGCTCGTTGGACGTGCTCCTCTGGCCGCTGGTAAAACAGTGTTATCCTCCCGAAACCAACCAAGAAATGCACAGCGCTTATGGTAGCACGCTTCTGGCCCTCAAAACGATAGAACCTATCTTACTTGGATAGCTAAAAAAAATTTACGAGCCAATTTACGCGGACGCTAAAGTCGTTGACTGGCATACAGGCTAAAAACACCACTCGTCTAGTTGTCACATATTAGCAAGCGTAGGCGGATACACTTGGCTTACGAAGCCCTAGCTAAAATTACAGCACATAAAGAGGAAAAAGTGAGGCTAACGTATGTTCGATTGGAAAATTCTCGTTTTTTTTTGCTTTGATAGAGAAAATGTAGACTAAAAAAAAGTCGCATAACGAAGTTGGCGTACTGTAGACAGGTGAAAAAAGAGTGGCTTATTTACAAATTCTCTCATGAACAAGTTAGCCTACTGATGTCCCGCCTCTTTATTTTGAAGGATCTCCACTAACTACTTGAGAAAGCTTATTGTTTGTATAGTTGTCCATGTCCATTTTGTTCAACACTTGTATAATTTGTGTCAGCCATTCAGCCGTGTGAATGAGCCCTAAGACAAAGGCGCAATTGCTGTCGCGGTGACGTGACCCTGATATCAGACATCGAATAAGGTTTGAGAACGCAATCAAACAGCTACGCTCCAGAACATTCAGATCTACCTCTCGTTTATACCAATACTTCACGAGATAAATATGATTAAGCACTTTTAACTGGTTAAACTGTACTAAATTTGCACCTTAATTTCCCTGGACCTAATATAGATCTAAATTAACTAAGTTAGCTTAACTAACCTAACTTTTCCTTATTTTTTTTTTTTCGATAAGTGCAAGCCTGCGTTAAATAAATTGAGCAAATTGAAATTACGCTAGGTTAAAGTTAGGCTAAACTTAATTGCGTTAGGCTCACAGGGGAAGGAATTGAAGAGTGTGAGGGGAGGGGGAGATTGGGGTTATAAGAGAAAAGCACCGCCCCGACTTCTCTGGTATCTTCCAGTTCTGCACTGAGATCAGAACCACCCCCCTCATTCTATCAACGCATTTCCGCTTAGTTCATCTCAGGAAACCAGCACTACAAGCCCACAACTAACTTGCGAGCATTTTTTTTTTACCGTGTTTGAGAATCGACATTATTGGACACTTTAAATGTAGCAACTCTTCATGGGTACAACTTACGTTCACCTAACGCAGATTTCCATACTGTAAGAAAAACAGTCCAAGGGCAACCATGGAGAGCTACGCACAATTTAGACAAGCTGTGACGGTTATCTCGTCATTATTTCCATTAGCAACCTTAATTGTGTACGCAGTCTTACCGGAATTGCACAATGTGCAAGGATTGGCCATTGTCTGCCATATGGCGTGTACCTTCATCTCTATCGTCCTTAGTGAAATACTCGGACAAACCTTTCATCTCATTGAGCCGACAAGTTTTCTCTGCATAGTTACAGGTAACTAACGAATTCTTTGAAGAATTCGTTAATATTCTACCCGTGATAAAATTCACTAAGAACTTTTAAGAGTGTTAGAATTGCAATAAGAATGCTAAAACGGTGTCTTCATTTAGTTTTTAGCACTCACTACATCTGGCTGTGCTTGAGCTCATGGTTAGGAGTCCTATGTTTTGATATCTTTTGGACATTCAGGTAGGATTTCATTAGATATGAAGTATTTTACGAGTACAATTTTGAAAATGTGTCAATAAATGTGTGAAATAATAATGCACTGACTAAGTATGATTGTGTCATGGCGAATACTGCCATTTTGCCAGACGGCCATAAAGTACTTTAAAACAGTTTCCAGGAAACCGTACAGCGAACTTCGCACTTCGCTTAAATATTTGAAAAGTGTAGGTTTGCATTACAAATAGGTTCGGGACCCAAGAAGAGCAAAGAGCGTGGATAGCTTTAATTGATGAGCAAGAATCGACATGCACGAATAATACGTCTATATCGCTAACTACCGGGGAAGAAGATTCTTCAAACTCAGTTTCAGTGAGGTAGGAGCATTGTTCTTTTAAAACATATAAATAGTTCTTGTGGTTGACAGTTCGAGTAAACAAACTAAAATTAAGAATAACTCTTGAATTGCTAAATCGAAAAATAACACTGATTAAATCTATTTTATATCAATTACTGTATCTGCATTTTAACGTTAATGTTTAATCTCATAACGAGAACAGATCGATAAAACGTACGTACACTGGCGAACGTAGAAGATTCTACAAGTACTCAATCTTCGGTTGGGGAATGCCCTTAGTCCTTACAGTTTTTGCCCAAATACTTGAGCACATTGAAACACTTCCTGAATGGTTCATAAGACCAGGATTTAAGGAGAGATGCTGGTTTACAAGTAAAACGAAATAAGTTATGATGCGCAATACAAACTACAATTATTTTTCTTGCGTCAGACTTGGGAGCTGTTTTCTATGTAACTGTACCCTATATGGTACTTTACTGGGTTAGCTTGACCCTAGCGCTAATAGCAGCGTGCTATCTACGGGGAAAGGAAAGCACCATTCGTAAGAACGCTACACCCAGGTCAGTTTCGTACTAAAGTGACTTTATGTTCACGTGTAATATTTCCCCAATTTTTTTTTTTAATTTAAAGCTTTGTTTTAGAGTACGGGCAGTCATATTATCAACATTAACGTCGATAATTCCATGGGTAGCAGAGATACCTTTCTGGTTAAGTGGTGACATCAGTACCGCAATGTATAGAGTTGCGGCAGAACTTCTGGTTGCGGTACTCGTATTTGTCCTTTATGTGTTCCAGAGACACATATTGAGTTTGTTGTACAAGCGGTGTTTACCGTTCATTCGACTGTGGCGCAGAACTGTACCTACGATATTTGCCTGCCACTGTTGTGATAAATACGGAATAATAGAATCTGACGAAGCTTAGTTGTAGAGCAAGCTTTAGTCAACGTTACACTGGATGAAGCCAATGTTTATTCTGAGAAATGCCTAGACGAATTACCTTTACAGCACTGCAAATAACGCTTTTCCTTTTTTGAAAAAGAAAAGCGGAGTCCGAGTTGCATTTTTCCTCAGTAAGTTACAAAAACATCGGATATGCCTCTTCACTGGTTCTGCACAATGCCATACCACGCCATTTAGTTTGCTGTAGCGGAGTCTAAAGAAGCGTAAAAATGAAAAGTGTAAATAGCAGCTCAGTCATTACAAGGGCGCATAGTTTTTTCGTAGTTACCTAAGCACCTTACATACGGAATTTCGTAAACACTTCACAGCTTACCACTTCCGCTTCCAGACTTTTGATTCCTCTTAGTATTTGAGAGAATCAGAATCAACAACATTGTATTTCCTGCCATTACCAATACATTGTAGATTTTCAAACGAAACAGACCCTACAGAGACTTCTCTCACAACGACACGAATTTCTTCCTTGAAAGTTGTGTTGATTTGTATACTAGTTCTTCAGCTTCACTTGGTTTGCTCTTAAAAAAAGAGCCAAAAACACCAGCCAAATTAGAAAGTGCTGTCCTTTGATAAAAAGTACTATTTTGTTGACTTCAGTGGTCTCAATAACTCAAAGTGCCGAGAAATCTTAGCTTCTTGTGGTCACCGGAAATCTTCGACTTCGATCTTCGACAGACTCAACATTCCCAGAAACCAATGGAAATTCTACATTGGTAGTCGAGATTGTTACAATAATAGAACAGCATTCTACATTAGTGAAGACCTTTTCACCCCCTAGCAACGATGTGTTTTTGGCTAGTAACGGTTTCCTTTACTTAAAAAAGTACCAAGTCGCACACGGTCCTCACCATTTTGTGTAGAAGAAATAGCTGAGAACAATCAAGGTAAATTCGTTGTAAAATACTGCAGCGCCATTTTGAGGAAGAATGAGGTTCACATTCATAAATGCTGTCCCGAAGGATCCGACTCAGATAAGGATACGTTGGAATGTAACATTTCTTACGCAAAATCACTAGAACCGAATTTCCTACGTCTGCCAGAGAGCTAGGCAGTCCCAAGATAAACTTTTCGAGCGGGTTTCCAGTATGCAAGAAGGGATTTCACACATTAAATAAAAAGGTACAGTCACATATAGTACGTCTTTTACGTTAAACGATGAGCTGCTTCTTGAAAATGGAGTTCATATTCCATCTCAGAAATACTGCGTAGACCACATTTTTGAAAATACGACAAAACCGAACGAGGTGTAATTCTATATAATTGTTCTTGAATACAGTATAACACGTCTCATTTTTTTTCCAGGTTAACGCCGTCATTTGTTTTCCAGAGGATGAAACACCAAGTAAAGCCAAATCCCCATAAGTCACATTAATGGTTACATTCGTGCCACTATTTTATTTCAACTGATCACATATTATGCGTTAGCAAAGCAACATCTATAATTGCCTTTCATGACTCTTATATTTCTTATACAAAAATGCGAGTAGAAGCAGCGTTTGTAGAGAATTAAAGGAAAACACAAATAGACCATAACCAAATAGACTTCATAATGCATTTGACGTACGTTCCGCAATGTATTATAATGTGTACTGTACGCAGGCCATGATGGGCAGTAATATAATGTAAGCAAATTCCCGAAGTAGGACAGAAAAAGCTAAGAATAGAATTGAATCTAATACAAAAAGATATTTCGATTTTCTGGCTTTTGGAAACATTCAACTTAATTATATTCAATCTGCTTACATCACGCTGGTAAGTACAAGGACGGGACTTAAATCAGCATACTATCATACGTACAGTAACTCATCTATTGTGCGCGGTTGTTCCGAAGAAATGGCGCACACATAAACTAGGAACATAAAAATATATCTCCTTGAACTCTTCTCTTTTATTACCCTGTTTATATCTAACCCTTGTTTATGATAAGGGTTAGCCAACTCTCCATTGGTGTCATCATATCAGTGACCCCCAAACCCTGTATAAAATCCACATCAACCTAACATTAACAAACTAGTCCAGGCTGGTTCTTCCTCTGAGGATGATGGTCTACCGGGTCTCTGTTCAGTTTCACTTAGCAACGCTTCTTGCCCTCCGTATAATTAGACCAATAAACTCATATCTATCTTTCACCTCGGCTGTATCAAAAGCTACCGTTGCGAAACTAGATCGAATATTTATACATGGTACACAGGAATGTGTTCCGTGCTATAAAGAGTTTATTAATATTCATGTAGTTTTTTTTCTATTTATAAACTCTAAAGGCTATCCCCGAAATATGTTTTTTGTCAGCTTTCCGGAATGCTATGCCCGCAAGGAGGCAAAGGTATCCTTCAAAGAGAAAAAGTCAGCCTACGATTGACTAGTTTAAAAATAAAATAAAAAAAAAAATAAGAAAAAAAAAACGCATGTCAGGGAGAGCCTTTAGACCAGTGGTGCCCAACCTTTTTTCACCCGAGGGCCGCGCGCGACATGATATAAAATCTCCCCGGCCTGAATGTTCCGGTTTCGCCAGAATCATGCTGACGTTAAAAATGAAATTATGCAGTGATATACATAAGCGGTATAAATGAGCGGGCCGCATGAGGCACCTTCGCGGGCCGGATATGGCCCGCGGGCCGTATGTTGGGCACCAATGCTTTAGACCCAGGCAACAGCCCTCGCTAACCTCACTCAAATGGCCAGCAACGAATACATGTATTCCGGTTGCGCAGCCTTGCGTATTATTATGAAACGTTCGAGCGAAGATGAAGTAGAACAACTGTCGTTCAACTTCTGATGGTGTCCGCATACTGTCCACATACATACTGTGTACTCTGTGATATTATACTTGAGAGTTTAAAAAAGGGTCATCTGCAGTTAATTACATAATATAAAATCTACGTATAAAAAGTTTTGTTATCGTTAAAACAGCTTGAATTGACTCAACTGAGCCTTCAGGTCAAATATTGTTATTATTATATTTTTTTTTTTGCCAAGTTATTATTATATTTTTTAAAGTTTTTCTAAGAAATTTTTGAAATAGTTAATAAAATATCGACGATCTACATTAGATGCTACGACGCGAAAATTTAAAGTCGAAAACTCATGAGCAAATGTTGAGTACTAATTACAAAATTGTCAGATCCATTTAGCATGTAATTTCCTTATCATTCGGCTACCAAAAACTGGACTTTTATTTTGCTATTATTACTGTAAAAAACACTTAGTTTGGGTCATGAAGGCTTTCTGATAAGCGATTTGGATAATTCGCGAAAACTACTGAGAAGCTATTGCCTAAATCAACGAATCTGGATTTGAATTTGCTTAAATTATGCATTTTGTAAAGGAAAATTTTCTTAAGTTTCTACACCGCAGTGCTTCTCAATTGCTTTCCCTCTTTATCCCAACAAACCAGTCAGAAAGCCCTCATTGCCAATATAACTAGAATTTCGACGAAAAGGTAGAACACGGTGTATGGGAAAATAATTTCAGACGAAAATTAGAGCACGTGCTATTAAATTGCCGGACGAGACAAAATAATGCACTCTTTAGAGTGTAAGTTCTTTCAGGTTGACGATCTTCTTTTAACCCAATTTTTCAGAAAATGTAATTGACTTTTCTTGGGATAGGCGAAGTATTCTAGTGAAATTAATATCAGTCCAAACACTGAAAACTACACGATTATTTAGATTTACTGATATTTCCCACGTCCTTTTTTAGTTTCTTTGAAAGATAAAAGATGTTGCATTTGTGATGTATCATTTTCTTCAGCTTTTGTTGCATAATAGAACCCACATCCTTAGCCACTTTCTTCGAACGCCAAACCAGATTCTGCCTTCATGGCTTCATTAAACACTCAGACAGGATATTACGAAAGAAACTGCAAAGCCCTTCCTGCGATAACACGGGGAGTTCCATGAACATATTGTAGTGCCTATCGCATGGCACAATGCAACTTAGATTAATAGTAGTCAGTGCAATCTCAACCCGCCTGGTATCGTTTACAACACTAACTCCACAACTTAACCCGAAATTTTGTATTTCGGGCTTCCCTCATTCCAAAATCATTTAAAATGAACGCACTTCGTTATTTGATTTCACTGGCCTTTCAAGTACAGTTTATTAGCTGTGCTGTACATCTACCAATTCGAATTCGCAAATGCTGTCCAGAGGGCCAGATTCTCAACTTTAACCAAACTAGTACCACGAATCCAACCTGCGAGCCCATCAGTGCTTCAACCTCATTCTGGCCACTCAAAGTGTTCAACCGCTTCACTAACCAAACTGTCCGTACTACCAACGCCAACTGGACCCTAAGTTATGAAAACCCGAAGTGCTCCTTTGAAAACACCGAACTTTACTACACCCGCGACTTGTATGCCAACGACAGCCAAGCGATACTTTACGATACTGGCAACTTATATCTAAAGCATCATCAAGTTTTCCGTAAACGCGAACACTTCTGTATTGACGAAACCAGCAAAAGCGGTCACATCTTCCACATCGTTCGCTACTGCGTCCACGATCTTCCGCAGAGCGTTGTCATCAACAAGTGTTGCCCTATAGGCTGGGCCATGAACACGAGTACGGCCGAGTGCAGCATTCGCTATTCCACACCCTTACGGATCGATTTCATAAAAGAAGAATTACGGGACCCCCAAATCCAGTACTCTGTTGGTTTTCCATACTGTCAAAGAAAACTGCACCGTCTCAACCCAGACTACAATACCAGCGATTTTTTCTCGTTCAACCCTCGAGGCAGAATTAACCCACCGCTCTTGCCGAATCTTAGCCCACCCAAAATAGAAGGATACTGTATTGATTACAGTTTTGACGGAATTTCCCTTCCGTCAAGAGTAATAAATATTTTTATATAAATTACTGTTCAAAGCCTATTTTTTTCTCATTGTTTTTTTTTAGACCAATGCTTTGCTATGCTCGCCGGACTACAAGGAAAACAGTGCTAGTACTCTATACTCATTACTTCATGCCACTTGGATCACGGTTGTCGTTCTTATGTTCACCTAGCTCTTCTGTCAAACTAATAAATAACCGCGAGCCCTGTCGTACTTTTTAAATAGACCGCAATTACTGCGGTATGGGTCACCCTTTTAACTCGTAAAACCAAATATATCTGTGCAAGAAACTGACAAGATGCAAAACTCAAATTTAGGTGCACCGGACTTACTCGCGTATCTGCACTGGAATTAATCAGTAATCCACTTATTTGTCTTAGCAAAATCAGTGTCTTCTGTTTAGTCATCGGCAAAACCCTATAGCTTTTCGGAATTAGCCATAGCTTTATCGTTCGACATCATGTATTTCAGCTAGCTTTTATCGTTTTATGAGGTAATTACTATATAACGAAATTGTTCCGCTCTTGGTGACTTAACAACCTTTGTTAAATTCGTCGAAAAGAATTAGTTTTGCACGTGTATTAATCATAGCTTAAACACAAAAATGAATGTTTCACTCTATTTTTCCCAAAACCCCGCCTCTTTCATTCGATTCTGGAAATACTTTTCCAGTGCATTGGCACAGCGGTAGTACTCTGTTTCGGGATCGTTATAATGCCTACAATTGGTGAACATTCGCGTCATATCTGCCACAAATAACTTCTTGTGAATGTAATATCGATTCTTCAATCGCTCGCCGATGGTTTTCAAATCTACGAATACAAAACATCTCCGTTTCAAATCGACAAAATTTTCTCCTTGCATTAAATTTTCAGTCACCAACAAACAAAAAGGTTACCAACAAAAAAGTTACTTACCCATCGGAAACTTGATGTGATCGTAATAATCAGGAACTTCGTTTTTATCCACAGGTTTTAAGAAGGGCCATGCTGCAGCATGGTTCTTAACCTAAGTATAATAAAGAAAGAATACAATGTAAAACTGTTACGAAAATATGGGTCTGGATCTTAAAAGATTCTTAAAATTACACCAAAGGTCAGTCAAAGTGCCGAAAAATATTTTCAGAAAACCACACGTTAAAAATTCGTACCAAATTCATCACAGATCTCAAGGCTTGGTACAGCACATCTGGATCAGCACTATCGTCGATTCTGGATCCTTTGCCTGATGTATCATTGGCTAAGCCTGTGTCCTTGATACCCGGGATGCTATTTATTGGTATTTGCCGTACTCCTTCTTTAAAACAAGTCAAACCAGGATAAGGCTTGCCAATACTCAGCTGCCGCTGCTCTATCAAGTGCTTCAAAATCTAAAGACAAATAGAAATATAGAATAACTTGGTTCTCTACTGCATTTTTAACTAAATTCTCCGCGTCAATTATCCATCAAAATCATTTTCAACCACCACTGACAATATAAGCTATGCATAAAAGTAATTAAGTATTTTTTCAACAAATAGGCACCATCACTATACAACGAAACGAAATTCTAACAAATAATTATGGCTAGAAAAGTAATGTGCGACTTAATATAGCCATTTGTGAAATAAATCACCTCTTTCTGGCGGCGTACTACGGCGCTAAATTCTGTATATACAATCCTTCTGTTCAACTCGCAACCCATTAACGTCGCTCCTTCGTATTCTTTTATATAACCAGTGTAGGCCGATTTAGGCAACGGAATTTCGACACTAAAACCTTGTTTCTTAAAATACCCTAGAAACAAAAGACAAATCTTCGTCATATGCCTAATTTGTGAGGAATAGTCTACGTAAAATTATTAAGCAAATATTGTCATTCTTACCGATGGCGTATTCATCTGCGTAAGTTAAGAAATTATAAACTCCATGTTTAATATGGTAATCCTTTAGATGATTCATCATATGTGACCCGTAACCTTTGACTTGCTCGCTGCTCGTCACCGCACAGAAGACTATTTCAGTAAAACCTTGTGACGGAAACATCCGGAAACAGATGCCGCCTATTGGTCTTCCATCTTTGATCAATGCCAATGTCCGATGCTTTCTTCAAGCCAAAACAGAAACATTACAAAACATTAATATATTTAAAAAACAAAAGAAAACTAACTAATTGTAAATGAGAAAAAAAAACTTATTTTCTCCTTCTTCGCTGCTTATTCTAAACTAACTTGAGCATAAGCTTTTTGTTAATTTTTTTTTAATTGTTTCACGATGGGGAAAAATATCTCACGGGTCAAATACAAGGCGTGTAATATATTCTTTGGGCATCCGGGGCAACTGGTGCGAAAATACGTTTTGCAAACCCACGAGCCATAACATGGTTTGTTTGGAGACTTCGAGCGTCAGCGAGTTTCCTAAAACGTGGAACGAGATAACACCTCGGCGCTCTTCCGCTTTGGCAGCTTCGTCTCTTGGCGCGTTTTCAGGGAACACAGACTAATAAAAGACACCTCCAATTAAAACTTTACGGATCAATTACGGACATAATAAATCGACTCGGGGGTAGTTTAAGACAGCTTTAAAACAACACCCGTACAGTGTGTCCAATTAATCTAGAAGAGGAAAGCAAAAAGTAAACAACGCACAAATCTACACCAGTTAATGTGCTTTCACTTCAAACGAACTTTGATTTTAGTAAAAAAAAAAGTTAAAGGACACAGCTCTATATAAACTGCAAAAAAGTTACTGTTAATTCAAAACCGGTTACGCACGCGACGAACAACTGTACAAGAGTTTTAGGGGAAATGACGCGCACTTCATATAACATCAAAATTAATATAGTTAAAGCTGTAGGTTTTCACTTTTTAATACTTTAGAAAACTTTGCTTTGGAGAGAAAGGTATGAAATAGATGTAAAAGTTGCTATTTTTGTACTTCCGGGCCGAGCATTTTCTTAGGGTCAGTGATGGTAGCCAAGATTTCTGCTACAGTTTCTTCCGGCACATCGCTATCTACGTTTGCTTTGGCTCTTTTTGCATCGCCTTCCTTGTCTGCATCTTCCAACTCGCGTTTTATGCCCATTCTAAAGGATACACATAAAGTTAATTAGAAGGAATTAAATGGCAAAAATTTTCGAGTAACAACGGTCCATTTAACAGGTTATGATGTTAGATATCATGTACGCAGACCAAACACTGCTTCAGAACTAACAGCACAATGCGGCGAGTACACAAAAGTGGTAGCGACGAGATTTTATACAGATATTAGCTAAAGCTTTGGCAGCGCTTACTTTGCGTCTCTACCAATAGATTTGTTAGAATTTGGTAGTCTTTTGCCTGCCACATCGGTTCTGGGCTCTTGTCGCATCTGAAAAGCGGCAGCAAACATTTTGTCGCTGAGTAAAACGGCTTGTAGGTGTGCCGGAGGAGTAGGACGATATTCCGGGTTCCATATTGGCGAAGCGTCATTGTTCAATTCCTCTTCAAGGTAAGTTAAAAAGGTAGGAAACTGCGTAAGGACCATCACCCGCCTTTCGGGCGGAAATCGATCCTTTTCGGCCTGGAAACGTTCTAATAACTGCTTCCGGACGGTGGGAAGCACGCAGCGTAGTAAAGTACGCCCAAAAATTGTTGTTACATCATAATGCGGTAGGGAATCGCAGTAACTCGGCACGTGACAAAAACAGAGCCACCTGTTACCAAAAAAAAAAAATGCTTATCCAGTTCAGTTTGTTAAAAAACGTGGCGAAAACTGAAGAGACAGTTAAATGTTTAAATAATAAGAAGGTAAATCAAAATTACCGTGTATAGTTGACTTTGTAAGCTGCGGCGTCAGCGTTCGGCTGTCTTTGTCGCCAAACTGAGGGGGTTTCCAATTTCCAATGGTTGAGGCAATGTAAAAACATTTTGGCCAAGTCGCACATTCGTTGCCAATCCTAAAATATGCGTAAAGACAGTATGAAACATTAGGCCTATGTATCGCATAGTCGTTTGTCGAGTAATTTTTATCAAGAACTGTACAATATACTGGGATGGTACTTCCAACATTACAATTTCTTACGTACTAACTTTATTACCTAGCAGTAAAATTTTTTATCACAGTTATTTTTCACCATTGTTTCTATCAAACCAAGTAAAAAAAGTAACGCGTAACATAGATTACCTTAGGTTGACAGTCGCTATACCGGTAAAGTACAAAGTTGACTACACCTTTGACTATGGACGGCTTTTCAAAGGGAGGCGAGCCTAGGGGTCCTTCTACGACAGGTTTGGCCATTTGGGCAATACATTTTCGTAGGAGCTAATAATTTTCAACGAGTAAGAGGGATATGTTCCTGAGGTGGAGCCTAAATTACCTTAAACAAGCAAAAGTAGACTTGCTTGTTGTCAGGGTCTTCTTCTTTATTGACTAAAAGGAACAAGTTCTCCACATCTACGACTATACTCAATAACCGGTCGATCTCTTGCTCCGAAACGGCATTTAAATGGGTAACATGATCTCCTACTCGGAAATATGGTTAGTAAGTACCGAAACACCGAAGTTTGGATGGAATTTCTAACCATATGTATGACCACAGCCACGGCAAGGATCTTCCGGGCTTGCTTGAGAGGGAACTGAAACAGGTTGCGGTGGATTTGCAGGTAAATGTGGAGTTTTCCATCCGTTGCATTTACAAGTTTCATCTCCCTTGAATTAATGTAAAATCATAAATTTGTGACGAAAATACAATAGATGTATTTTACACAAGGACTTACTTTACACAAGGAATATAAGGCCAACTTTTCAATTTTGTGACTTCTAGGCCAACTTTTCACTTGCTGTTTTCTTAGTTGGATCCGATTACCTTGTCGAGCAATGTTTGAATTCATCGATGAGTCGTTGGGTGGTCTTTCGGGTAAGTTACTGGCCATTTTTAGATTGTAACACTAATTAAGCTGAAGTTCTGTCTAGTCTACTGTTTGAGGCGAAATTATTTCAAAATACTATGTTTTTGCTGCATGTTTGGGCAGACAACGGATGCTTCACAAGCTTTGGCGCTCTAAAAACTTCGGCGGGAGATTCGAATTTTGAAACTGGTGAACATCGGTTACTCGTAACAATCATAAACACCATAACAGTTTAGTAACAAAACAAAGACAATAACAACATTTCCATAGATGAGTGGCTAACAAGTTATGTGTAAACTTTAGGACTCTCAGCTTATAAGTTTTGACGACGTTATATTTCATACAATTTCAACTACAGTAGCGAAGGCAGGAACGTCCGTTGACCACTTTGGTTTCTCTTGGACCAGGCGTTTGTGTTCTTCGTACGCTAGTTTAGCCGTTTCAGGTCGGTCCACCCAATGTAGGATGATATCCTGGTCCGACGGACAGGTCTGAGTAAAAATCTCGTTATTGTACGCCTCGTGCATGTACCGCCAAAAGGCGGACAAAGAGGGCGAAATGTAGTAATGCTTGAGTTGTTCACAGGCCACGCGGACGTGCTGCAATTTAGGTAACAGCTCGCAATCCAAATGCGAGAGCTGAGAGCCACACAGAAATTTGGTCGGCGTGTTAATGTGTAGGAAATGATTAAGTTTCCTTAACTCGGCCTCCAGGAGGGTCGGGTCCTTGGATACAGCTTTGATGTAGAAACAGAAACGCGAGAAGATATCTTTGACTGCTTGGTCAGCGATTGGGTTCTCGTAAGCTAAGCCGCCGCCCGGGTACCGTTGGTCCAAATATGTAACGATATCTTCGACGATATCGAAGGCTTCGTCGCCGTCCACAAGGGCCGGAAGCCGTCGCAGTCCCCGTGACCGAAATTCCGGCAGAGGCTTGGCAAGGTTAATGGTCGCCACGCGAAAATTTAACGGATTGGGACTGTGAAGGGATTTCACGCACAAGATCATAAACAGACGCTGGCAAAATGGACAGGCGCCATAGCGCTGGCCATCGGCGCCGGCTTTAACATACAGTACGATGGACGCGCCACTTAATTCAGCAGACGCCATCAATAAGACGCCTGGGCTCCTTCTAATCCCCGGACTCACTTGACCTCTCCCCAAACGACCTTCAAAATTAACTCGCTAACTTTCAAACTTAAACACTTATTTTTCTTCACAAGTAACTTAACACTGGATGACGTAAACGCACGAGCCGATGTTCCTCCACCGAGATCGCAACGATGACAAGTGTATACACTTGACTGATTCGGGGCTTAAGTTAGAAGATGTTCTCGTAAAATGAAAGCAAGGAGAAAAGGGGGAAGAGCCCTAAGCTTTTAAGGGACCTGTTTAGCTCATCAAGAGCAGGAGTTAGTTTGAAGATCCGGCAAAGATGGAACAACAACTCCAAATCCTGTGGAGGTTGCCAGCGTCGAGAGCGTCCAGGCCCCCAATAGCTGTTGGTTTAAGGGGCGTCGTCACGTGTTCGGGAAAAACTATTTTGGTCCTCTGTACGAACTTCCGCTTGTTCCCTTACCAGCTCCAGGTATTTAAACACCCTATTATTTAAACTATAAGGGTATACCCGTGCTATAACAAGGAGAGGAAGATTTTTGTTTGGTAGACAACAGAACCCGAAAAAAGGGTGGAAAAACACCCCAGATTTGTATACACCAGGGCCTGGCATGCTAATTGCGATGGGCCTTTTTTTCCTTACTCCAGTGGCTTTGTTTCAACTGAGCTAACGCCCTTTTCTATTTCGTTCAAACGAACCCTGCCCAACGATATTGGGCTCAAGATTTATCGTCACCCACCTGAGGCTCTGATGGACATTCCGGGACAATCTCATTAGTCCTATGCCCCTTTTCCTAGAACTCATTAGAGGATCAGACAGCGTGATAAAAAGGGGCCAATTTGTTTGAAAGCGGACACTGAAAACTAGCACGTGTGCCTTGGCCGAAGAAGTTTGCCATATGGGATAGCTCCGTCTTAGTCGTCCTTTTTCTACGTCCTTCGCCTCCTCCGGACGCATGTATGAAGAAAAGTGGATTAGATGACTTGGCTTTTAACACGAATTCTGCCCGAAGGCAAAGAGGTTTGGAAATAAAACTCCCGAAAGTACTGAGCCCTTTTATAAGGGCCTCGGGAGCTACAAGAACCTGAAAAGGGTTTATTCGCAGAGAAGAGCTGGAATGGAGCAGGCAGTCAAGTCGGCGGTGCTGAAAGAGTACGGTGAACATGATAACGTTGAGGTAAGATTTGCTGTACTTATAAGTTTAGCTCATAAGGTATAAGAGATAACCAACGATTCTACTGAATTAACCTTACTTACAGTGTTGCTTAAACCAATAGTGTCGTTAGTGTTTGATTGATCCGTGCCTGACCTGGTTTTTAAAACTTGTCTTCCTAAGCAAAGCCCGCGTGACTGTACACGTGCCGTGTTATAATAGTGGCGCCACGCCAGGTGGCGTATCGTCATTGAAAATTCAAAATTTGACCAGTTATGTTTTTCCCACAAGAAATGCTATAAATAAGGAACTCAAATGTTAAAATAACTTAATCCATAAACTTATACGAATGAATTGTATGAACTGAAGCTTGCCATTATGGCTACTGTCCTATTATACTTTTTCAGCCCCAAGAGTTTCGTTAGTGAAACTTTCGCGCTAATAAGCTTTGACACAAGAAGACAAATTACGATAGGAAGAATTTGACAAAAACAAACAAACAAATAAGAAAAATCGCGATTTTTTTTAACAAAAACAAGGCTAAATTGAGTAACAGGCTGCTATAACTATTAGTGTTCCCATTTCCTTGCATTGGTTCCCTGGGCCTCCAGCGTAAAAGTGGTATGTAATTAATTTCAGCTAATTTAACTAAACCTAACCTAACCCAAAAGACTACGGAGCTTATAACAGGAAAGTACATAAAATACAGTACAAATTTACTGTACTTTGTGATGATCATTGTGGTTAATAAAGTTGCTAGAACGAACTTGACGATTGTACTGAAAGAAATGTCGTAGGTTGAACATAAAAAACTTGAAGGGCCTTTAGAACCCAACGAAGTGGAAGTAGAGGTGGAATGCTGCGGTTTGAATTTTGCTGACGTATACACCAGAAGAGGTTTAATAAATCGCTATGACTTACCTATAGTACTGGGACTTGAATGTTCCGGTGTGGTCGTACGTGTTGGTGCCGGTATATACGAAGTTCAAGTAATGCACTTACACTTTATAATTTTTCGTTTTTATAATGTCGGATAATTGCTAAAACTTTCCATTTGCGATGAGGTTGGAGATCGTGTAGTAGTTCACACCGGTTACCCAGGATTATTCGCTGATCGTGTCCGCGTTAAAGCGGAAAACTGTTACAAATTGCCTCCAATGGTCACGCTCGAGCACGCCAGCGCCCTTACGATCAGTTATCTAACAGCATATTTCTGCTTGTTCGACATTGGCAATTTACGAGAAGGCCAGACGATCTTCATTCCTTCTGCTGCAGGTATTGTTTCTTGGTTTTGAGTTTACATGACAAACTTCATGCAAAAAGTGACTAGAAAGTCTTTAATTAGGTGGGATGGGCTGGGCAGCAACGCAGCTAGCTAAAACGCGAGCTGGCGTGAAAGTTATTGGCTCTGCTTCTGTCTCTAAGCACGAATTGATCCGAGCGAATGGTGTTGACATCGCTATTGATTCGCGGAGCAGTAATTGGGAAGAATTGGTACGTCGAGTTTGCCCTCAAGGGGTCGATATAGCGTTGGATATAACTGCTGGCGACAATTTTCGTAAAACTCGGAGTATCCTGAATCACTTAGGCAAAGCTATTGTAATCGGTAAAGTTCTCTCCAGTACGTCTTTTTCAACTGCCCTTAATTGTCTTTCTAAGGTGCCAACGTCATGATGGAAAATCAAGAAATTCCTCAAACTGACTCGGTGGAGATTATGGAACTTATCTTAAACAGCCAAAGCGTGGCTGGTTTTCATTTAACTAAATTGAAAGAAAAACTTCCCAAACGTTTTAAGGACGTTTTGGAAGTAATCTTTGCTCTTTATGAAGGGGGCGTGGTCAAGCCTCGCATTGATTCCACGTGGCCCTTGGAACGAGTTATGGACGCCATTAAGAGGATTGAAAGACGTGAAAACGTGGGAAAAGTTCTGCTACTGAATAAGAACTATTAAGTAAATTCAAATGAATTGAACTAAACCTAATGAACATAAAAGTGCTCATTTGTTTACATTATTTGCGTGTTTGTTGGGAAGGGCTCAAAATCAGTTAATTTTCGTTTATTATTTAATTACAAGACTCTTTGTCATTCCGTATTTTTGAGGTGTTTCAGAGGTTTAAAAGCCTTTCAATGTTAAGTAATACAAGTCTAACTTTCATCAAACATGTTATAGTTAGGTTAAAAAGATGGAATTTACTTAACGATACAAGAATAACTGATGTACTTTCTTTTGAAGTTTTGTATTTAGCGAATGAAAGCATTCGAAAATTTTCAGAAAGGTGAGGTCACAGAACGAAGAATCATTTCTGATATAATAGATTTGGGGTCGTGTAACGGAAAACTCTTTCATGAAAACTAAAATTTTGCCAACCTTGCTAACTTAGGACTAACTGAAGCTTCTTTCAGGAAAATAGTACATCATATTCTCATAAAGCACAATAACATAGTACCGTAAGGGAGAACAAACAAATCAAAGTATATTAACGAGAAGAAGTGAGAAAGTAGCGAAAAGGTGGTTGAAGAAAATTCAAAATGAAATAAATTCGAGAAAAGCTACTCGTTGCTATTTTCAAGCTTATCGAAGCCTACAGGAGTTTGAAAGGGGCGGCGCTTGGCTGGGAATCACCTTGGAACGACAAATGGAAGTCATTGTTCACATCAGGGTTAGGAGATTTAGACGTCATGTTAAAGAAATCATTAATGGAAAATTCTTGTGTGTCCGAGTTCTCCGTCGCAAACTGGCCCATGGTTCCAAAGTCTAAATAACTTCTCGGCATCCCCGTCGAGCTATTTGGCGATGCTGGCTGACTTACCCCTTCGCCATTGGCACGTTCAGTATCCGATCCCAAGTTACCAAAAACTGCGAAGAAATCGCCGGTCTCTTTGTCATCCGTTTTCTTCTCCGGTGAACCGGCAGGGGGGCTGAATGAAAACGCTGGAATTTTGGGTGCCGGATTCACCACGGTTGACAGTACGGGAGTTGGGCACGCTCTGGATGCTAGAACTTGAGGTGTTTTGAAAACATACGGCTCCGTTTCAGCGGGCTCATTAACTACTGGCACTTTGGGTACTGGTGATGGAGTCTGAGTGGTATTAGTGCTAACGCTGGGAATGCAAACACCAACAGGGTGATGAATCGTGGGACTCTGAGTAATAAAGTTGCTCTGGAGATTCCGTAATTGTGGCGTTAAAGAACTATTAGACTTCGCAATTTTCAAATTATCAGCAAAGGCAAGTTTCGGCGTGGAAGACGTGGTTAGTGTCATGGGCTTAGTGGGAATCTTCGGAGTCTGTGGTTTAGGAATGTTCGGCTGGAAGTTTAAGGAAAGTTTATGCACGGTAGTAGTTGGAGTATTCACAGCAGTTGTGCTAGCAGAAGTACTAGCAGATGTTGGAACAGACGGATTTGGACTTGTCGTTCCAGTACTGGACATAGAGCTTGGCATCTTCGGGGTTTGTCGCTTGGGAATATTTAGTGAGAACGACAAGAGAAATGGGGACTTAGTGTTAGCTTTACAGGTAGGAACACCAGGAGACGTGGGTACTGAAGTGGGTGGAGTAGAAGGAAAAGTAGTTGAAGTCAACGGTTTGGAGGGAATCTTCGGAATAGGCGGTTTGGGAACTTTAAACTGTAGAGGGAAAGACATTTTATCTTTACTACTTGTGAGCTTATCAGTAGAATCTGTTCCGGACGTTGAAAAAATCTTGTCTAACGACTCGTTGAGATTATGAGCAGAAGTACTAGTAGCAGTACCAGTGGGTGTATTAACGGAAAGGCCAGGGATAGTCTTTGTGGGAACGTGCTGAATCTTTGGACTTGGTTTTGTAGTACCCAGTCTGAATGAAAAGGAACTTAAACGAGAGGAATCAATACTGGCAGGCGGAGCAATTTCAGGAATGTGAACTGTTGACTTATATTCTTGGTTTGTTTGGACTTGTTCGGATTTGGCAGGTTCGGATTCAACAGTAGTGGGAATTTCAGCGCATGGTACTGTCCCCGCACGTGTCGGCGTTGTACTAACTGTGGCAGTTGTATTGGCCGACGCAGAGGCAAGGCTAGGAAAACGGAAAGGTGGCAAAGCTGCAGACTTTTTCTTGAAAAGGGAGAAGTCAAAGAACCGGTGAGCTTGACTGTGTTTCGGTAACTCGTGTTTTCCAGAGGTTCCAGTAGTACCTTCGGCGGTTGTGTTCAACACACTAGAAATATCAGCTTGCGGTAACGAAGGCACCTTGTTAAGAGAAGTACTAGCACCTACTTCCATTTCCCCTGGAACGGCCACGTTCTAGGAATAAAAAAAATTAGAAACTGAAAAGTTGAGAACCCCTATATCGAAGGCGGTAATTTGTTGTTCACACTTCCGAACTATGAGAAAATTTATGTGGCAGTTTATTAGTAAAATATTGCAATTACGTTCCGTCGTTCTAGTAGTAATCTCTATTAGTAATTTGTGGGGCTAAGAATAAACCCCTGTTTTAAGCTCACACGAACCTGTTTGTCTGCTTCAGTGAAGAATGCGGATCGATCAATTTCTTCTGAAACGGAACGGACATCTTCTCTGCAGTGAACAAGGGAATCATTTGGTGTCTGAGGCTTTTCTACCAGATTGAGCGATTCTGGTTGAGGTGCGATAATTCCTGAACACTCATTTGGATTGTCTCCTGCCGTATTTGCAGTACTGACGGGCAGCACAGAGTCGTCAGTATTAATAATAATATTTTTTTCTGTGTCTTCTTCGTCTTCCGTGGAAAAATTTGACTGCACCTGCGGTTTCAAAAAGAGACAGAAAATTTCGAGACATCATCATTTAGTCCAACTTCACCCTACCTTTTTAAGGTTCCTTACACTAACGAAAACTATCCGTAATAATGCATCGATTCGTATACATCGAAGATATTACTGAGGAAACAGAAAACTGAATCACGAAGAGATGCTTTACGTACTTGTTTTACAGAGCAACTACATCTTGTACTACATTCCTACATAGAACAAGTATTTACTCCTTGACATAGTAAACGTTAAAAAGAATCGCTTGCAAAATTTATGAAATTACTGTAAACGATGGAGCTTTCTTAGCTTCCTTCCGTATAGTGGTACGTAGAAATTTTAACTACGGTAAAATGGAACTTAAACATTGTTGCTTTATGTTTTTTATGGATGTTAGGAATGTTTCGCAGTTATTTGCTTAAATTTTTAAACCTTATTTTGCAATCTTCTTCTAGCTCACCTTGAAATTAATTACTTGGTATTCTTAAAAATTATTTTTACTTGTTCATTTGGATCTGAGCCTTAATACGTTTGTACTTAAAAATATTGCAAATACTGATATCTGCTAAAGTTTACTCTTTGTACTAACCTCAAATCGTTCGAGAACGCAGATCCTGTCTTGTTCCTCAACTACTGCTGGAATTGTAGGAACATCAGTTTCTACTCCGGTTACTTCTTTTCTCGTAGATGAATCCGCGATCAGAGGTATTTTTTCCTCTGTCACAACAATAAGTTCTGTTCGAGTGACAGAAATTTTCCCAATTTGGTTATCTATCTCGAGGACTACAGGAGAACTGGGGTCTATTCCAGTTTTTTTGTTGATTACTGAAACTCCTGTGGCTTGAAGCTTTTCTGACTCATCTATATCTTCGCCACCCGCTTTAACGGAAGATTTGTCTGGCTCCTCAATCCATTTCGCCACATATTCAGCGAAAAAGTTCTTGTCATTATCCGTGATCGCCACTCCTGATACTGTAATTAGCATAGTAGAAACAACCATTAAAATACTTCCCCGCATTATTATAAAAAAAGAGTAAACTCTCAAGGGAGAATTTTTATGCCCACAAACCTTTGTACTCTTCCATTTTGGGAACGAAATCTTCCAGTTGATTAATCTTTCGCTGCAACTCCACATTCTTAGCTGCAACATCTTCTGCTTCGCTTATAAAATTTGTATACAAGCGGTAATCCTCAAACGTTTTCAAGTGTTCCTACGCAATTTCGAATTTAGTTTTACACGTCAATCTTGTACCGTATGTATTTTGATTTTTTACTTGGAATTTTTCGAATCTTTCTTTCCAGTGAGCTAGTTTTATCTCCATGTTTCTTTGTCTCTCTTCGGTTTCAGTGCTGCATACAGCAATTTCATCTTCCATTTCACGTGCCTTGTTTTCCAGCAAAAGTTTTGCACCACGAGCCCTAGTTAAATTATTTTTGTATTAAGGCAAGCCACTAAAGATTTTGATGAAAAAGTACCCCTCGCGTGCATTCATCTGACGAATAATTTCTTGTTGAGTTTTTCTTATACTCTCTTCCAGGTTGGATACATCGGATTCCTGCCTGTCTTTTTCTTTCAGCTGTTCCTGTAATCGTTCTCTATCTGTGAGCGTCTGGTCCTCTAAAACCTGTATTTCTCTGTCTTTTTTCCGGACATATAAATACACTAAATCCATTTGATCGAGATCCAGGTCTTCAAAATTTAATCCCAGCATTTGATCAGACACGTCCATCTCGCCCTGTGAGAAGATAAATATTAAGATTGAGTGAAAGTATTAAAATAAAGTAACATGTTATTCAACACAAAATTGATGCTCAACTGGAGTTTTTACAAAAACTGAAAGGACGCTACAAGACAGCACAATACAATAAAAGATCGCCGAGGTGATTTGTGTGGTCTTCTTAAACTATAATCTAAAAGGAACGCATATTTATAAAATAAAGTGTCGTTATAGCGTGTACTGGTTATGACGAACAATCGAATGTTATGTACAAATCCACATACCACGGCGAAACGAAAAGCATTTTTTTCCAACACTGGTTACTGCGTACAGCTGGCTACAACGGGCTCATTTTCCGTTAATCTCCGTATGCATCATAGCGAGATTCTACTGTATAATTTACACTGTGAAGGGATTTGTTCCCTTTCAGTAATATGAGTTTTGCTAGAAGCAAACTACTATAGTCATAACGGCACGTAATATAAATGGGAAGTGAGCTTATTTTAAGTGACTTTCTCATCACATTGGAATCTCTGTAACGTCCACACGCAAAAACTCGGGATTAAGCGAATTCGATTCACTTACTTCCGTAACATTTGAAAGGTCACGATTATCAAGCGTTTACAAAGCTTAGCATTCATATTTAGAGGTCATATGAAAAACGAAATAAACCGTTTCTTGATGCGAAGGTTCTGGTAGAACTGATTACTGGGAGTAGCCTACTATAAAACGGGGTTTCTGAATCTGGAGTCGTCAGTACGCACCCACACTTATAACAAAGATGTTCACTAACGCGCTATATTTTGTGACAACTTTTTCGCTAGTTTGTTTCGAGTTTGAAATTACAAGTGGGTTTGTGACCAAGAACGAAAGGTGAACGCTATTTCATTCCTATATCTACGTAGTCTATGTGTTTTCTTTATAAATATACAGTCTGCTTCTTTGTTTGTCCCTTTCACGTTATAGAAACCAAAGCGATACAGATATTGTATTCTGGGCAAGCTCTACGACAATTCGAGTGTTGACCCTCCAAAATCGTACAGTAATAAAGAACGTGAACAACGATGTGGGCGAGGCTCTCACGAATATTGCGTACAATCCCAAAGGAAACTTTGTGCTATTTTCTAGTCAGCTTAAGCGCAGTGAAAAATCGCTTAATGTAAGACTTTCATTCCATTCAACTGTCTCATTTTGACTTTATCTCGTAATTACGGCCTTGTATAGGTTTCAATATCTACCTTCAGATGAAGTCGTTGATAGAAAATTTTAACGCATGAAACTAATTTCGATATAAATTGAAGGTCATGAGCCTCGAAAACGGTCTCATTACAACATTATGGCTGAGCACTCCTAATAAAATGCGTGCTGACTGGTACACAGGAAATATTTTCATTCAAGAAGATGGCAGAATTGACGTTGTCAACCTCTACTATCCCACAATATTCCAACGTGCAAGGACCAGTATAAGGAAGAAGTTCAAAGGAATATCCGATTTTGTCGTGCATCCAGGCTACGGGTGACTTTTAAATTTTTTGGTTACTAAATCTTTCTTTTTATATAAAACACTTACAAGACGTTTTCCAGTTTCTAAGTAAAAAGTTAAATTTGTTCGTGATCGGCTTGTAGTGCTTCCATACCGTGCAGAACGAAAATACTTAGGACAAGAAAAAACTTAATAATACCAACCACTACATAAAATAAGTAATAGCGAGAATATTCACCGTGATTTATTAGTTGTGTAATCTTAGTATGTAACAAGACTACTTCAATTCGTCGAGTAGTATCTTTAATTGAAAAATCTGACTTTTTGGTAAACTCCGTCAGGAAAGTATAAACTGATTATTTCCATTGCACTTGGTTACTTTTACACGAGTTACATAAACAGTATTATATCAACTCGATTCTTAAGAACGGAGGTCTTGTTATACCTTGACGAAGTGATTCGGCCCAATAATTTTGCCTTCACATCTATTTACGCAAAGTCTTAATTATCTCTCTGTTATTCCTTTACAGGCTCTTATTTTGGACAGAAAGCTATGAAAAGAATATAATCAAATCCTGGTTAGACGGTACAAATTCACAGACTATCTTCAATGGCTTTGGCACACTTGCTTTGGATCACTTACGGGATGTTTTATACGTTGCGAGTAATAGTTCTATCGTCGTGTTGGATCTCGATGGCAAAATTCTGCGAACTATTTATCTAAAACTGCCAACAGGAAACACGGTAAAGCTAATAAAATATTATGCATGAAATTACTGTCAGATAACTGAATAACTAAGATTTAATGTTTAATTAACAAGACTATGTACGACTTTGGGAATCTGGAGCTTTGCGACAATAACTTGATTTTCAGCTTCGGGTATGACCTATTCTACCTTGATCTCACCACTGAGGAAACTGTAGTTGTCGCCCACTCAGAGGAGAAGAGTACGGATCTGAAAACCTACTGTCGCAATTCCTTTCCGATGATGACCACGCCTTGCACAGACCAGAATACCAAGTGCGCGGAGTACCAAATATGCTTACATTCACCGAAGGGTGTGACACAATGCCATTCGAACAAGTTTTACCATTACTATCCACCATCTAAATATTCTGTATTGTAGCTCTATTACGGAATACATTACGATAAATTGCTCCTTTGAAATGCTTTCATTTTAGCTTTGATTATTTACTAATAACCGGAATGTCATAATGCCAAAGCTAGGATTTTTATAATTTCACAGAATTCATCATCAGAAACTTCGCAGTTAAAACTGGCAAACCGTTGTTAATACAGACATCCACTTGAATAAAATTTGGTTAGTCAAACACCTAGTATAATACTGTAAAAAGAAGTTTGGTGTTTTTACAAAGGTTCCTTGTGCAGCATTTCATTACAAGCAATTTCCTAGGAAAACTTGCAATGTTAATAAATTATATAAATTCGTAAGTTTTCCAACTAGAGATCGTTAGTACTTAACTGCTGAAGACGAAATTTTTGTGCTAACACCATACTTCTTTTTACAGTGAAGGGTTCCGCTTGGGACACTGGAAGAACGTCAAGGGTTTGCGAGCTTGAGCGAAAGACTTTAAAATACATGGTAAATAATTTTTATAGTCAAAGCATCTTAACAGAGGGTCTAACCATCCACAGGTGGCGTGATTGTCTTCACTGTCTTTATTTGTAGCTGGTAAGGTATTGTTCGCAGATCGAAGTAGTGTTAGTGCGCAAATCTAAAACGAGCGCGCTCGCACTCGGATTTACGAAAACGCCTAGTGCGATTGCACTTATACTTTACTTTGATTGCTGATTGTTATCGTTTTTTAGTAGTGATGTGCATTCATGACATAAGCAATAAGGCAAATACAATGAACACTGAGAAGTTTCAATTTCGGGCATAATCTTGGAACTATATTCAGTCGGTTACCCAAACTTCACCACCGTATCTAATCCTAGTTATGATTCAATGGTTACCATAGGTTAAAAGAGCGGTACTAGGCTTCAACTCTTGATTAAAAATTCAATAGAAATCTCGACGATGCGAACTAGAATTACAATTATGTTCTGATGGGCGGAGTACAGAAAAAAAGTTTCTGACATTGTCTGAGCAAATGGTGACGTCACCTGCGTTTCGAAGCGGACTTTGCATGTAAGCCGAGGCCTGAACGTTTTTCAGTGGCAGTAAAATAAGAAAAACTAACTAATTCTTAACGTTTAACCAATAATCTGACTAAAATCTTTAGTTATCATTTGCTACGTATGTCTATTTATCGTTTTAATATACTGACTAATTCTTTGTGCAATGTTTATATAACTCCTGTAAAAATTTGCACTGTATCGTTCTATGCTCTTAATGAGTCAAGAAAAATACAAACACAAATAACTCACGTAAAAAACCACTGGTGTTTTTGTGGCGCGAATCTTCTCCTAATGAACGTGTTTAGACATACCGGAGGTATAGTTTTTCACGTATGCATAGGCGAAAAGGGGACGTCAGACTCGTGAGATAGCGAAAGGGGTAAAAATAAAAAAGTTAAAATTTCGTTCCTGTTTTCTGGATAAGACGAACGTGAACCAAAGTAGCAAGTATAAAAAAATACAGGGGTTGAAAACGTTAGGATGTGAGACAAATCCGATCCCTTGTTTGTTGTTTGATTTGCAGAGGACATCGTAGTTTGGAATAGTTTAACATTGCAGTCACTAATTTGCCTTTGCAAATTCACTTAACAGTATATATAGTACTACGATTTTGACCACGACGTGTGTTCCGCTCCAATGTAGTAGCAACAGTACATTATTAATTAGAGTAGTCTGGCAAATAGTGACTTCATATAGTTTGCAGTCACTGTGAGCTTTCTGACCGAAAGACCTTCATTTCATAAGGACACTTAAAATTGTACGGTGATTCGTTACGGTCGACGTACGCGCTACTCCAAGTCAATATACTTCTAAAGTACCAAGGCGTGAGACACTTTACACTAACGCCCTGTCCTCCTGACCACAAGGAAAATGTTCAAGGTTGAAATCGGCCTATAAAAGCCAAGAAAAACGGCACGAGATACAACAGTCACTGTTCTACCGTGCTCTTAGCTTCACAAGCTAAACACTAAATCCGTATAACCATGGCTAAGTACCAAGTAAGCTATACTAAGTGCTTCTCTATAAGATTCATTGCTAAGAACTTGTTAATTTGCTAAAGCTTCAATTTCCTAAAAGTTTTGCAATTCGATTAAAAATGTTCAAAGTTTGAAGTACTGCACTTTATTTCAGAGAATGTAAGTATATATCAGTCAACTGCATGTCCTTATCATTATTTTTATTGTATTTGTGCTCTTTCTGATAAACTACTTTGCTCTACTTCATGTCTTGGAATAAAAACTTTACTATTTTCAGGTATTTCTTGCTCTGTTGGCTCTTTCTGTTGTTACGGCTGCTCCTACCGCCGAAACAAATCAAGCCGAAGACCAAAACACTGAAAATTTCGCTAACATCCGCTACGCACCTTACCAATACGGGTACTATGGTGGGGCTGTTGTCGCACCTTTGACTTACTCCGCTGCAGTCCAACCCGTAGTTCCCGCCTCGTACATTGCTAGCCCCGTTCAGCAGATTGCTGCCATCCCCAGTGTCAAGTACGTCGCCGACCCAGTGGCTTACCACTACGCCCCGGCTGCTTACACTTATGGCCAAGAACAAGTGCACCCTACAGGCTACTCTTACTCCCACGTATCCCGTAACTGGTAAACCCGACTGGTTTATGAAACAAACACGCAAACTTGTTACTAATTCACCCGATCCATTCGATTGTTATTTACCACACCTACGACTTCATGGCATAATCACACTGTCTTTTCTTGTTGTTTTACTCCGTTACCCATTCATGCAAAATAAAAACGTTAAAAGCCCATTTTTACTTGCTACGTTTTCTAATGCGAAAGTAATTTCTGAGGCATGTCAACCGCGTTGTGTAGTGCATATTTGCAGTGCACATGACTCTTTAGGGCGGTTCAAATACTTCAAATAAGGGTATCCAAAATTATATTACGATATCCTGAGCACATCATCGAAGAAACTCAACACAGCTTGGTCCATTAAGAGTTGTCAAAGCAACTTTCAGTTTCAATGAACACCGAAAGCTTTTGTGGAAAGTAAATATACATCAGTGCTGCTGTACGTCTGTATAAAAGCGAAAACTTTTCAGGTGGGAAGAAATTGCTCGTATGAGTGATGAGAGCTGTAATTTTCGAATACGTTGATCTCAACGGCTCACCAGTTCGATGAACAATTAATAAATATAGGTTTATTAGATAACTATTTATTTCAGTAATATTTGTTAGAGTTTTCAAGCGTGGATTTTGCTGTTTGCCAGGTGCGCGAACTTTCCAGTTCTTCCTAACCGTGGGCACGTAAAAATTAATGAATATGTTTCGATCCTACATAACTTTATTTTGCATGTAGATTTTAAGAATTATTTCGCTACTTCTCTGTAGCTAACAATTTTACAATCACCACAACTTAGAAACAATTCTAATCAATGATTAAACAACAGATTTTTTCGCGCTCCAAATTTTCACTACTGCATTTACACATTATTTCCCCTTATGTTTACTGTACTCCGCGTTATCAAGCACCCTTTTGGGCCTGCTTTGCCTTCATGGCCTTCATAAACCATCTCGTTAGCTTTATGCGTGCCAACTAACCGGCATTTTGAGCTTGAAACTAATCGCCAAAAGCTTTAGAAAGAAAATTCAGTGTATCACTTGGAGTGGCTACGTTGCCGTTTAAGTAAAAACAATTTTTAGCAAACCAGTTACGATTTCATGTTACATTTTAATCCTCTATGTATTCCAATACAAATATTTCACAGTTTAGCTAACGTTTAATAAAATTATGATATTCAATTTGTATTTTTCCCCAGTTTACCGGTTAAAGACGCAGAAATTTAAAGAGAAGCAGGTTTTTTTCAACAAAGGACTATTGCTCTGCAGACAGCAGATTATTTACAGGATGCGTTAGGAATACCTTCCTAGTTTCAAATTTCAATAAAAAGAGCCCAGTACACGCTGTTTAAAATTTATCTCCTGAATCTGGGAGTGCATAAAATGCCATTTTGGTTTCCGTTTAGCTTTGAGACCGAGACCATATCGCCACAGTAGATTTTAGTAGCTTCCCAAAAAATAAGTTTTAGGTTTCGAGAGCTGTTTCCGCTGCTCTTGCTCCTCGTACGCAACAATGGCGGGTGGCACGGACTTTGCCCGTTCTTGAACTATCTAGTAGTATAGGTTTAAGACATAAAGTATAAGCACCATTACTAGGTGTAAGGATATCATCTATGTACGCACACGAAAGTAAAAACAGTCAAAATAGCGGCCTGATAGGACGAACACGACCAAAACTGGCGTCCCGATTAAAAACGTTATAATTTTATAAATGTACACATGAAAATTTCTGAAAGTAGGCTACGCGAAACCAAATGGTATTGTATGCACTACGAGACTCCAAAGTCGATTTTTTAAATAGTGCTTATCATACTTTTTTAAATTAAGCTTTTGAATTTGGAAGGTGTTCCTGCCGCACCCTGTGCAAATGCAAGCCCTGTATCAATAACTTTTTTAGTTCCGTGTCAGCGAGTTTCGCTACGTTGGTAAATGAACAAGCTTGACAATTCAACTTGTTCTCCAACATTTTTCAAGATCTTCTAAGGAATTCCGTCAAAATTATTTTGTTTATTGAATATACACGAAAACACCTAAAGCGTTCTAAATTAACAGTAATTTACAACGGATAGTTTCCTCCTTTGTAACTAATTTGCGCTGAAGTAGCACTGGATGAAAATTTGTTACTAACTTTTACGCATTCTATTCGAAATCGCAATAAAAGATATGACACATTCTTCTCGGTCTTCTCTACAAGCATCTGACAACCACTTACCCGTGTATTATTCTCGGTCATATCGATGTTTTTGTTAATAACGAAAAGAAGTAGCACACCCAAATCACAGTCATGTGACACAAAATTCTGCTATTATGACGGAAAATATTCGGCACAATGACAATTCCGTTCGCTCGCATTCGTCCAACAAACGAATCCCCGCCTTCCAGAAAGTTTCTACTATTTAGTACAAAAAGTAATTGCAGAGGGGCGCTTTTATCGCGTGCACTCCTCTCTTTACGCGTCACTTTCGAACCGTGCAGTGCCGCAAGCCATGGATAAAAATCAGAGTGTGTCAGGATTCAATTGAATTAGTTAATTTAATAAGTTTTCTCCAATTTAATTAATGCTTCGAACATTTCCCCGTCTTTTGGTCTATAGTTTTTGATCCTAGAGCCATACAGTTATGTTCAGCACAACCGGTGGCCATTTCTGAGCGCCTGGACCATTTTACAAGGTCGGCGTGGGGTGTATTCCTAAACAGTCTGTTGTGGGAATGATGCCTTGTGGTTTTTGGGCGTTCTAGTTTATTTAGCGTTGAGAAGCGTCAGAGTGTACATCGTACAGGAGAGAAGAATTGGTGTGTGCATCTTATTTACACCCGGATTTTCTGCCTTTTTGCATTTATTATTTGTACTACCACCAGAAGGACTACGTTTTCTCGTGAATCAGTGGCATCCTCGTATAAATTGAACATTCTCCTGTGCATTTTAAGAGACTATTAATTGTGCAATTATTTTGCTTTCCCATGAACCGGACATTCGTTTAAAAGTTGTCGCTTATTTGGTTCGCCAAGTCTTTTTTGAATTTTGTCAAAACTCCATCATGCTTAGCAGTCCAGACGTTTTACCCAATCCTGTCCAGCCTGGACTTCTGGATTTAAGTGACAAACGTAAATCAGAACTTTTGGCATCACAACCTTTAACAGCGTTGTACGCGGTCGAGGATCAGCCTTTCGCTCGGTAAGTTTAAAATACCTTTAAGCAACCTGTGAAAAAAAGAGACGTTAGAAGACGAGTGAAACAGGCATTAAAAAACTATGTTAAGTGTCCATGTATGGTACTAACAGCTAGTAACCTCATGGATACCAAACCTGTTTGAGACACTCTAAATAAATTAATGTGATCGGTTGTACACATCTTGCAAATAAACTCATGTACCCTTTACGCATTCAGCAGCTTTTTTACCCGAAAACAATTCATTTCTGCCAAGCTTACCCATATAATATGTTTATCTAGTGTTTTAATGTTAGGAGAGTTTAAACACTTTCAGTGTTCATGACTGTCTACGCAAGTTAATCCAATGTGTTATTTCAGCGCAAAAGGTGTCAAAGTACCTGCATTTGCAAACAATCGTGAGTTCAAAAGTTGCGGTTTGGGGAAAAATCAGCTTCTTTCTAACCCGGTTCACCCGAAAGCCACGTTTAGCGCAACCGTGGGAAGCGTGTAGGTCAGCGGAACGGGAGAGGACGGTGCTAACCGCAGTATAGCAAATCTCTTAAAGCCACTGTACCTTGTCCCCTTTCCTTGCTCCCCGGGCTTTTGCCAGCCTGCCGCGGCTTGCCCGACCCGCGATGCTCGGGCCTCCCTTCCTGTCTTAGCGTGTCTTACCCAACCCGCCACGCAATAGTAACCGCAACCAATCCTTTCAACACTAGGCTTTCGTTCTTTTTGGGGCTTGTGTTCTTTTTCTTCAACAATTTTTCCTTTTTATGGTTATTAGGACAAGGGACTACCAACTTTCCAGTCGTAAATTTACAAACTTGGGCTGTTTTTAGGCGCTTTGTTTGGGTTTTGTAAGAGTGAAAATTCCCCTAGCTTTATGTATAAACTGAAAAGGCAAGTCAAAGAAAACTTCAGAAGCAGTTGAAAGGCGTTGATGATTATTCTGAGTTTGTTTGTCTATTGTCAAACACGGGTGAATCAAGCTATTGAATTAGTTATGGACAAGCCAAGGATTTTTTCGATGTGTTTTTCTGTTTGTATTGTTTAAAGGGACATCATACGGGCCTTCTAAACTGATTTCATTTACGGGCCACAGAACGTTCTGGGCGTGGAGGCACATGTCCTAGCATTGCGTATTATCATAAATGACCCGTATAGAAACAAGGGTGGACATTTTCGGAGACAGGTGCGTATTAGGGATGCTGGTTTCGATAGCGAGTGAGGCGAAACCAGTTTTGGCAATCGTTTGAGGGAATTGGATTAAAAAATAAACGAAGCGAAGCCGACAAAAAATGTGGATGTGATCTTATATAAGCAACTTTCCATTTCGGCACAGTGTATTTCATTTTCTAACTGGAGCTTGATTGACGGGAGTTAACAAGGCGAATTTATACATTTGGCGCTCCAAGAGACGTGTGTTGGTTCAAAGAAAGAGTAACACACACACAACACGCACAAAAAAAGAGGCTGGCTGGGTGTAATCTTGACAGCTTTACGCACATCATCCCAGCCCTAATGACACTGACCCAAATTCCGGCCAATTGAAGGCAGATTCCCTTGTTGGCAGCTTGTTCTACTCTTTAGCGTGTATGTGATGGTATGTTACGAGGCAAATAGCAGGAGAGAGTACTGGGATCGCCCTTGCCCGGGAATGTAATGGAGCTCTGCAAAAGGTCACCGAGAGTAATCCTTCACAATGCTAGTGAAAACTTGCCAACAGTCAGATGTCTGATTTTATCGAAGATAAATTCACAGAATGGTGGAAAACAAAGCCTGTTGTTTCGTGTGACGTTATATTTAAGTTAGTTCTGTCTAAACTGTTTTTCTTTCTTATTTTTTTCTTTTCTAAGGCGTGATGTGAGCTCTGCTCATTGCCGCCTTGTATTAAGCCATTTTTCGTTTTTCAATGGATGAAATACCGTATAAATTAGTTGTGAAAATAGCATTCCATAACACCAACCATTTTAAATATTGATTCGTGACGGATTTTACATACTAGTAGAAATTTTTACTGAAATACTTGGGATTTTGCGAGTCTAAAATGTATGGTTTATTTCTCTTAGATCACAGTAAGCCAAGGTTTAACTGCCTGAAAAGCTTTCGGGTTGACTAAAGTAGATTGTGGATTGAAATGGAGTTTAATTTAGCAATTTCGCGTAGAAGGATAGCTCTTGGTTTGTTCTGAACTCTTTTAAAAAACGGAAAATCCCTTTTAAATTTTCGAAACTTCTGCCGTAGTTGAAGCCAAAGAAGAATGAACGCGTTAATAACAAATTGAATTTTTAGTCGAAAAGTATTTACTTTTAACAAGTTCCTGAAGTGGATAATAGGAAACAGGCGAAATTTCCGAGAATCTTATTTGGTACTTGATACGAGGTTAAGCCGAAGGCCGTTGTTAGCTAAACCAAGCGCCCAAGTCGCAATCTCTAGAGTCAGTGAAGTATAGGGTATGAATCTGTGATTTTGGTGAGTAGAATGAACGAGATGGAGTAAACCCCGGATGCGTGAAGTGAGCAGCTGTTGACTGTTGAGCAGTCGATGGCTGATTTCGCGAAACCGTTGTGTGAATTCGCCCGAAAGTAGCGATAGAAACCTAGACCAATATCTGTAACAGAACCAGTTTTAAGCGAAAGTTTTGGTTTTTAAATTATAGTGAATTCTACAGGCGAGACGAAGACTTGCGTAGATGGAATAGTTGAGCAACTTAAACGGGGTTCAAGCTGTGGCTACTGTAGCTGTGAGCGCAACAGATCTAAAAATGTAAATACGTTTTTTTACTTGTAAGTTTCAGTCGCTCATTGAAGCACATCAGTGGTTCAGAATCATTGGTACCGGTGATAGCAAGATTTGCAAGATCGAGTCGGATCATTGTGCAGTGAAAAGAGTTAGACCGTCGCGCGAAACTAACCTATCCGTTACGATTTTTCTTTAATTTCTTTAACATAAACTACTCTATGTAGTAATCCAAATAGTTAGAAATGGTGCTTGCAACAAGAGTTGATGAGAAATGTCCGTTTTTGTGTCGCTACAACAATTTGCATCGCTGCGAAATCCGAGCTTACAATCAACTCCATCGCTAATGTGTAAACTTCGTTTCGTATTGCAAGCAAACATTCCAAACCAGTTCGCTGATCCTCTGATAGTAGCACAGCCAAAATAATGCCTTAGATGTCGAAACTTGAAATGTGCAAAATCTTACAAAAAAATTATGCAAACATTTAATAAAAAGGGGATTTTCCTTGTTGCCAGAATCCGGAAACAGTCCACGTAACAGCCGTTACTCGTCCTTGTCAGGGATCGGCAACGACTGCATATTATCCACTCGCCAATTAGTCACTGGCGATAATAACCATAGTAGTCAATTTTTTTCTGGGTCAAACGTGTCTCCGGAGACCGAAAGCCTCCGCCACCAACGAATCCTTGGCTGATATCTGATGCCCCTCAGCTTTCCTGGCAAACTGTCGCCTATCATGACATCTCATCGACGAAGAAAGCCTTTAAAGTCAACGGGTTTGGAATCGTCTGCTTAAGACACGTTTTCCCTCTACAAACCGACACGCCCATTCTGTCTTTCTCTCCCCATATCTGCAACTTATCTAGCGTGGTATTACACTCGAATGAATGGGAACCAAACTTTTCCAAACCCTTTCTATTTTCCCGTGGTTCTTACGCAGTCAGTTTTTTTAGATGAAAATCAAAAGTCATTTATTAGGAGAGTTTTTGTGGAAAAATGCTTATATTTTGAACCGTTGAATAGATATCCCGAAATTGCTTTGTGCAACTTTTAAGATGCCCTTTCGTGGTTTTAGTCAAAGAGCCGACAGGTTTACCAGGTATAGGTCGCACCCCGAAAGTTTACCGTTAGTTCGAGCCCCAAAGATTAGAAGCCAGTTGATACAGGGTCGTGATGTCTCGTATATGTGGTAATGGAGAATTTCCGTTGCTTTTATTGGATTTTTACTCAAAAAGATATCGGAAAGATTATTACTGTAAAAAAAAGATGTATGTGGTATTCATTATGCACTTTTGGAAAATGTGGAAATTGAGAGTGGACGACGTGACTTGCATCGTTTGCAATTAGAAATGCTCCTACATCATATCGTTTTTGATATAAATTTTTGGAAGGACTTTTTTGGAAGCTTTTATTGCTCCACCAGAAAAGGTTTGGGTATTCCTGTATTTTGAATACCAAAAGGTTTTCTCGTACTGCGAATAGAAAATACTTTCACGTCGTGAGGGAAACAAGACCTCGTTTAAAATGGTTTTGGGGTGGCTGGCGACTTGTTAGAATCGGTTGAGTAGCACGGAAGGTGAATGACAAGTAAAGGAAGTCCACCCAACGGTTTTTCCTGGCCCGGGTCATATTTAGAGAAAAAGCTATTGTTGTGGCCACATAGTAAAACTTCACCAAGGTTCAGTAGGGTGGCAGAATGCCTGGGTTGAGTGGTGGTGAAACGAGAGAAACGTCCTTGCCTCCGGTGATGTCGAAAACGTTCACGGAGCTGTGAACTTTTTCGTTAATGAGGAACCTGACTACGGGTGAGTAGGGGAATTTTCGGGGCCAAGGGATCAGCAAGTCGTGCAAAAATTTACCGATAGAAATTGCGATATAAGAATAAGGAAGTTTAAGCGAGCTTGGGTTCGAGGAATGTAATGCGGGTGATTTAGTAAACAGGAAAATATTGTAGACTTCAATGCGCGACGAGTTATGGAGTAAGGGCAAATTGAAGGACATTTTTTCAGCTTTTTATTTTTTTTTTTACTATTTTTTTTTAGCTTTGGAAACGTAAGAAGAGATGATGAATTGATGATATGGGGGTGAGTGATATAATGTAGGAAGGGTCACTCAAAGTAATGTGGAGAACATCTCGACAGATAAAGCTGCCAAGTTAGTATTTTATCTACACATTAAATAATTTTTTGGTACGATCATTTATGAACGTGCTTTTACAAATGGAAGGCTTCGATACTTAAGCATACGATTACAATTCGAATTAACCGTTATTGTTACTGTTAATGTTATGTGAGCGTAAGAGATAGAAGTCGAAGGTAATCATGGAAGAATATTGTACACTTTCCATTTAATTTACTTCCAAGATACTCGTGGACCGAAGGGTGGAGGGAAAAGGATTCGTGAATTTTGTTTTCAAGACGTTTTGACTCAAGTTGTCACCAATAATGTAAAGGGATACCAGCGTTAGATTGTGGCGCAATCAGAATGTTAATTCCTTGCTAGGCAAATTCGAGAAAGCGAAATTGTGAAGTCCGGAGTGCCCGTAGCTGGTGTTGGGTAAGAGTACTTTGCATAGCAAATTTAAGGTCAAGTTGCCGAGCTATTTCGCAAAGTGAATCTAATAGTAATATAGGCTTGAGTTGCCTAGAAGGAACTGACAACCGTGAACTATCGGTTTTCTTCCATGTGAATTTGTCAAAATGAATAAAGTAGAAGTTTTCATCCGTGACTTACCTAATCATTTGGGAATTTTCGCTTGTCGAAACATTCCGAAACACTGAAATACGTATCACGCAAAACTGTCGAGGTTTTCTCTTTGCTTCAAAGCTTAAAAACTTCATAAAAAATCGTTTCTCGAAAAGTAAAAGAAAAAATAAATAAATAAAAGTAAATTTGAATTTATCGGAATTGAATTGCTGTTTTATAAAAAAAAGGAAAATATTTTTACCAATCGATTGATCGATAGAAATTTTGAAGTTTTGGCCTTGCTTTAAGTCTCAACAAAACGGAGGAAACCCTCTGCCCCACCCCACCCTACCCCCATCATACAATGTGACGTGTCAACACTTAAGGCTCTCCCGACATACGTTTTTTCCTCACGCTTTTGTACCCTTGCAGTTTTTTTTTTTTTTTTTTTTTTTTTTTTTTTTTTAATAATTAGCCAATCGCCGGCTACCCTTCCCTCCTTATGTGCATGGTATTCCGGAAAACTCACAAAAAACGTATGTCGGGGAGAAGCTTAACACTTGTTAGTACTGAACTTTTCGTAGTTTTTAACTTCATGTCATAATACTGGATTTTTTCAGTATATCGCTCATTACATAGTATTGAATGTTGAAAAATGTTATGCATGGAAATTTAAATATTTTTTTAAAAAAAGAATCTCATTTTACCTTTAATAAGGAATGAGAAAAACGTATTCAGTACGAAATGCCATCTCCCACACGGACTACTAAAGCACCGATAGGAGAAAACCTTTGTGGCACTGCCGAGCACAGTAATTCTCTTTTTGCCTATTAACGAAAGTGAGCATTGAAGTGATGAGTCATCCACTCTAACTAGTCTTTTATAGCGGAAGTATAATTTGCATGCCGTTTCATTGGCACGCGGGTAGTGGATGAAGACCTTCTGACATTCCTGAAAACTCTTATTCCTTATTTTGAAAAATAGAAGTAAAGCAGGATACCATTCATGAAGGCTTTCTGATCATCGTCGAAAGATTAGTTCACTTTTAAGAAATTTGGAAGGTGCGTCAAAATTTCGCTGTGGTACTCAGCAATTGTTCCTTGCAGTTCCATGTGACAGTTCATAATTTGCCGAATGATAGCCACCCTGGGATGGGGGATATATGAAGAGACTGTAAATCGTGCAAAATTGTGGCAGGGGTAAATGGACCTCGTTACTGTCCTGTGACTTATATGCTAGGCTTGGCCTACGTTATTCAAATACTCTACTCGCGAACGACCATAACGACAGAACCTAGAATTTGCGCGGTAATTGAAGGTTGTGAAAAGTGATGCAGATTTGTCTGTTACTTTTTAATCGCGCAACAGGATATGTGGAATCATGTAAGACGTAAATATACAAAAGTAATAAATACTTCCAACGATAATTCCGCTATAAAAGGACCCTGGGCCATTCAAAATACAAAGTGTTAAAAAGACAGCTTTCGACATAAAATTTGAGGAAAACCGTGTTTACCGTTGTTAGGGTTCAGAATCGTGAGTTCGGGGTTGAACGTATCTTGTCTTCCTAAAACTGTGCCTAGTTTTGGTTTACACACCTTTTCCTGTCGGGTAGGTTTTGTAAACGTAGTACTTTTTCCGATATTCATTCTATCTTTTCTTCCTCCCCACATCCTTTCCGTCAGTATCTCCTTTATTCCCCTTCAAGCGAAGTTTGCGAAAGGCGAAAACTATTCATATATTTGAAAGGTAGGGATTCAGCTTCAGGTCATTGGTCCAAGCTTGTTAACTAGGAAGAACATAAAAAGGGGAGGAGGTGAGCAAGTAATCTCTAAAAAAAGAATTTGTTTTTTTTTTTCTTTTCTTTCTTCTGCTGCTTCTACTCTCTTCCTTTTCTTCTTTTTTGGGGATATTAAAATGACTGCTCCCAAAACGTAACTCAGAGAAAAACTTTTTAGCAGCAGCGTGACTCACAATTTAGAAGTGAATAATGTAATAAAAAGAAAAGCCGGTACATATATGAAGCTGAGGTGAGGATTCGCTCGTTGCCTAAGGATTGGGCCACTGCACTTTGCCATGAAAGGTAATCGAAAAAAGTAGTTGCTCTTCACGCTGTCTTTAAAAGGCAATAGAGAAGACACCAATCAGGCCTGGGAAAAATGTTGCTGGTGCTTCGCCGTTAACACTTCCTCGTACGTGTTTCTGTTTTTTATTTTTGACAGAATGCAAAGTAGCTCAGCGAGGATATTACTAATGCGTACACCAGTGTTATTTTGAGCCCATTTGAAATGTTAAATTTTAAACATCTTGAGCCCAAAAGTATAGAAACCCGAGCGATCACGTGCCGTGACTCAAGACAATAATATTAAATTCTGCTGCTATTTTAATCTAGTTTGGACAAGGTGTTTGCTATAGCGCAAATGGAAGGTATGTTTTTGCGAAAGCGTTGAAGTTTGAGTTGGTAGTAGTTGGGAGAATTCCGGAAAATGGAAACGTTTCGGATTTATTGGGGTACTTGGATCCTCGAATATTGATATGCTTTCGTTAGGAATGTTGGGAAGTGCTCGCAAGCCGTAAGTTGAAACCTTGGAATTCTGCAGCCTCGAAATTCGAAAAAGTCAACATGAATATTGATCTACATCTCGGCCCAGAGATTTCCTGGATATTTTAGCGACCTTATTTTCTGAATAGGATAGCAAAAGCAGAAAAATCACTGTTCACGAAACAGGGAATTTTTACAGTTTTCACCCCCTGAGCATAATTGGTAAAATTGATTTCTTTTCCGGTTAAGAAAGGATGGTAGCAACCACGAGAAATTCCATCGGTTTTTGCAAAAATCCTTTTGTCTAGGTACCAGACGGTCTGTTTCACTTTTGTTGCCAAAGTCAAAGCGACAGCTGCAATACGCAGCTTAAGGCAAAGTCCCATGTATACTTCTTTTTTCTTCTGGTCCAGAAGGGTATTGGGTAGCGCATTCCAGTCCACTGAAGCGTGCTATGGAACCGTTTGGAGCCTTTTGAGTGCCGGGAAGGCGCTTTGAGAAACGCTGTTGTTTCTTTTTCGCCCTGTCCAGTTTAGAATACTGAGCAATTCTTCCTAGACGACCTTCCAAGGACGTTCTTCGCCAACCAGTTCAGTGCGGTCTATTAAACTTAATTCCCGGAACGGGTTATTCTTTTGTTTTCAGTGCTCACGCTGTCAACACGGAATTACAGTTCAAAGCTTCGTTGCAACGAGATTAAAACCAGGCACTGCATGATTAGACAATATCTGAAGCAGCACACATTATAATGCAAGGTGTGATAAGTAACGTCAGTTAACATGCTTAACAGATTAGGAGAATAAAAGATATGACAAGGGCGAGGTCGTGCAGATAACGTTTTTTATTGCAAGAAAGCTAGTTAGTGTCGCACATACGGACAATTACGAAGCAGTATTTTTCTCCCAACTGGCGTGTTGGCATATCAGCAAGAGGAAGTTAGGAGGGCTTAAGGTGGGATCTGACAAAGGGGTTATGAACTTGGGCTGCAGTGTTCAAAGTGCACCAGGAAAATTCATTTAATTATTGCGACGGGTGCAAACAGTCTTACGGGAACCGCTCGAGGGCGCAGATAACGGAGTACAGTTGAAACATATTCTCACGAAGGAGGCGATAATGTGGTGTATATAATCGTGTAAGTCTCATGGATTCAGTATTTGAGCCTTATCAAAGATTGTGACGCATGAGTAAAAATGGTAAAACAAGGGGGAAAAGTGTTTTTCAGGGTACGTGATCCAGAGAATCACGAAGTACGGGATGTCGTGAAGGATTTCGAGATTATTTTGATCTATATTTCACGCCATTAACACGTAGTTAAACGATATTATCTGGATATCAGAGGATTAAAACGATCTAGGTTAAGCAGAGCGTAGTAGAATTGGCTTTGGTAGTACAGTTGACGAATAAGCTGTAGAGACTTGAATACACTATAGTGACACCTCGTGCGGATAGTTCTCAAAGATTTTTGGTGTGTAGTTTTTAAATTTTTGAAGAAGTTGTCAGCCAGTAATGTACATATAAATTTTCGAGAAGCAACGTTTTAGTTTTTTTTCCCTGCTTTGGAATAATTTAAAAACTCCATAAAAAGCTACAGAAAAGGAGACAATTTCCTTGGCGTTACAGCTTGCAGCATATTCTGTATGAATAATACGAAACAATTCTTCATTAACGAATCACAAGTTTCACCTTGGACTCTTTCTGTGTAAAACTTTTTGAAACTGAAGTCGTAAACTTGTTTTTAATATGGTAAAAGATTTTTACGCCACTGTAAGCTACCATTACTTTTCGATCCCTTTCAGTCCTGAGCTGTCGAAATTGACGTCAAAGGTCTTGCGGCCCTTGATACTGTTTCATACCATAGCTTCCGCTCGTATTTTCAAACTTTTTAAACTTGCTTAACTCTTCCCAGTATGGAGTCGAATATTCTTGAGTCAATCCAAATTTAGAGTTTGTCCCCCTAAGCAAAGAAGTCGAAGAAAAAAATCCGAAGTCGTGAAATACTTCAAACGTATTCTTACGTTTGAAGCTGGCTGTCTTTAACACTTGAAACGCTTCTCTTCTCCCAAATAGGGCGTCTTGACCTTGTATGCTTTATGAGGTTTGAAAGGAGTCGTTTGCAATGTTTTTAAAACGTGTTACTTCCTGACACTCGCCAGCTTCGTACCAGATGAAACTTTACTTCATGATGGCTAATTAACTTTCCGGGTTGCACGTCATCGTCTCACATGACAGTGTAGTATTTAGAAAGATTTTTCATCTACCATTTTTCTGCGCTTCCTACCCTTTTTTAAAATCCCTACTTCTAATTTTTTACGTCAAGCATTGTAATTAATTCTGACTGGTAACTTGACACACATGAGAAAGAATTGAAAGAAAAACTAATGACTTCGGTTCGTAGTTCCAGAGTGAGAAACTGAACGACGAAATTAATATAAAGAGAAAGTTGAGGGGCCTAAGCTTAAGGTTATTTACAGAGTTCATTTGCATATGCATATGTTAGCATATGCACGCAGAGCTAACCGGAGAACCTTTAGCCTTGCAACTTTCCCTCCAAGTCTGCCAACCAGCCCCAATAATTAGTATTGCATCGAATAGGCCCAACATTTGTTATAGATTTGGATAGCTTAGGAGTTTGGCTGGGGCTTACAAAAAGTTGGTTAATCGAGCTCTTCTATTCATACCGTGTCACAGAAGTCTGTTTTATGTTTTTGTTATTCTAAAGAGGTTTGTTTCTTTTGGACGAAGAAGAAACTGTGCAAGGTTCGACCTTGCCGACTTCGAAGTTGAAAAGCATTGAAACATTAAAAGACTTGAGAACATAAAAACACTTTTGGAATGGAATACGAAATAGGATGAAGACAAAAGAGAAAATTCTGCTAGACATGGGTTTATTAACGAAATAAAATGAAAAGATTGGCGTTATTGGAGTAAAAGATGAAAGTTTTCAAGGACGCTTCCGGCTTTTGATGTGATCCGAGAAGGGTTGAAGTGTTGAAACTGACGAGATTGATACTGACTTTAAAGAGCGATTTTCGACTTTTTTTCCTCTTTGGTGAAACAAGTAAGAAATGTGGCTAGGGTCGTATTTCCAACTTCAATGTTGGAATTTCTTACGGGTTCCGTGACGGAAATTGAAGAGGGATATCCGGACTCCGAAGTTCTTCGGGGAGCTTGTGGTTATGACGCTCTGTGTGCACGTATCCTGTTCTGGCAGATCGTTGTAGATTTGGAAATTTTTAAATATTGCAGACAATGGAATCGATTTAGTTAAAGTGAGGTAGCAATGTTGGTAAGAAAAGGCACGTAATAGGAAAGCGTTTGGTCACTCTTGATGCCGCGCTCGGAAGGAAACAAGACAAGTTTGCCCAGGTGACGCAGATGCGGTTTGAATGTGGGGTGAGGTCATTACGTGGACAAACCCTTTCGTGACGGTCCGCGAACTGATGATTGTTTTGCTGTTAGAATATTATTTTGGGAAATTTTCCTTTTTAAAATTCCTATAAAAATTGTCTGCGAAACATCGATTCATTTACTTTCCTTGTTAAAAGCGCAAGTCAAACTCGTAAAACAAGTGTTAAAAACTTAAAGTGCGCTGATATAAAAGAGTAGATTTTTGTTTATTCTTGGTGGTCGGGGGAATGGGAAACAAATTGAACTCTAATATGGAATGCAGCAACACGAAACCCTTGAAGCAAATTTTAAATCGACTGTCAGCCACCATAGACTTTGTAGGGCACATAGGAGTTGAACAGTGCCCGAAATTGATCCATTGAGTCAGAGATTTATCAAACTTCATTTCCACAAAGTAAGTTATAAATCAACTGTCAGTCAAGTTAGAGGTAAAGAGTGATCGAAAATGATCTGCAGATGGGTCGTTAGAAATTTAGCAAGTTTAGAAAGAAATTACGAATGAAACTCAGTTGTAGAATTTTGGTATTTAACTCAGCAACATTCCTTCACATTGAGCAGCATAATCGAACTTGTAATAAGATTTCGTTAAACGATTCATTCCAGAGTAGTCGTGACTGTCGCCACAATCCTATTCATCGAATCGCACGAATTTTAGCACTGAGTTCTGCATTCTACATTTTGCAAAGTTAAATAGACTCTCTAAGTAGCAGTCGTACTTAAAATACTGACTGAGCACCAAAAAATGTAAAAAAAAAAAAATAGTTGCGAGGTACAAAATCGCGACTGCAGTCGTGGTTAGGGACATTACGATCGTTGTATACTATTGAAACACTATCAAAGGCGTTGAAGCGTTGCTGAGGTTCGACACGTGCAAGAACGCTGTCGTGCATGGTTAAACGGACTGCGTTTGAATGTACTATGTGAAAAAATGAGAAGGTTTCTTTTTTTTCCTGTTTGGTCGTGGTACGAGCCAAAGTACCCCGTTTGCTGCGGTACAAATAAAACTCACCTAAAACACACGAAAGGTTTACCTCAGGCGCCTAACTGGTTTACTTTGGATCTCAAATGGAACGTAATGCGATTTTGGTGTGCAGTACCGCGCGTAGGGACATGACGGACGCTCTGCACATTACTTAAGACGTTCTGTTTTTAAGGCAAATCGTTTGCATGGGGCGATGGTCATAGTTAGACATTGGCCTGGACCAAGCTAGTTCCAGATGGAGTAGAAACTTTTTAGGGTTTTGCACACCTTACATGGGAAAGCCAAGGCTGGATCCGTGGCGCCAACTTGGCGCCGGCTCGTATGAGCGTTTGCTCTCAAGTTCTTTTACGTTCGTTGTGCACACCGTCGGACTATGGGGCGTTAGACGGTGCATTCTTATTACAGAGAAAACAAAAAAAGCAAACGAAAGGGAAAGATTGTGCAGTACGGGTACTACCGGCCTTATACTGTAGCGTAGTAGGATATGATGGAGTTGGTGGAAGTGAGTCATCTGTTGCGTAGAGCTAGGGAATAGGGAACTTAGAAGAGAGACAGTCACTCAGGTGATGGAAGGGAAGTACCTGACGGATGAAATGGAGCGTTGGATGGTGAGGATCCAGAGGAAGAAGTCGAAGTGGATGAGGAAGGGGGACGTCTAGGTCAAGGCGCATTTACATCACGGCAGGCAGGAAAAGACCTCAGCAAGGACGTTTGAGTTTTGAGACAAAACCCCAAGGAAGGAAGATGAGATGGTTTGGGTAGGCTTACACAAAGCACGGTAGACCATAAAAGCGTCCTCCCTTATAAGGGGGATGATTTTCGTGAAGCAGGAAGTCGGCAGCAATTTCGCCTTCTATGGAAACTGGGGGAAAAGAAAGGGAAGAGAAAAAGGAATATAAAGTTGAGAATGAGACATGTGTCTGCTTTGTGATTTTTAGTCGGGTCATTGAGCCACTTAAAATGTGGTAAAGGTGATCTCCCCCTTCTACACATATGGGATGCTTAGCACATGTGGCCCAAACCACCAATTAGCGCTGGAACAAAATGGTGAGATTATTCTGTGTTAGTTGATTAAGAGATTATTGATTTCCAGGAGAGCAACAACCATGGAACCTGATTTACTTATGCCTGCTTTGTACTGTTTGCGACATTTCACCAACACATGTGGCGAAATGCACGAACACATGGTTACCACCCGGGAGAAGCGAGTTCGATTTCTGGTTGCGGTATAAGGCTTCATAACCCTTTGGAATACAGCTAAAAGTACTTGGGTCTGAAAAATTGGAGATCTGAATGGGCAAAGCTAGTTTTGAACTATATTTCAGCTAATTTTGTCTAAGGGTTGGAAGTTGCGTCTTGATTGGTCTTCATTATTCTACGTTCTTCATTCCGGAGGGAACAATATATGTCCTTGTGAGCGATGCGAGTTTCGATTCTTTAATAAGGCAGCTAGACTCATATCGTTGATCTTAATGAGCGCTTTATCGTTGTTGTGATGCGAGGTATATCACGTAGGAATGAGATTTTAGGATTAGTGGTATTGTAATTCGGTTAGAGGGAAAATCCGTGGAACGGATGTTGATTGCGTGGCAGGGTCTCATAAAATACACTACCGGCGTACGTGTGATCGTGGACAAGGATTTATGACTCGGAGAACCGCAAATCGCACGAGAAGCGGACCCAAGTCTTACCGAGTCATAGACACGTCTACGCGGAATACCAGGAATACTTGTAAACCGGGTGCCAGTGAGAGATGTGTAAACAACGTTACGCATCTGTGTTTTCCTTTGAGGGTGGGTAGTAAATCTTCGCACATACGACTCGAACGCTGCGGTCAAGTTTGATGGTAGGGACCATCACGCGCAAGGCAGGAACCTTATAAGGTCAGTCCCGCGTGAGTGGATGGCGCCGTTGAAACGACTTGCCGCGCCGGGAGTCGGCGCCGTCTTGTTTAGGCAATTTTTTAACGTCTTCCCCTTTGGCGCCTTTTACTTGCGTGGATCAAAGTTTTGAGCAACCACATAGCGTCTGTGATTTATGCCTTGATGACTGCGCTTTCATCCTCAACTTGCTGACATAATTGGCACCAGCCAAGAAGGACCCCGGGCTTGTTTGCTTAACCGTTAACCCCCCTCCATGCGACCACGCGGCATGGCAGGGGCACAAAAACGGACGGAAGAAAACGGGGGCGCGCGCTATGTTTTGGCGCCAAAGTGGAAGCAAGCTTGTTGCTTTGCTACTGTCAAGGCAAGCAGGGACATGCAACGCAGCTGGGTAATGGCTTGTTTGAATGATGTTAGGGAGCGTCCAAGCCGCCGTCCATTCCGTTGGCGCCACATTGATCCACATTGATGGGCTTTTAACCCTCAAGACGTGCGAACAACATATTCCGGATGTCTTTGGGAATTAATTGGCGTCGTTTTAGCCTCATTTTTCTCGCTTTCTCACACATTCGCTTGTCTCCTGAAAGAACTCTTTTTCTGAGCTTTGGGCTCCTTAAATGAGAGCACTGGGAAGTGATCCATCTGTTTGGTGAGATAGGCGCCCACGAGTGAGAAATACCAAAGTGAACATATGTAGTAAGTGGAGGTTGGGAGATAAAGGGGGTCGTTGGGATATACAATACTTTGAAGTACAGTACGTGTACTGTACCCTTTTCAGCTGTTCGGAATCAATAGAAAGAGCCCTCAGAAGTTTGACAGACGGCGCAATCCCAAGGCTTAGGATATCGAGAGTGTGCCTTTTAGCCTTGTGGTCGACGCCGTATGGCATAACTCACCCCAAGTAGCAAAATGAACAGTTGGTAAGGACGGGTTTGACATGGAGATGAGGCCAAGGCTGCAGTTTTTACTGCACGAGAAGCGAAAGGACGTGAAATGAGATCCAAAGGGGAATTCTGGGGCATTGGGAATGGAATGAAGGGATCTTTGATGGTTCGTAAATCGTCCCTTATTGGAGTAATCTGGATAAGCGTGAAAAATTGCGTTAATAATACAATACAGACTCCTTAATCTCCAATTAATTTATTTAGAAAAATGATAGGATAGTGTAATATTTTCTGTGAGAATACAATTTAATGGCAAATTATAAGAAAATAGAATTGTGTAATAATTCTACAATATAAATAATTTCGTAATACAGTGCGTACGAAATTTTGAACGGATGCTAGATAAGGGGACAACCTCCATCATAAATGTGTTTGATTGTCTCGTAAGGTTAGGTGTGTCAAATCTTCCAAGATAGCGGCGTGATAGTGTTCAATTCTCAAGATTCGCGTGATGAAATTATCAGACGATTTGACAGTTTATGTAGAAATGAAGTCACGGTGTCTGGTGTAATATATTTTGTACTATTATTGTTTGCTTAGTGATGCGATTTGCAAAAGGGAAAGCAAATTGGGCGAGAACTTGGCCACGTGCCAGGGCCGTACTACATTTCACACAGTTTGTAGAAAGAAAACAAGTAGGAATTGGGAGCCACGTATAACGTAATGTCAAATTGTTTACAAATAACTTTCGTTTTGTTGCTATTGTAAATTGTTGCTTTTTTGCGGTTTGGAAAGTAAAATTTTACAGTTGATATGTCGTGGATTGGGTTGCGAGTGTAGAACTAGAAATAATTCTCACTTTCCAAAACACCTTGCTTGTTTATTAGTCAGTATATTCCACGAATGATTGCTGTGACAATATATCATATAGGAATGTAACTAAAACAGTTAATCGTCAGCTTCGGTATCAGAATTCTACTTCTGAGTCATACTCTGTAGTTAAAGATAAGATAATTTAAGAAGAAAGTTGGAAATTCCCCCAAAACTACAAAGACAGGAAACGGGAGATCCGCGTGAACAATGAATATGGTTTCCAAACATGGGGAAGAGGAGGTTATTTAACGAAAGTATCAACGGATTCTTCCCTTGAAGATAAACGGCTTATTGCCATACGGAAGTGAAGATATAAAACTTCGAAGATCCTTCTTGTTAACTGCAACTGCCATTTTCGCCTATAACCGCTTAGGACTGAAACTTTAACCGGATCAGAATAGTTTCAACCTTGCTGTGCTCTAAAAGGCAAAGCTTTCCAAGTTTGGATTTTCAGAACAAAAGGCCAAAACGCATAATACGACCAGTTGCGACCAGCTTCAATCCCTTATGCTAATTGTTTCATTAAACCTGAGATTTTTCATCCCAAGGAAGAGGGGTTCATGACCCCTTCCCGCAACACATTCCTTCTTCCGCTTATCTCCCTTTTCAGTTTTAGTGTTTTTTTTTAACGAAAGAATAATACTCGTCATAAGGGGGAAGTCAAGTGTGTTAAGGGTTGTTAACCCTCCACCTAAGAATGCCTGTCAAAACTCGTAAAATATTCAACCATGTATAACTAATCAGTATGGGCCCATTCTGAGCACGTTTCGCCTCTCGTCTCTTCCTTTTATTTTTCTTCCTCTTCCCTTTATTTCAGAGTTTGTAAGGCTTCTAAAAATGTTATGGTAAAACCACTCCATCTCCTGTCGCTGAACTTTTGTGACGTCGTGTGGGGTGTGAAACGTTTCCCGATCTCCGTGACGACCCCCCGCGGTTCGTCAAGTTCATTTCGCACAATCGTGATTGGTTTAATATTTTGTATGCAACAAAGAGAACAATATGAGACACTGTATTTTTTTATTTGATAGTAATTTCTATTATTGTGTCTTCTAACAACAGAGGAAAGTTTGCCGCCGTGAAACGATGCATCCATCTGGAACAGGAGCGCGAGTACGCGGCCAAAGTCATCCGCAAACGACGTCGTGGTAACGGCCCAACCCAAGAAACCTGGCATGAAGCCGCCGTGCTAGATTTGTGCCGTCATTGTCCTCATATTGTACAACTTCAGGGTGTATTCGATGCCCCTGGCGAGAGTATTCTTCTCTTGGAATTGTAAGTCTCGTTGACTTGCCTTTTTCATTTTTGTTCCCGAATTGTAAGCTTTATCGAATTTAGGTCAGTTTTTGTTTTGTGTATTTTTTCGGTCTCCTCTACTCAGTTTCGAGGTTGCTAAACTTGTAGAGACTGTGTGTAAACTACGCACAGGATGAGAAAAAGATTCTCAAGTGGAAGTAGTGAAAGATGGAACCCGTAGTTGAGGATGGTCTGATTACTAATATTGTGTCTGTGAGAGGGTGGGTTGATAAGTTTTCTTGTTGAAATTTTGTTTAGGGCTTCGGGTGGTGAATTGCAATCTGTCTTGGACCGGGACGAAATTCCTGAAGAAGATGACGTCAGACGCTTTTTAAGGCAGGTCCTCAGTGGATTACAACATTTGCATAGTTTAGATATTGCCCACTTGGACTTGAAGGTAAGTTTTTCCCTTAAAAAGTAAACAAAAGAAGCGTGGAAGGATAAAATGAGTCCATTTAAGGGTACTGTGCCCACAAACGGACCGGAAAATTCCCAGAAGATACTTGTACTATATGAGGTCATATACTTAACAGTCTTAATAGAGAGATCGCCAAATACATTTATTACTGTTGAGTAAGCTTCTTAGAAACACATCAAGATACTAGTAATGCAAAGGGTCCCAGAAATGGACGTCGCAAAGAGGATTCCGTACGCAAAATTGGAGGCGCTGTTTAGATTGCTTACATTGGAAATTGGTGATTACAAAGCGTAAAGGTGAAGTTCCAAAGTTAAAGAGGTCACTTCATACTTAGATTAGCAAAACGTAATCAAGCACAAATGTTTCATTGTTTCTTTGTTTTGTTGCAAAAGACAAGTTGTTGCGAACGGAAATGTCATATTTTGTGACGTAAGAGACTGGCGTTTTTTTGGCCGGCTTGTAACAAAAGAAATGCGATCTCTCGTTTCGGAAAGCATAGAAGTTTTCTGTGTAAATACGTGTTTCTTTGTCACTATATAGGTCGGAAAGATAGTGTAGTATTGTTGTGAGTGTATTTAATAGTGTGTTACCCACAACTCGTACTCGTATCGTACTTCTGGGAATTGAGATTGTATGCTAATGAGATGACACATGTTGGGTGGGTTGAAGTTATAACGCCCTCGTTGTGTTTTCTTTTATAACCATTCACAGCCCCAAAATTTGTTGCTGACGGGTCCGTTTCCTGAATGTGATATCAAGCTGTGTGATTTTGGGATCGCTAGACATATTGCTCGTAGTGCCGATGTACGCGAGATTTTGGGAACGCCTGATTATGTGGGTAAGTTAACTGATCCCTACTGGGAGCTTTGTTTCGGTCAGGCGAGATGAGAATTTGTTTCTCAAAAAAATATGACGGCTATCATGAAGTTCTCGTGAGACCAATTTTCGGTCTGAAAGTGATTAAAATTAACGACTTTGGCTTCTTCTATTTCAGCTCCCGAAGTACTCAACTACGAACCAATCAGCTTGGCAACTGATATGTGGTAAGTTCTGACGTTATCAATCTCCTTTGACGTACACTAGTGAATCAGGTTATCAGCTAACAAGAACAGCAATTAAACTTTAACACAACTTCAAGAGAAAAAAGAAAAACGTATAACAGAAAAGCAAACAGTAAATAATAAACACATGAAATATAATAAAGAGCCAAAGTAATATGTAGAAGTAATTTAATAATGTAGGTTGCTTTACGCTACTTGCATATATTAACAACTTCCATGTATAGGCTTCTCTATTACATGATGAAATTAGGAAAATAAAGAGTAGAGTTGTTTATAAGGAAAACATAACAATAAAGAAATCGTGGTAAATACTAAATTAGGAGATTTATTGCGTTTATTACTTTCACTTTCGTATTTCCTTTTGAAGCAAGAACCTAATATTTTCTTGTTGGTTCGGCTAGGTCGGTGGGTGTTTTGGCGTACGTTTTGCTAACTGGTTGCACTCCGTTTGGCGGGGACACAAAACAAGAAACGTTTTGTAATATTACTCGTTGCCAATTGGATTTCCCCGAAGACCTGTTCGGCGACATTTCAACCGAAGCCACCAATTTTATTGCCAGTCTTTTGGTCAAAGACGCAAGGTAAAATGATCTTAACGCATTTCTTCTTTTCCGTTGTATTATTTCCTTTGTGATGTGTTTTTTTTCTGCTACTCTTTCAGCTTATTCTTTTCTCCTTTTATTAGATTTTGTTGGATTCAGTCACCAGTTTAAGTGAAATACCATTGTAGACGTCAGTCTATTGATGGAATTTTATAATTGTCGCTCTCTGTTATCACTTTTCAGCCTGTCTCATAGTCTTTTAAGTTTCAGTTCTTTCAAATAAATCGTTGTTCATTTAATTATGTATGTATGCGTAATTAATTATTTTTTACTTTGTTTGAACAGTTCACGGTTAACGGCTCAACAGTGCCTGGAGCATCCTTGGTTACGGGAAACTTCACCCATCACAAGATCTCCTGTGCCACCTGTTGGAAGCAAGCCAGAAAACGTAGTAGAAGAAGAGCTTATAGAGGAAGTGATAGCTGTTACGTTGAACATTCCAGCGACACTGCCCGAATCCCTCCTAGCGGATGTTTCTCCAGCATCCGTTCAGGAAGAGGCTACGCTCATTCACGAATTCCATTTTGCTCAGCCGACCAGTTCGACACCCCGACCGATGCTGAGCTTCGATTACAAGAGCGTGTACCCAGTACGCCTCCGTCGTACTTTGCCCCCTTCGCGGTACGGCAAATCGCGGCGCGACGGATCCTGGGATCGAGAGTTGGGTTACACTTCCGATGGGGTGAGCGAAGTGTCATCCGGAGCAGATTCATCCAGCGATCGTTCGAGCATCATCTCCTTAGATGATGGTGCACCGCAAGATTGGGTCCAAGGCGTTCATCGCCGGTACTCTGATACATCGCTCAACGCCGATCGAAGACTCTGCGAGTACACATGGGAAAGCTTCTTACCCACAACTCCCGGGTACGCAATTATACCCAAAAAGAAGGCAGAGTCGTCCTCTGGGGCGGAGGAATCACAATGGTTGAAAGTCGACGAGTCCAACAAGCCCTGGGAGAAAGTTTGCACAGGCTCCGTGGCCAGGGCTGTAGAAAAATTCCGGGAAGCACCTTCAGTTACAGACGAGCGTAAATTGCTAGCACCAAAAACCAAAAGTCCGATAAAAGTCGCCGAAATGAAATGGAAGTACACGACCCAACACCGGCCCAGTACCCAAGGCCCTTTAAAAACGCCCTTGTTGCCTTTTGAGAAAAGCGAAATTGTCAAATCCCGGGTTGGAATGTTCCAAACAAGACCAACTCGCCCACAACATTCTTAGTCTTGACCCTTCTTGCAAATGTTTTATTTATTTTTATTTTTTAAAGAGATAATTTCTATGAAATTTCCTTGCGTGTGGGGAACTGTACATTGAAGCTTGAGGAGCACAACGAAAGCCAGTCTTAATGTCATTAATTTATGAAAGCCTAGAGTTTTTTTAGGGCTAGTCCAATTTTTTCCAAATTTACGAAAACATTTGCCATACGAGTTTGCATTAATCGGGGTACGTGTAGAGGTATCTATAGAAACCTGGTACTGTGGAATGAAAATGTGTTTGTTCATTACACCGGTTTTTAATTTAACCTCGCACAGTACCTTGAAGGGACGCAAAGAGATATGCACAAATGTTTACAAATTTGGTAAAGTGAAAATAACATTCATTGGGGATTATTTGTATACTTACAACTGTCAAAAAAATTAGAATATTTTTTGCTTAATTGCTGGGGGAAGTAATATTGCTAGTCACGTGGAAAAGCAACAAAAGGGACCTTAGTGCTCCAACTTTCCCGCGGGCTCCAGTGACGCCCGGCGGTACCAAATGTCATCAAGCAGCAATAATTTCTTATTTCGGAACGAATCGGTTAGAATCTGTACAAATGATTCATGGCTCACGAATTGATAGTGGGCGTCTGAAGTAACGAAATGTTGCTACGGACTTCTAACATGTCATATAAGGTCTGTGCAAGAAAAAGAGCTAATTCTTTGTTCGATTATTGTTTTTGTCCAGTGTGTTGTCGAATGTTCTTTCTGTACGTTATACATGTAGTTATGGTCATGCGAATTGAGTGTTGCGTGCTCCTTTACTGCCCTGGGGAATTGCGTAGTAAAGAAGGGACCAAATGTAGCGCAATAACTGTTTTCGTTTTCGTAATCACGATTTTTGTATTAAAGGATGATATTAAATGCCATTAATAAAAAAAATGAAAGGAAGTTAATTTAATGTGGTAGTTTGTTAGTTACAGTTATATTCTACAGGGAATTGTGATGTGGACTGACATTGATTTTCAACGACGCAATATTATAGGTAACTAAGGAACGCAGGTCCGTATCCAGGATTTTCATTCGGAGGAGGTTTCGGGGGGGTAGGGGGGAGCGTATGCAATTTTCTTGGGCCTTCGAGGTTTGTCCTATCTTACCCATTGTAACGTAAAAATTTCGGTTGGGTGGATGGTCAACTCTATACCACCCCTTTGTGCGGCCTTGAAGGAACACAACAAAACCTTGCCATAGTGAACAAAAATAAAAGTATTAAGAGTTGGACGAAAATCGGGGAATATTATGCCAAACTCACGGATGTGATCTGGAGATTCTTGAAATTCATCATATCATAATATAGTCCACTGTTGTGGACCTTGAGTGAAATTCAACTGTAAGCTGTGAGTATCAAAGCAAGGTGCATTGTTTAGCAAAAGAAGCAGTATATGGTTAATCTAAATTACGCAACTGTCTCGGCATGATTCGCTGGCCGTGTAGTTAGATTCGTTGAACGCTTCATATAGCGAACGCTGTGTAGGAACGGATAAGATTCGTTATATAGTGGTCTCTACTGGTTTTCAAAAGAACCTGTATTTTTTACTCTAAAAATACTTACAAGACTTTGATAAAAATTAGGACAAATAGAATGAATATGTCGCAACTTTACTAAACGGCCGGCGAATCACGCCGATACAGACGCGTAGTTTCATCTTTCTGAACCGATTCAGAGTCTCAAAACTCGTAGAAGTTGAAAACAAACAAGTACATATCGTCTTATCTTCTGCAACAGTCGTAATTAATGTAGATGATGTTAAATTTACTTCGTACTTATGTTATTTTAAATGAGTCGCATTTGAAGGTCATTCATCTAGATAAAAGACGACTGTCTCCTACCTTCCATATCTCCCTCAGTAGATGTCTTCAGCGTCCTAATATATTTGTTGTCGTGTTACGGTTGTATAGTCCCTATAAACCCAATGCTTCTCAATAATTTTCATCCATTACCCTAAGTCATGGATCAGAAACCGTCCTTTACCCAGTGTGACTGGAGAATTTGACTTCTGTTTTCACCAAGACATCGGATGTGAGATGCCTTAATATACATAAAACCTAGTTTTCGAGAACGCTTTTGCCTAAAACTTCAAAATTTTGCTCGCTTGGTGGAAGCTTTCTACGAATGTTTTGCAAAACATTTCGACGATGGGCAATAAACATTGCAAGGCATTACTGTCTAGCGTTAATTGTGAAAAGTTGACTTATTTCTGTTAAGCACCCTGTACGGTACACCGCTGTATTTCGTACTTGATCTTGGGTCGGTACACTAGGATTACTATATAACTGAGTTAATTTGTTCTATGATGAAAGTATTGCGTATTTTTACTACTGGGGTTTTCTCTGCTTTTTCTGGTTCTCCTTGTTAGCATTGCTTGTTCGTCAATCTCTACTATACACCCCTCCTTCTTTGGATTAGGTTAGATTGAGTTAGAATAAGTTATATTTAATTTTACATTTTGACACTGAAGGAACCTAGTTACAAAATATACTAATGCGAAAATTGTAATGTATCATTTGGCGTAGTTTTATCCCTATTTTTTCAAACTTTGTATTGTGTTTGGCAAAATGTATACAAACCCCAATTAGTCTATAATAATTCTACTGATGCTATTTAATGCAGAAGTTTCTCTCACTCAAATTTTCGGAGAGAAGAAGAAGCAAATCATCATATAGTATAATATTACCCCAAAAATGTATCTCAAACTGTAATTGCTAAGACCTTTTTATCAATGAACAGATACTTTTCGAATTTAGTGTTCCACCTGCCGGTGGGCTTTCGACCGCTCGTCCAAATTTTAAGGACAGAATAATACATAGTCGAGTATGACTATGTAGTATTATTAAGTAGTACTACATAGTACCTCCTCAAACATTGAAAGACAGAGGATGTTCTTCCGGCAGCCTCAAGATTCCAAAATAATTCAAGAAAAATTAACAACAGGTCAAAAAATATTTTTTAATAAAAATGCTAACTTTACGACTTGTATTTCTAAACTTTTGGGTCGCATTCTTTCATAATTATTCTCTCTTTTTCTGGACTTTCTTAATTCTTCTTATTTTTATTTTCTTTTTTATTGCTAATTTTTGTTCATTTCAAGCTATCTGATTTTTACTGGTATATTTAGAAGTAAAGCTCTCTCATTTCCTTCATTCCACATATAATTAAAAAAAGAAGGAAAAAAATTGTCACATCAGTAGTTTTAGGATAACTAAATCACGAATTTGTCTTAGAAGACGTACTAGTTTTCAAGCATTCCTTCTATCCCCCCCCCCCAAAAAAAAAAAAAAAACATAAATAAAAAAAAAACGAATCACCGGAGATGGCGGAAGGACCCATAAAAGGCATTGATAGTGGACCGCATGAGGAGTATTTGTTAGACGAAACGCAAATTTCGCAGGAAGGTGGTGAATCTGTTTAAGATAAAGGATATGAAAGTTTCAAGAAGGTATGTACTCGGAAGGAAAAAAGAGGGCAAAGGATGCGGAAAGGGAACAGGTTCAAGATCAGGCGGATGGTCCAGCCGCCAAAAGGATTAGACAAAAGTCTAATAGCTCCTCAGGGACTGATTTAGACCCAGAAATAGAAGATCATCAGTTTTACAAGTGCTGGCTTCACGAATTGGCAGAGTGAGAGAAGAAAACTTTTTCAGTCAGCCCCTTTAAAATTCAAAAGATACTGAAAGGAACACAATGACAGCTAAAGCTAAAGTAACCACTTCCGGTGAATTATTATTTTTCTTAGGAATAATTGGGAAAAGAAACAAACTATTGGCACTCTAAAAGTTGGGACGACCCATAAAGTAGCAGTCGGATAGTTATCATCTTAGCTTTGATTTCGAATTTTTACCACAGTTTCTGGAGGAGGGATATGCGAGGTTTCGTTTCTACCCTTTTGAACCCAAACCTATCCGCTGTTACAAACGCCAACGTTTAGGGCATATAAGCAAGGCATGCCACGGAAAGCACAGGTGCGATAACTGTGGCGACAAATAGAACAGATGACTTTCCAGAAAGAAGAGAAGGTAAAGCTTCGAAACACGCCAATTGTGGGGCAAACACGAAACAAGAGATACCACGTGCGTTTTTTCAAGAGGGCGAATGAAGCAAGAATTAATCAAGGCAGTACGCAACAGAAAGAAGCTTCCAGTGAACCATAAAGTACTCCTAAACAAACGGTAGGTCTTGCGGAAGCTCATCAGACACTTCGCGACCAAAGAAGTATCCAGGTTTTAGAAGACGGAAATAATTCTCCAGAGAATGTATATGATGTGCAAAACGTAGGAAAAGATCAGGTCAATCGGATAAAAGGAAGGTCCGAGGAAACATTAACTACGACTAAAGACTTGGAAACACAAATTAGTAAAACTTAATCACTGGAAAAAGAGAAGTCATACGGAGCACGAGAAAGGGATGAGCCAACGATTAGTAGAATTTATGGCGAAACGTTACGACAAATATTGGCGATACTTTTGAGTCGGGGAACATGGCAGGAAATTTGGGAAGCAACCAGTCGAGGTTTAAAACAAATTTTCAGAGAGTTGAACCCTTTTCAAGAAATACTTCTATGGACAACGAAAGTATCAACATACTCTTTTATTGAAAGAAGTATTAAACCAGATCTAGATAATTAAGCTATTTACTTGTGGGGTAGCAGAGAGACAGATGTAAGAAGCAGAATTTTGTACACATTTTTTGAAGAATGGGAAGAATCTTTAATGGTTACCGAACCTGGGACAGCGACGTATGTAGGAAGAGATGGCCAAAACACCACACAAGACCTAGCCTTTGCACCATCGGATATTTTGGACAAAGCAAAAGTTTATGGAGAAATAAAGCTATAAAAGAGCTGGTGGTAATACAGTATAGGGCGATGATAATAATGTTAGGTGCGTTGAAGACAACTCCCTATTTCTGTCCTAAACTGCATGACAGGCCTTATAAGTTTACAAGATAGGATAGAATTATAAGTAGCGAAATACATATAAAAAAGAATGATTGAATTTCACAAAAATGATGAGCTAGTTAAGAGTCTCCTAAAAAATAGACATGCAATAATTCATCAATCATTAGAAGAATGGTAAGAGTAGATTAAGTCACCAGATCGTCAAAAAGGAAATTATTTTTTAACTTTATGCCAGCATAATTAAATTACATGTGCTGGTCGATTCGTTCTGCCTGTCTTATTGTATATATATAT